>PVLA01000873.1:0-439222 GCA_004027455.1 Hydrochoerus hydrochaeris
ATACCTCATAGATCTAGAGAAATCACTCCTAAAATTCATCTGGAACCAGAAGAGACCTAGAATAGCAAAGGCAATTCTAAGCAGCAAAGCCAAGGCAGGAGGCATCACAATCCCTGACTTGAAGTTATACTACAAAGCTACTGTAATAAAATCAACATGGTATTGGAATAAAAACAGACCTGAAGATCAATGGAATAGTGTAGAAGATACAACTAAGAACACACTCAGCCACCTTATCTTTGATAAAGGGGCCAAGCATGTTCACTGGAAGAATGATAGTCTCTTTAATAAATGGTGCTGGAAAAATTGGCTTCCCATATGCCAAAACTAAAGTTAGACCCATGCCTATCACCATGTACTAAACTAAAATCTAAATGGATCAAAGACCTAAATATTAAAACAGAAACACTAAATCTGTTGGAAGACAAAGTAGGTAAAAATCTTAAAGACAGGGGTTGGTAGAGAATTCATGAACAAGAACTAAACTACAAGGGAAGTTCTTCCCAGAATCAATAACTGGGATCATGTCTTATTAAAGAGTTTCTGCATGTCCAAAGAAATCTCCAGCAGAGTGAAAAGAAAACCTAAAAACTGGGGAAAAATCTTAGTGAATTGTCCCTCAGACAAAGGACTTCTGTCTAGAATTTATAAAGAATTTAAAAAAATCAGACCCCCGAAATTCAAAGACCCAATCCAACAATGGACATCTGAGATGAATACACAGTTCTCAGGTGAAGAAATACAAATGGCAAATAAATACATGAAAAAATGTTCATCATCAGTGGTCATTAGAGAAATGCAAATTAAAACCACACTAAAATACCATCTCGCTCCAGAAAGAATGGCCAGGATCAACAAAACTACCAACAACAAATGCTGGAGAGGCTGTGGGGACAAAGGAACTCTTCTGCACTGTTGATGGGAGTGTAGACCGGTGCAGCCACTGTGGAGGTCAGTCTGGAGATTCCTCAAAAAGCTGGGATTGGAAGTCCCATATGACCCAGGTATTCCACCCTCAGGCATATTCCCAGAAGATCTGAAAACATCTTACCACAATGATATATGCACACCCATGTTTATAGTGGTGCAATTTGTAATAGCCAGATCTTGGAAACAACCTAGGTGCCCATTAACCAAGGAATGGATAAAAAAACATGGTACTTTTATACAATGGAGTACTACTCAGCTATAAAGAATGATCACATTGAGATTATTTATAAATAAATGGAGGCAATCTTGAGTCTATACTCATAAGTGAAATAAATCAAACTCATATGTATAAATACCATATAGTTTCCCTAGTGTAAGAAATGGTAAGAGTACAGAAGATTTTATGGTAATCATGGTTCACCGCCATATTGCTTTGAAGTCTTAAGTTTTCATTCATTGGTTGGAATGGTGTTATTCTGTTTTTATTGATCTTAATATTTGAGATGGCATGAATAGTTACTTTCAAGAAAAGACAATATGGCAGCCATTGTTGATTTGATATCATCTTGCTCTGAAGTCCTACCATGCTCTTGTTTTTCTGTTACCATTGGTTCTATCATGTTGTGTCTCATTGGATTTTAATATGCATGATAGTATAAACAAATTTTTTATGGAAAGTGAGATAATATAGTAGCCATTGTTTATCTTCAGTTATTTGGCTCAGAATGCTTTCCAATGCTTTCATTCTCTTGAGTGGTTTTATTCTTTTTTGTTATGTTTGACATTATTATATGTAAAGCTAAGCTCAGCTATTTCAAAGAAAGAGACATTATGATAGCTACTGTTGATGCCAAATTGTCTTGTTGTGAAGTGCTGTGTTGCTTACATTGTTCTGTTCTAATCTTCATAGATCTGTCCTCTTTTGTTTTATTCTCTTTAAAATAAAAAAATTTAAAAAAGAAGAGTAAATAATCATTAAGTTATACATTTATATTAAAGTCAAATTATGCTAGAATATTAATATTATGAAATAGTATAAAATTATATTTTGAAGAACAATCTATAATAGGTTCTAGAATTATTAAAAAGAGTGAGAATAGAGCATTAAAAAGTGACCTTTTAAGTATACAGAAAAATAAACAATTATATCAGCTATATACTTCTGGAATAAGACATAAGAACAAATGAACAAAAACCATATTCAATTAACAACTTAAGTAAACAATTTCCTCATATAATAAAATTACACATTTACAGACAAATTTTTTGAATCCTATAGGTATATATACAGATGTAGATATGGTGATGGGGAAAATTAAATTAGCAAGCCATAAATAAGGAAAGAAAGCAGAAATTTTTTTTTATTTAAAGAGGAAAAATAAGCAAAACAGAAGAAAGGGTAGCAACAATACAGAATTCCAAAGGAAAAACATACTAAGGAATCACTAGTTGATAAATTACATACTTTCATCTTGGAAATAGTTGTTCAAGCTATAAAATTAAAGCATGAAAAGTAGACATTCAACCAGTGAGACTGCAAACAGATCTGCTCAAAGCTCTAACAAAAATTTAGTAATACGGTCATCTATCTTACACACTTAAACATACATGCAGTTATGTCCTTTAGAGCACTTTCTTTTCCTCTCTTTTTTACAATAGCAATTACACATTTTGAGTTTTATTACTCCTACATTTCTTATTATTTTTTATACTAGAGACACAATGTGCTATTTATAAATATGATTCTTATTTATTTCACTAATGAGGATAGTCTGAAGTTGCTTCCATTTACCTATGAAGGCCTCAAGACCATCCTTTTTTATTGCTAATATTCCATTGTATGAAAATTCCACGTCTTTTTCATCCACTATGTGGTTGATGGACATCTTGGTTGTTTCCAAGATTTAGCTATTACAAATTGTGCTGCTATGACCATAGGTGCACATATATCACTGTGATACAAACTTTTCAAATGAGCAGTGATGGTGAACATTTCTTTATGTACTTATTTTCCATTTGTATATCTTCCTTTGAGAACTGTGTTTTCATCCCAGATGTCCATTTTTGGAGAGGGTCTTTGAATTTGGGGGGATTGATGTTTTTCAATTCTTTATATGTTCTGGATATAAGTCCTTTGTCTGAGAGGTTGATGGCTAAAATTCTTTCCCTTTTAGTGGGTTTTCTTTTCACTCTGTTGGCGATTTCTTTTGACGTGCAGAAACTTTTCAATAATATGAGATCCCAGTTGTTGATTCTTTGAAGTGTTTCCTGTGAAGTTTGCGTTTTATTCATGAATTATCTGTTACCCCTATGTCTCCAAGACTTCTGCCTATCTTGTCTTCCAGTAGATTTAGTGTTATTGTTTTAATATTTTTGTCTTTGATCCATTTAGACTTTAGTTTTGCATGGTGATAGGCATGGATCTAGTTTCAGTCTTCGGCATGTGGAGAGCCCATTTTTTCCAACACCATTGATTAAAGAGGCTGTCTTCCTGGAAACATGTTTAGACCCTTTGTCAAATTTCAGGTGGCTGAGCATCTTTGTAGTAGTGCTTGCATCTTCTAATCTGTTCCATTGATCCTCAGGTCTATTTCTTTGCCAATACCAGGCTGATTTTATCACTGTGGCTTTGTAGTACAGTTTCAAGTCAGGAAATGAGATGCCTCCTACCTTGCTTTTGTTGCCCAAAATTGCCTTTGCTATTCTAGGTTTCTTCTGTTTCCAAATGAATTTTAGGAGTGTTTTCTTTGGATCAGTGAGGTATGTCAATGGTATTTTGATTGGGATTGTATTAAATCTGTATAACATTTTGAAAGTATTACCATTTTCACAATGTTGGTCCCTCCTAGCCATGACCAAGGAATATCCTTCCATTTTCTAATATCCTCTTCAATCTCCTTTTTTAGCATAGTATAATTTTCAGCATATAGGTCTTTTACATTCTTAGTTAGGTTGATTCCTACATGTTATTGTAAAGGTGGTATTTCCATAATTTCTCTCTCAGTGAGTTTTTTGTTTCTTTACAGGAATATTATTGATTTTTGAGCATTGACTTTGTATCCAACTACCTGCTGAATTAGTTCATTACCTCTAGTAGTCTTTTAATGGAGTTTTTGGGGTCTTATACATAGAGTATCATGTCATCTGAAAGTAGTGATAATTTAACTTCTTCCTTTCCTATCTTTATTCCTTTTATTTCTCTCTCTTGTCTGATTGCCCTGGCTATTGTTTCCAGAACTTTACTGAATAAGAATGGTGGTAGTGGGCATCCTTGTATTGTTCCTGATTTTAAAGTGAAGGTTTTCAGTTTTTATCTGTTTATTATAATGTTGGCAGTTGGTTTGTCTTAGATGGCCTTTATAAGGTTGAGGTAGACACCATGTATTCCAAGTTTCCAAAAGGGTTTTTATCATGAACATGTGTTGGACTTTATCAAAAGCTTTTTATGCATCTATTGAGATGGCCATGTGGTTTTTGTTTTTGTCTCTGTTGATGTGGTGTATTACATTTATTGATTTGCATACATGAAACCATCCCTGCATTCCTGGAATGAACCCAACTTGGTCATAATATGTAATCTTCTTGATGATTTGATGCATTCTATTTGCAAGTATTTTACTGAGAATCTTTGCATCAATATTCATTAGTGAGACTGGCCTATAGTTCTCCTTTTTGGTTGGGTCTTTCTCTGGTTTTGGTATGAGAGTAATACTTGCCTCCAGAAACTATTTAGGGAGGATTGCTTTCTTTTCTATTTCAGTTTAAGGAGTATTGGCATCAAATCTTCTCTAAATTTCTTGTAGAATTCAGCCATGAATTCATCAGGACCTGGGCTTTTCTTTGTTGGTAAATTTTTAATTACATTTTCAATTTCAATAGCTGATATTGGGTTATTCAAAATTGCTATATCTTCTTGGTTGAGCTTTGGTAGTTCATATGTTTCTAGAAATCTGTCCATTTCCTCTGTGTTTTCCATTCTATGTGATTAGAGATTTTCAAAGTAGGTATTCATGATCTTTTGAATTTCCATGGGATCTGTAGTAATTTCCCCCTTTTCAGTTCTTATTGCATGAATTTGGGCTTTTTTTTTTCTTTCTTTCTCTTGAGAGGTTAGCTAGGGGTTTGTCAATTTTGTTTATTCTCTCAAAAACACCAGCTTTTTTATTCATTAATTCTTTGTGTGTGTGTGTGTGTTTAGTTTCAATTGCATTGATTCCTGCTCTAATCTTTACAATTTCCTCTCTTCTATGAGCTTTGGGTTTAACTTGCTCTTTTTTTTCTAGAAGTTTGAGATGGAGCATTAGGTTGTTTATTGTGCTTGTCCTGTTTTCTTGATCTGACAATTTATTGCTATATATTTCCCTCTTAACCACTTTCATTGCATTCCACAAATTACAGTATGTTTTTTTCTGTATTTTCATTGAATTGTAGGTATTGCTTTATTTCTTCTTTAATTTCATCTGTAGCCCCCTGGTTGTTCAAAAGGTTGTTATTTAATTTCCATGTATTTGTGCAGGTTTTGCAATTTCTTTTGCTATTTATTTTCAATTTCAGTGCACTATGGTCAAATATTATGCATGGGATGATTTCAATACCTTTGCATTTACTTAAGAATGTTTTATGGGATAATATATGGTCTATTTTGGAGACTGTCCCATGCACAGCTGAGAAGAATGTGTATTCTGATGTGGTTGGGTGGAACACTGTAAACATCTACTAAGTCCATTTGCTCACAGGTATGATTCAATTCTGTTATTTCTTTGCTGTCTTTTTGCCTAGTTGATCTATCTCTTTGTGACAATGGGCTGTGAAGGTCCCCTGTTATAATTGTGTTCATGTGTATTTGGTTTTTCATGTCTATTAGTATAAATATATTTATAATTGTTAGTTTGTCCTTTGAATTTTTCCACTTACAAGTATCTAGTGACTTTCTTTATCTCTTTTAATCATTTTAGGTTTGAAGTTCACATTGTCTGCAAATAGAATAGTTACTCCTGCTTTTTTCTGGGTTCCTGTTGCATGGAATATTGTTTTCTATCTGCTGGCTTTTAATCTGAGTTTCCTTTTGGGTCAGATGTATTTCTTGTATACAGCATATTGTGGGATCATGTTTCTTGATCCATTCTGTCAACCTATTTCTTTTGATAAGTGAATTGAGGCCACTTACATTTATGGATATCACTGGTATGTACTGGCTCAACATTACCATGTTGTGTTCCAGTTTGCTTTCTGCTTTCCCCCCTTATTTAATTGCTTCTCCTTCCTGGTGGTTTCTTCCTCTTGTGGTTCTGGGGAATGTGTTCATTTTTATCTCTGTGTAGTATGTCTTTCAATACTCTTTCTAGGTTTGGTTTCGTAGACATGAATTTCTTCAGTTATTCTTTGTCATGGTAGTATCTTGTTTCTCCATTAAATTTGAAAGAAAGTTTTGCTAGGTTACATCAGTCTGCACTGAAAGTTGTATTCTTTCAGGGCTTGAAACACCTCACTCCAAACTTGTCTTGACTTGAGGTTTTGTGCTGAAAAGTCTGCTCTGATTCTATTGGGCTTTCCTTGATAGGTGAGTTATGTCTTTTCTCTAACAGCTTTTAGTATTCTGTTTTTATGCTGTATGTCTGAGATCTTAATTATTGTGTGTCTGGGTGTAGATTTCTATTGGTTGTGACTGGTGGTCTATATGCCTCACTTATCTGCATGTCAGCTTTTTTCCCCATGTTTGGGAAATTTTCTGCTATTACTTGTGTGAATATTTTAGTTATGTCATTTGCATTGACTTGTGTGTCTTCACTAATGCGTATTAATCTTATATTGTTGCTCTTGGCATAATCTTGAAGCTTCTGGATTGTCATTTCATGCTGCTTTGTTATTTTTAAAAGTTCTGTCCTTTCATGATCACTAATTACTATCCTGTCCTCAAGGTCAACTCCTTGTTCCTGCTTTTACTTTATCTTCAGGTTATTCCAGGTCATCAAATCTCCCTGTTTATAGTGTCTGTGTCAGCTGAGGCCATACTGTGTTCCTATTGTGTGCCTGTGTGTCTCACAAGCCCTTTTGATTTTCCCCAAGTTGGGGAGTCCTTATTGGCACACTCCTCACCCTGCCTGATGTTTTCTGTGAGCAGGAAGGGGTCACCCCCACTCTTATCAGACTCATCAAGGTCTTACAATTAGTTGGAGGGGACTTTACTGCTGGCCCTACTTACCCACTATACACCTGTATTTTAGGGGCATACTCACCACACTGACTGGAGCCTGCTGAGATCTTCCATTTGGGTAAGGCAGTTACTGAATCTCCCTTCAAGTTAGCACAGTCAATCCTCAGTACTCCAAGGTTCACCTTGGAGCGAAGTTGCAAGTTGTCCCCGTGCAATGGGATTCTGCCAGAGTCCGTGGTCAGGGCCCGTGGTTGGTTTCCGGGCCCTGCTCACTGCTTGGAGTTCACTGGGTGTGGTCTGGCTAGGCCCCGTCTCCCTCCTGCACCTTGGGGTTGCTTGAGATGCAGAGCGTGATCTTACTGCCTGGGAGCAAAGTTCCAAGTATTCTCCAAGTGCAGGGATCCCACCAGAGTGTGTGGTCAGGGCCCACAGTTGGGTTCTGGGCCCTGCTCTCCTCTTGAAGTTTGCAGGGCATGGCCCAGTTCTGTTTCCTTTTTTTTTTTTTTTTTTTTTGTACTGGGGCTTGAATTCAGGACCTTGTGCTTTGCCTGGCAGGTGCTGTGCTTCTGAGCTATATCCCTAGCCCTAACTGTTCTTTTTTTTAGAAAACATTTTTAAAGTTATCTTGAACTACATCTACTAATGAAACAAATCCATGGTATTAAAATATGCATGTTTCAAGATAGCACACATGTTTAAGACAGAAAAATTATTCCTTAGATATGTAAGTGCAAAATTATGACTTTATGAAAAGTTATGAAGTTTGCTTGTAGGGCAAACAACCAAACACAAATATAAAAGGATCAAAGACTGGGAAAAACTCAATTGAATTTATATAAGTTAATTTCTTTTTATAGCTAACATGGATAGATTCCAACACAAACTTTAAGATCAAATGGTGTCCTGATAATGCCAACATACATAAGAGGTGCACAAGCACCTTAATCAGGATGAACAGGAAGCTGAAAAAGTAATGTAGAGTAATAAAAAAGCTAATTGTCTTATGTTATATAAGAATAAAAGGTGTTACTTTCATCCCGATGCTGATGATTAGAAAAGCATTCCTCCTTAACCATAACAACTACCAAATACAAAGACTAGATGAATTTTTGAAAATTACTAGAGAAAAAAATGAGAGAAACATATGGATGTCAAGTAAAAATAAAAAGTACAATGATTGGATATCATGAACATAAAATATAATTTGCAGCTTAATTCCTTTCTTCCATAAGAGAAAATCTTTTGAAATTGATTCAAAGAGTGAAATCATAGAGGTATAAATTTTTAAAAACTCAAAAGAGTAGAATATAGGTCATGAGAGTGAGGCAGAGAAAAGGAGATGTAACATTTTAAAGTTCTCAATATGTCATTTATGGGGTACTTTTAAAACACCTTCCCCTCAAAAATTCTCAGATGCACTCAGTTATATAAGTATCATTATTAGCTTCATCGTGTAAGGTAGGGAAACAGTCTTGGAGAAACAATAACATTTCTTAAATGATTTATAAATTAAGTATGACTTTTATTAAATAACTTATTTATACTATATCCTACTGGTACTTATTGAAATTAGGCTTATAACTGGGCAGAGTATTTTTCATTTCCCATCCCAGCTACTCAGAGGGCGGAAGAGGAAAGGTCTCCCCAGCACAAGTGTAGTCCAGCCTGGGCATCAGAACTTTGCTTCAAAAATTGAGTGAAAAAGAAAGAGCATAAAAGAAATAGGTTGTGGCCCTCACTATACTGATAATTAACTAGACAAAAATCACGTTCTTATGGAAGACATGAATCTCCTCATAGAGATACTTTAAACAGGAAAAACTTTATAGAGATGCAGCTATGAGCTGTTAAAAAGTGGTACAAGCCAAAGTAAGAGTGTGTGGAGGAGGAACTGGATGGGCTTGACAGAATCCTACTTAATTCCGTAGGGGAAAAATACCATAAAGGAATGAAAAAATGGAGGAAAAGGAAGCAAATGGAGGGAAAATAACTAAACTCACTTAGAAGATTTGAAGCCTAGGCCCTACATAAGAAAGACACACATCATTTCATTACTCCAAAACCCACAGAGTCAGATAGCACGAAGATCGTAGATAACCACAAAGTCAAAAGCAGGCAGATTTATCAAAGGAATATATGAAGCACCAGAAAGATGGTAGTGAAACATCCCAGAAACTTTAAGGTAAAGTGAGACATTTTTACCAACAGAAATTGGACTCTCTAGAGAAGATATATTTATTAGTATATTTCACTGGTACATTTTAGTTTATTGGTATATTTTTGATATGCATAATGGTAACATTCCTCATAAGGAATTTATACCTGTAAATCATACAATTTGCCTCTTTTTTTTTACACTCCCCAACCCTCCCTTCAACCCCTCTGCCCCTTATATTAGGGTCCACCCTAAAGAAGAAACAGCTATCTGACCACTCTATGTAAGTCCACTCTTGTCATAGTTTTCAATTAGCACAACTTCTCTGTAACACACACATGAACTCAATTTAAAATTATGTTTTAGAGATTCAATTTTAAATAGAATGGAAATCAATAAGTACGGGCATAGTCTCTAGCAGGATAGACAGTAAATCAATAATCAACAGTAAATAAAAAATAAATAAATCAACAGTAAAACAATGACAATGTTAAAATCATCAGTAGATATTTAATTTGATATAAAATAACCATATAAATTTTTATTCAAAATGATCATTTGAATCACTGTAAATTATTAGACAATATTGCACCCATGAAACAAGAACAGTATGACATAAAAATAGTACAATATCAAAAATTTGTTTGTAAGTTAAAAATGCTGAGGCAGTGTAATGTCAGAAACAAAATCAGTTGAAGGGTTGGAAGATAAATTTAATGGATTTATTTTAATAACAGTGGTAAAGGTTCAATAAATGTACTTTTAAAAAGGAAGGAAAATGTAAATGTTTCAACTTGGCAAAAATTTAATCAAAAGTAAACTTGAGAATTAGAAAGCAAGAAATCAAAGAAAAATATCGAAATTTTCCTCAGAGATTAGTCCTCAGAAAAAGTGAGTTTATTGTATTAACCTCTCAGACTCTGAGTTTCTTTTTCACTCTAGCTCTCACTCTGCCACTCCCTCTCCCCGCTCTCTGTCACACACACACACACACACACACACACACACACACACACACACACACACACACGCACACCATAGAACAAATTTGAGAAATTTAAGAATATTTTGGAGCTGAGAAAAAAAAAGTTAGTTTTTTTGAATTGAAGAATGGCATCTATCTTCTCAGCAACAGCTCTGCATAGAAGGAGGCCACAGTGTAAATGCCAATATTTGAGATCAATGATACTATAAAATTAGTCATTAAGGAAAAATTTAGAAGTTATCTACATTTTCTATTTTGAAGGAGTTGTGGAGGCAGGCTTCCAATAAAATGAGACGATGAAATATGGGACACAGAAGGAGGAAAGTCCCCAGATATACTGTGCATCAGTCCTTAGTGACATTCATTCTGGATTACTGGAATGAAATTGATTCTGAATTTCTGGAAGAAAGGAAGCTGTGGCAAACAGATCTTAGAATAAGAAGAGAAAGCAGCAATAGAAAAAAAAAGTTGAAACAGTTTTTAAAAAATTAAATAGTTGAGTGTTTGTGAAGATCTTTCAGTGTTTTGCAAAATCATCACTCAAAATTATATTTGCAAAAGCCCTTGAAATAAGTAGAAAAATACATTAATAAAATTGAAACAAGTATTAAATCCAAGAAATTTAGAAAAATAGTTGTCATCACTATATTATTTGGTTTAAATCTGCACAATATTTGCACACTCATAATGGAGTGAAAATGATTATGTTATTGCAACCTGGTGATATGACAATGTGGGACATGACAATAAAAGTATATAAAAGCTGTCCTGTCTTAACTTGTGAAAAGAGTCAATAAATGATAACATTGCATTTTACCATTTTAAAATAATTGTTAAAATAATTCTATGACCAATAAATTAACTTTTGACATTCTGTACTAAATTTATATTTAAAAACTCAATTTTCATCAATAAAAAATAATTTAAAAATTAACTAGAGTCCTCAAGGTTGAGACAAAAGGCTTTTGTTTTCTTTTGTTAACATATAGTATGATTTTATTTTCAGTAAAATTTGAAAGCCATGAAGAGGTCAGTTGTAAACACTGAAATTACCTTTAAAAATTTTATTCTGATAGCCTTTTGTGTGCCCTTATGATAAATATGCTATAAAAATTTAATCCTTGTCATGATCATCACTACTCTTGCAGAACTGCATGAATTTCCCATAAAAAAGTAGTACATAGGAACTGAGAAATCATCAATAACTTCCCCTTTAAGGACCACATGAAGAATACTTGTTGGCTGAAGCACATGAGGAGCCTAGGATTGAAGAATGCGTAGGGTAGTCATTTAGTATTCATTACCTTTAGTATGATTTTCATGATTTGAATGGGGGAATTAGCAGCAATATTTGAAATTTAAGTACATATAGTACTTTAAAAGAATTATGTAAACTCATTCATTCTTGAGAAGAATTATTGAGATGAGTACTGTGAGAACACAGAGTTCTTTAACCAGTGAAGCTGGCCAGATCAAGGAAAATTCAGTCTGCTTAACTAGAATCACTGTTCTTTCTTGTTCGGTTGATCAAGTGCTTGCATGAGTGAGCAAGTGCTTATTTAGCAATAAAAACGACTTTATACTTTTCAGAAATTAAACAACTATAATGCCACTTATCCATTCACACTGAGTTATCATAATTTGTACATTATTTTTAAATTAAGTGTTTTTAGTATTATCTCTTTAATATTGACATTATATACCACAATAAGGAAGAAAATCATAACATGTGTAGCTTTACAAGGTTTTCAGTGTCTATCTGTTCTGCTCCAGCAACTGTTTGCACCTCTTTAGAACTGTTGGGATAGAATTCATTAATATATATAACTTTATCTTTCCTTTTATTGAAAGTGAATGAAACTTGTATTTCTTGACAGATTAAAGAAAGCTGTATCATAACTTGTGCATATTGAGGCTCTGTTACATAGCTTACCCAAGTCATACCTCTGTATTTTCTTCTCATGACAGGATAAAAATAAGAATCTTATAAAAACAAAATAAAGAAGACAATCTGTCACTCTCTGGTGAAAAAATATTTGTCAGGAACCATTCAAAAATAATTGGAAAAAATGTATCAGTTTCTACACCTCACTGAGTCATTTTAAAATGCATCTAAGGACATTAAAGTGGTATTTTTATGTTCAACATATATGTGTAATGATGTATTCCCAAATTTTTATCAAACTGATCTTAAGAAAATTATTTTACCCAATTTTAACTATTTATTATACTAAAATACATCTGATTCCTTTTTGGGAGCTGACATATTGGTAATATTATTATTGAAGGCATTGTACTAAAATTTCCTCTGAACAAATGTTACTAAAGCCATTTTCTATCTCAGACAAATGTAGGGCAGATTTTAGCTTTTTAATTTCTATTCTAAGTACCTTCATCAGTTCCTCTGTGCATAATTTGTAAAAGAAATAATTGCATTTGAATTAAACAGTAGCACTTACCAGTTCATCTTGTTTGTATACTTGATGATTTCTTCCAACCAATTATAATCTATAGCAGAACACACCCATGATTTTTCATTTATTTCTTCAATATCTTGCATATAACCCAATATAAAATTGTTACATGTAAATATGTTTATAAAATTGTGCTCATAAAGCTATTGTTAGGAAATAATCAGCAGTGTCACTAAAATCATTTCATATTTTAATAAAAAACATATTAATTTGTTAAATTATACCTATAGTTTTTTATATAATACATAAGAAGGCTGACATTGTTAAATGAAAGGCACTTGCAAGATTTGGAAATACTGATATGATGATTTCTAATTTTAAATTGTCTACCTTCAGTCGGTGCTGACAACTTCAGTTAGGGGAAGCTCAGGAATGACGTATGGCTGCCAGCACATGAGTTGTGCCTGTTTAATTCTGTTACCTTCTTTCTGACTTCTGTCTCCTTTAATGCACACTTTCAGTCCTTTATCCAGGGACTCCTTTTCTTTCAATGACACTTTTACTGTCTTCTTCAAATGTGCACAGTGCTTTACTATTTAAGAGAAAGGAGAAAATATGTTATAAAATGAATGAGACAGATCCTTTTCAGTGATCTATTTTTCACATCATTCTGCCTTTCCGATACTGGGCTCAAAAGATTACATCCAATGGTTTTCAACCAAAAAGTTATTTTCTCTCCAAACCAACCACTACAATATGACTACAGACATATTTTTCCAAAATACAAATCTTTTGGATTATCTGAATGGGAGAGTCAGCAGAACGTAATAATTAGGATACAATAATTGCTTAGTAAAAATTCCTTGAAAAAATAAAATCATTTTATTAATTTCAAATGTGAAAATATTATTAGTAGTAGCCAAAGCACTAAATCAGTAGTCAGCATTTCTGGCCATGTGAGTCAACTAACTGGATTATATTTCAAAGCAAAAGCAAATGTTTCTATACAACCATTTTCTCTCTCTCTTTTTTTTTGGTATTGATTTATAAAAAGCATGTATAGTACTGAGATCGATAAATACAGCAGTTTAAGAACACTATTTTCTTTTCATGTAGGAATGCAGAGGTAAACAGTCTAGAACTACTTAAAAGGACTTTGCCAGCCTCACTGTGGGGTTTTTACCTCTGAATCAAAAGTGATTTATCCACATCTCAAATTCCCAAGCAAAAGAGGAAATAATCATACAGGATACTTAAAATTTGAATATGTGAAAATCATAGCTGGATGTGTAGAGCTCATATATGCTCACATTTCAATGGTCAGAATTTCATCATTTGACCATACTGGCATAAATGTAGTATGTTATAATAACACTTTGGGTAGGTATTTGCTTTTTAGTAAACTTCCTTAAAGTGAATTAAATGATAGTGAGCACAGTATTAATGCTTTTTAAGAAGACTACCAGGTACTTCTAGTACCATTCAGTGAAAATCACATTTCTAGAAAAGTTTAAAATGTTTTTTTGACACCAATACTATCTAGTAAAACAAGTTCCTAAACTACTTTTTCCCTTTATGAAACAGGATCATGATTCTTCTTATTCATGTATACATTTGAGGAAACAAACCCAGGCTCTTACACACTCCAGGCAGACACTATATTGCTGAGATACACTGTCATCCCTAGATAATACACGTGCATGTATACAGACATAAACATGAGTGTAAATATAGGTAAAGAAGCAGGTGTAGATGTAGATATATTGTTAATTTTCATGATCAAATCAGACAGGCTAGGATGCAATAATAATCTGGTATCACAAGTTTCTTTTTACTCATCTATGCTTTCAGTTGTGTACAATTAACTTATTTTTTATGTATTTGATAATTCAATGTTTAATGTATACTTTTGATTATCTCTTCAGTTTCATATATAATGTTACATGAATTTATCACTGTAAGATGATGGAAAAACAGTGATTAATTATAGTGGGGTAACACAGTAGGCCTTACATAAGGGACAAATTTTAAAGATCCAATGGTAAAATTGAAGAATTAGCCTACATTTGAAAAGATGAAAACATTTAGCTTTAAAAATTGTGTAGTAGGGGAAAAATAGCAGCAGTAGACACACTTGCAGTATTGTTCTGAATTGAAATTCCATGGCTTGTTTTGAAAACGATGAGTCTAATATGCATTTTATGTACAGACAATGTGGTGATAAAAGCATAATGAAGAAGGAAAATTATTCCATTTTCATAGTTTTAATTCCTTTGTATTTTGTACTTTTCCTCTCTCCAATGGGTAGAACTCCACAGCTTATTTGTAAAATGAGACTGAGACAGTTGAAACAATTTTTTGTTTTCTTCTCTTACTTTCTTTTGTATAAACTCTTTCATTTTTTGCTTTCAGATAAGTGACTGATATTCTCTTTAAATTTGAAACACCCACTAGTATTAATTATTTAAAATAAAAATCTGCCTATGAAAATTTGATGCTTAATTTTTAGTGTAAGATATTTTATGAGAGAAAAAGCTTCCCAAGTTTCACAGTTGCTTGCTTCAGTTCCTTCCACTAATGACTTAGTATGTGTAATGTTTCCCTAGCTATGTTACTTAATAATGGTCAATAACACCATCTTTCCCATCCTTGCACTTCATCAATTAAATCTTATTTGCTTTTTACAGTATTATTTTAATTCTGTATTGTTCAGCTATCATCTATTCACTTTGTGATACTCTGGACAAATAAAATATTAAGCAGAAAATAAGTAGATGCTGAACCATTTTTAATCCTGGAGAATTTAAGAACAATATTTGTGACTATTCCCGAGATGAGGAAATGACCAGTTCAGATGTCCAAATGGTAGTAAGAAAATGGCCAGTCCCGAAGTCATAATGGCTGGTATTATTTTGACATATGGTAATTTTTAGTGTCACAAGCATTGCTTCAAGTTGTTCACTGTACGTTCTAGATGGCTATTGCTGTAGTTTGGATTGTAAGTGTCCCAGACAGGCTTTCTGCAGTCGTAAATGGGACAGACAATGACGGCGGCACTACAGATGATTTGTTAGGAGCCAGGGCCTCGTCAAGGGGGTGACTGATGTGTGCGTCTCCTTCCCTCACTGGTCCCTTCTTTCTCTGTCTCCTGGCAACCATTACGTGAGTAGCTTTCCTTTACCCAGACCCTTACACTGTGCTGTTTCTGCATGGAGCCAACCAATTACCAACTGAAACTTCCAAGAACTGTGATCAAAAATATACCCCCGTATCTTTCAGTTTTGGGTCTTGAATATTGTGTTCCAGTAATGAGAAAGTAGCCAAGACAGTCCTTCCCCTCTATCATTCCCCAGTCTAGGGTTAACTTTCACAAGCAAATAACAGAAAACAGAGTTTTGTGTATATACACATGTGCATTTGCACACGCACATGTGCACTTGCACACGCACACACACAGTTTTTCATTTAGCAGTGAATACTGTCAATTATTCATACAAAATAGGAACTCTGTTATCTTATTGTGTTTATCATGATTTAATTATGTATTCTTATTGAGTACACTTTGCACAATTCAAAAGATTACAGGAAATATAGTACATGAGTTAGGAAGTTGACCACAAGACACTTTTTTAAAGCGTGAAATAATAAATACCATGTACTAGGAACAAAGTTTGTTAAAATATATAATATAGAACAGTGCATGCCTGTAATCCCAGCACTTGTGAGGCTGAGGCAGGAGGATCACTGCGAGTTGAGTACAAGGACAGCCTGAACTACATAGTGAGATTCTGTTTCAAAAAATTTTTTGATCAAAATCAAACAGATTAATAATGATGATCTGATCAACTGTGAAGTATTTAACAAAATACTTATAATGTGGATCTTAAAAGACCAAAGGTAGGGTAAGAAGTGTGAGAAAAAGAAAACACAACTGGGAGATCATTTCTCTGATAAACCAGCAAACTAAAAGCCAATGGCCATATTTCATGTCATAGCAATTTTGTTTGAATCCATTAATGGAGAAAAACATAAAGGACAGAGTTAAAGTTTAATAAGATAAGTGAAAAAACTCTGATAACCATATTTGCAACTTTTGATATACTAACTGAACAAACAACAACAATTAAAGAGAAATGTTTAGTAGGAGTGGAAATTACATTGATCTCAACTTCCTACTTAAGATTCCTGAATACATCTTATCCGGGGAAGGAAAAATACGCAGAATGTGCTGGGGGGCTGTGTTCTCTGAAAATCTAACCACCAATGTGATGCTGTTGGAGGTGGGACTGTGGTAGGTGTCTAGATTGTACAGGGGGAGCCCTTGTGAATGGGATTATTCCCTGCTGACAGAGTCCCAAGAGAATGGTCATGTCTATTCCTGCATGGGAACTCATGGCAAAGAGGATGTCATCAGTGAGCCAGCAGCTCCTCCTCACTGGACACTATTTCTACTGGTTTATAAGACTACATCGGCATCATATACACTGTCAACTATTTCAGAAAAGTTTCCAAAGTTTTATTTTTTGACTGTCAGTTTAGAATTTGGAGACCACAAATGTCTTCAGAATGTTTGCAGTTATATAAAATGTAATGATAAATAAAAATAGGAAAATTTAAAAGTCCATTAAAAAGGAAATAAGAAAAAGAAAATATATATTTTTCTCATATGCTATATATACCATCACATATAGAATAATAATCTTTATGTTGTGGAAACATCTGGGGATTAATTTTAAACTCAGAATTTTACTTAATAGATACAGTACATTTTAACATATAGCTACAAATGTTAAAGACAAAATTTTATTTCAGTAGTTACACAACAATGTACTATGCAAGCTAGGTATGATGGCAGAAGCTTATCATGACAACAGGACTGCTAGTTGCACCCTGCCTGGGAAATGTAGCAAGACACTGCCCTGAAATAAGAAACAGGCTGGGCTTATGGCTGAGTCAGAAGGCTCCAGGTACAATCTCCATTACTGAATAAGCGAACAAAGAAAATTATGGGCACTGAACTGAAACAAATATAATTTTTAAAATATTAACTATTTTATTTATTTTTTAGAAACATTTCACTATACTATTCATACATAGACCTGAGATAATGCATAGAAATGTTTGATAACCACAAATCTTCAAGACTAAATTTTGTTACCCTAGCAAATATTCTTTTCTGTTAAATCAATGCCTGTTGTGCGCAGTTGATGTTATAGACATCTTTTAATGCAACATTTGAAAACTATGAATATGACAACATTACAAGTCTATGGAGAACATAAATAATGGATTTTGCTGCCTCACTTCATTGAAAACATGTATTACATTGTAAGTTCAAATACAGTTAAATCGCAACAGTTACAAAGAATGAACATGGTAATGGCAGCAAAAGATAATAAAATTAGCTTTACACTGCTGCTTCACTGTGATCTTTTTCTATCTGATTGAATGTATGTCTCAATCGATAGGTACAAGCAGGTCAGAAAATTTAAAATATGTATCAATTATGAGATAAGGCTCCATCCTTGACATCTTTGACAAGGAGCAAATTCTGGCACACTACACAGTGTGCCTGATAGAAAATGATGCAAGCTTTATTCATGATTTAGAAGAAAAAGCATTTGTCTATTTGCTGACATTCCTGGAAGCAGATAACAACCTTTCAGATATGAGAACAAGAGTTATTCTCTTCATGTGAATGAGCATATATACATATATAACTCCACCTTTAGTTAGAAGAGTTCCTCCCTAAGCTCTGTGACCTCAGTCAGATACTTGGCAGAAAATTTCAATAAAGATTCAAAAATACCAAAATAAATTTAAATTATGCATTATATAGATAATGTAAATATTCACTACTTTTATTACATAGAAATATCCTAAACATTGATTTCCAATAGTAAAGGGGTATAATAGTCTTCTCAAACAATGCTCATAAATAAATGATAATAAAGTCTAATGTTGCAATTTTAACTTACACAGTACCATAATTATGATTTTTTTTCTACTCAGTTGTAGTGTGAGTCATTAATATTTGACAGGATATTCATCATAGTATTAAGGCAGAATACTTCTCACATTTATTAAAACAATCTAGTTTTAATATTTGATGTGATTATGAGACAATAAATGAACAATGAGTAACAAAAACAGAATGAAAATGATCAAGGTATGAATAATTCAATATATAACTAATTATAATATTAAAATTAATACAGAACTCAACATTTATTGTTAGAATAGATGCTTATCATGCATAGACTTTGCCAATATTAGTAAGCTTTTTAAAACAAAGATGGCAAGTAATATATCATACTTTTCCAATAATGGATATAAAATTTAATGACATGAATAGCTGTTATAATGTATGTTCAGCTAGACAATGTTCAAACTATTTACTAATATTCAATTTTTTAGAAAAGAAACAATTTTGGCCCCAAGGTATCTGGTGAGCACTATTCTAGTGTAGGGAATAAAGCAATGATAAAATAAATTTCCCTGATTTATAACAGCTTACAGTCTCATGAAGAAGGCAATAACAAATATATGAGAAAGTGAATAGTACAATAAAAATATTGCTAGTGAAATAAAAAATAGAAATATAAACAATTGATTCACTGAGCCTTTCTGAGGAGATTTAATCTGTTAGAGTTATTAGAACTGGAACAGATGACGAATGATTTAAAAAAAGAACAATTGATGAAAGTATTTGATGAGGCAAGTACAGTTGCAGTAGCAATTCAGTTAAGAACATTCCACAAAAGGAGAAATTTAAATGCTAGCATTGCAATATAAAAGTTATCTATGTGACTAAGAACTAGTTCACCATTGGGTATGCCTTAGTATTGTTTGTGGAATTTTAGAAAGAGAAGATGTAGTCAGATGTTGAGTGCATTTTATGATGTCTTGAATATTTTTGATGGATATCAGAATCAATAATAGGATCATTATTTTTAACAATGCAGTAAGACATTTATATGGCTTACTCGGAGAAAACATTAGAGAATCGTTTGTTAGCATATTTTAAGTTTCTGAAAAATTGATGGGAGGGTTTAATAGTGGGCAGTGGAAATAAAAATACGCAAGAGAAACCAATTTAGGAAAGATTTCAAAGATAAGCCTCATTTGACTGTATACCTATAGGACTTGTAGGATTTGGCTAGAATGTGTTATGGAGAAGTTATTTTCTATCATGGCTAATTTAGGTTATAAGCCATGGATTATTTATCTGTAAAATTTCTTTCATAGATTTGGACAGTTTTCTGGTATTATTTCAGTGAACTTGTTTTATACTACTATTCTGCCTTCTGATTTTTCACTAATTTATATTAAATTTAGATTAATCTTTGATGCTCTAGCTGCTGTTTGGTCTATTTTTCGTCTTCTCATTATTTTTAAGGTGTTGTTTAGAAGCTGGTCACCAGCATCAACCATATCTTCTAGTTCCTCCATTCTGTCTTTATGCTTGTTACTTTCGCTGCCCACACTTTCATTAGCATTTTTATTATCCTCAACTTTTGTTTGGCATCTTTTCATGAACTATAATTCTTTGCTCAATCATTCATACATCCTTTATATGATTTTGTTTAGCTCACCTAGGTGTTTTTATTAGTATCTTCTGAAACTCACTGATCATTTTGTTTATTAAGTCCATTACCTATTTAGTATGTCCCCTTATTGATATTTTTATTTTTAATGATGTTTTATTGATTTAAATTAATATTGATTTTTATTGATTTGACATTGATAGCTTTCTATATTGTCTTCTACTGTTTTCAGTAATTCATCTGGGTGACTTTTGATTTTTTTCCTCTAATGTCCTCTTGATTAGCCTTCAGGGAGTTGGGAGATTTTGGAGGCATTTTATGCCCTTATTTTCTCAAATTTCCTGTATGTGTGTGTGTGTGTGTGTGTGTGTGTGTGTAGGATTAAGAGTCACTATTAGTGGAAAGAATTGTTGGTTCTTTGGTGATCTTTTCATGTCTGCTTTTCAGTGAGGCACAATGTGCATAGCTAACTGGAGATGTCCTACATGCCTCCAAGGTTCAACCACTTCCATTAATATGAGAAGACGTAATGCAGTGTAACTGGCCCAGCGATCAGTTTTCCTGGGATAGACAATATTGTTAATGACACAAAGGTTACCTAAATATTGGCATGCAGAAATCACTAATTAATAGCAACAACTATGCGTTCATGGGCATAGCAAGAAAATCATTAACAATAATGTCAAAGACAAACTGAATATTAACATATCATAAAACATAAAAATGTATGTCTTGGTTAATATTTTTTTTCTCATTGATGATGCAAAATACCTGACACCCAAATTGAAGGAACGAAAAAGTTTTTGGAGATCTCAGTCCATAAACAGCTGGTCAAAGGCAGAATGGTATGGCTGAGAGGCAGCATTCATGGTGGCTGTGGCATATTCCAGAAATGGCAAGGTGAAAGGGCAAAAAGGGAAAAGCATTCCTCCTTCCCTCCCTTACACTGCATGTCAGCTCCCCACCCCTGTGTGGGTTCAGCACCCAAACCACCAATCCCAGCACTAAGGAACAAACCAATCACAAACTCTAGACTCAGCTGCCTCCATGACTTCATGAGGTTCGGGAGGGTCATCAAAACACAAACCATAACAACATACTACCCTTAACCACATACAAGAGACTTATAGGCTCTAAAACAAAATATTAACACACAGTAAACATAATGACTGTAACTCCACTTACAATAGAAAAATAATTCAACAGTAATAGTGTAGAGTTAACTAAATATATAGATTAATAAATCTAATAATTATTTATACCAAAAATGATAGGCTGTTGTACAGGAGGATAAAAATGTAAAATTTGAGATATTAAGTAAGGAAAGATGAGTCAGAGAAGGAAAAAGCAGGATAAAGTAGCCCATAATAGTAAAAGGACATTAGTAGAATTAGATAAAAATGACAGAAGAGGGAAAAAAAAGAAACAACAGAGAAAAAATAAGAAAAGAATAAAAGATAAAACATAAAAAGGAAAGAAAAAAGTGCCTACCTTCCCAAAAACTAGTGGAGAGAGATTCAAAATACAAAAAGATTCCTTTGTGTTTTTCCAGTGTTTGCGGCTTGAAATTCAGCATAATTTTTCCATATAGTTTTATCCCTATATGTTGTAAGGCTGTCCACATGCTCCAGAAGGCTACTCTGTCTGTATACTCCAGACTATATCAACTGTTCAAACCAAGCTATGTCCTTGCTAATGCTGGTAGATATGGAAAGCAACTAGACCAGACCAGTGATCTCTATGCTAGATACAGGCAGAAGGGCAAGCGTTCAAACGGATTCTTAGACTTAATGGTTAGTCTTTCTGATCCAGCTGCTTTTTGCCAGTTACACATATCAGCCTAATGCCTCACCATGAAGGATGGGAACCAATGACCTTCCTGCATGAGATTAAACTTTTCAAGAGGCCTGTCACTAGTCTGCACTTTTTCCATGACTGTCTCTTGGGCCACTTCCCAGCCATTCATCACAATAGCATACATAACACTGGAAATCCTCAAGTGAAGTTATTCTGTAGCTGTCCTGTGATTCAGTCTTAAACAATTAGCACTTTCCAAAAGTGGATTCTAATTAAATCCTCTCAGATATGGTGAGTGCTCCACTGAATTTTGTTCTGCTGTTTGGAAGTAGTTAGTTTCTTTTGGAATAAAATCTCACACTTTGCATTGTAAATCACCATAGGCTACTCTTGGGGTATTGTTACTGTCTTGGTCTGGGCTTTCTCCATGGAGACATCAGTCTTCTGGACTTACTTTGTATCTTTGGAGACAGTTCCACCTTCCAGGGAGGCGGGGTAAACTTTGCAGATTGCTTTGTTTTTTTTTCTGAATTTTTCTCCCTTTCTCCAGTTTTGATGTAGTTTCTAGAGATCTATTTCTTCACCAAGTTGTTTTCCTGGTGTCTGTATTATGAATTTCAGAGAGGCTGCATTTTGTTGCTGATTGCTACTGTTCCATTTTTCTTCTGCCAGGAACAAGTAATTTTAAAATGTATATTAAAAATAAACTAGACAATTAAAGTAATCATAACAATATCTGTATATGCATATATAATTAGCCACCTTTAAAAGTTTCGAATAGTTAATACTTGATTAAATATGAGTTTATAATATGTTTTATATTATTCAATATTGCTGCAGAAACAGTGCCTTGGTTTTCAGTTTTTTGTTTTCTTTATGGACACCAGGAATCAAACTTAGGGCCTTGCACTTTCCAGGCAGGCACTGTAACACTGAACTATATCTCTATCTCCTACAATGTTTTATCTTAACTGAAGATTCAAAAGCAATTCAAATCTAATGTTACTGTGTCACATAATGTAGCTTTTATGGCTTTGGCGGATTTTTTTTCCCCAAAGTTAAAGTGAGAAATTAATGAGATTCCTCTGGGAACAGTCACTAACTTTCTTTCAAATAAAAACAAAATGCTTTACAAATATAGAAAACAAGTAATCTGTCATTCTTCAATTATTTAGGATTACTCTAAGTGAAGAAACCCGATGTGGCGGTGCACTCCTCTAATCCCAACTCTCGGGAGGCTGACACCAAAAGAATTGCTGTAAGAGGCCAGCAAAGAAAGTTAGGGGCAGCCTGAACTCCACAGCGAAACTCTGTCTCAAAAAGACAGACAAAACAAAAAACAAAAACAAAACAATCCTAGTGAGATTATATTGGCTTTGTGTTGTAAAATTCAGATAGGGAAGCAATCGATAGTGCTAACATTTGGCTAAGTCAAATTGTTAACGTTTCTTCATGCTGTCTTAGTAGTACTTTCCAGCTATGTCTTTTCCTGAAAACTCATTAATATTTCTTAGACTAATAAGACTCTGTAATAGATGTGGAAGTAAAAACATTCACTACACTTTCATTTAATATTTAAAATTTCCACCATCTTCCATCTTTGATCAAATAGATGCTATTTTTTTTCTATAAGAAAAACAATATGGGGTTAATCTAAACAACTTTTCCAAAGAAATTATGCCTAAGAAGTTTCATTAAAAATCATGTCTCTCTGTTTTTGGAACAAGCCAAAGTTTTTGTTTTCTATAAAAAAATTATGTGTGAAAAATTATATGTGTGAAAAATTAAAGTGTTTATTGCATATGTCTTTCTTTAACATTGTATTAGATTTTTTATTGCTTCTGTAATAAATTACAACAAACTTAATAGCTTAAAGTAACAGATATTTAGTATCTTTAAGCTTTGGAATGGGTTGCATTTACCCCAAGTCAAGGTTTAAGTTCTGTATCTATTTCTTGTTTTCTAACTTTTATTTTGCTCTTTAAATTGTATGCTTTGGACTTTTTGAGCACTCTTGATTTATTACACTTAAGATTTCAAAGTACATATATTTTACTACAAGTGACTCAAATTTATCCTTCTTTACACCACAATAGTATCTCGTATTTTCTTTACCCATGTATCTGCTGACGGACATGCAGACTATTTCCAAAATTTAATTATTATTTGTTGTGCTGTTATAGTTTTAGGTATAGATGTATCACTAAAATTTGATCATCTTTAACTGCTTGGGGAATATTCTTAGGAGGATAGCTCAGTCAAACGGAATTCCTATTTTTTTCTTTTTTTCCTTTTTTGAAGACTCTCCATGTGATTTCCGTAAGGGTAGTACAAATTTACATTTGGAGGAACAGTTTTCAGTAAGCTAGAGAATTTGAATACTCAGATGACAATATTACTTACTGCATGGGTTTAGGAACACAGACTGACAGGTGCTCCACATTGGGTTAATATTGTTGTATTCACCTCTTGATAATATAGGGAAATTATACAATAAAATAAGGATTGCACAATTTGTTTATTTAAACAGCTAAAGAAACAAATGAGTTCTTCAAAATTCTTAAGTTATTCTTCCATTGATAAGAGAGATAGTATTAAATAAAGTATTAATTCATATTTGCTCATCTATCCTTAATTAGGAAATATTTCACAAAATGAAAAATAGCTTAAAATAAATTGAAGGATATTATTAATAATTTTATCTTTGAATATGTGATTTTTAGGTGAAATCTTATATACAATAAACAGTTTCCACGACTTTGAAGCCTGAACTCATCTAAAGTCCTGTCTCCTACTGTTTGTCATTCTAGGAAGGTTTACCACCCCAGGGGTGGCTCTCCTCTGGGCCGCGCACGGAAACGGTCGTCAGGTAAGGTGAGGTACGATGCCATTTTTTTGTTGCCATCTCTAGACCCTCCATGGAGCCCTAGGTAGTATCTTGGGTAATTGAGGTTGGAAATCAGAGTGTTCACTGGAAACATTTCGGGAGTGCTTGGAGGCAGCAGCATGATTATCAAAATGCAAGCAAGATTTAATGATGCAATCCTCTTGCACATTTCTAAACCAGTTTCCTAGGACATCTACTCATGAAAGCTGAAGGATTTTCGGAGGGTTACAGACCTGCTGGTATTGACTGAAGTTCAGGCCAAGGAAGGGAAAAATACATGCAGGCACAGAAGCTGACACAAAGTAGAACTTTGCAACTGTCTGACATTGCAAGAAAGACCCTGAGTCTTGTCTGAGGACACTCTCGTACATTGGGGGTTCTGCACTTGCCAGCTCACCTACAATGACAGCTTCTGGAGAACTCTTCCTGGACAATCTCCACGCCTGAGGGATCCCCTCTTCCCTCTTCCTCCTTTAACATCCTCACTCTGGCTTTCATTTTCAGTGCTGGTGTGCTGGAAAGCAAGATGTTTATTCAAAATCAAACTAGAAAACATCAATTATTTGGGTAATTCTTTCAGTGGTTTAAATACTCTTTTGCTTTTAAGGCTAGCATTGTCCACAGAAATGAATTGAGTGGAAAAATTCAAGTTAATAGTTTAAAGTTTAGGCTGTTTCTTTATATTAAAAAAAATTAATACCAAATAGCAAAAGAAGCCAAGTGTTTTGAAAACGTCAAAAGAAGGGGAAAATCTTTATGTCTCAGTACATCACCTTGCTCCCAGTTTTTGTATAAGAAACTCCATGTTCATCTTCAGCTAATTGCTGCAAATTATGACATGAATGAAAGAATGAATCCAACTGTTAGGAAGAAATTGAAGCTAAAGGAGAGGGCAGCATTATTTAATGTGTAAGGTTCCCACAAAAACTGGTGGCCTTTGGACAGAAATAGTGACATAGTTATATGGATACAACTTTATAGATAATTCAGATGCTTACAGGAGAGAAATACCATGGAAGTCACTGAGAAAATGCAGTTCTGTGTCTAAAATATAGAGAAATTATAAAATAAAGATTATGTAGTTTGCTTATTTAAAAAACTATAGGAACAAATCCATTCTTCAAAAGTATTGTTATTCCACTGACAAGAGTGGTAATATTAAATAAAGTATTTACTTATATTTACTCATATATCTTTAATTAGGAAATGTTTCATAAAATTAAAAATATCTTAAAATAAATCAATTAGCAATGAGAGTATAACAAAAAAATCTACACTGAATTTAGGGATTATACCTGGGGAGGTATTTACAGGAACTAATTTTCATTAGCTTAGGCTAATTCAATTAGAAGGAAAAACTCCCAAGTGTTAGATTTTTTAATTACTAAAGTTAGACATTGTAAAATAAAGTAAAATATAGATAAGCCTCAAAAGGAGTTGATATGTTTTCATCTAAGTTGATTGCTTTTTAAACAGTTCTATCATGTTGAAGTGATTATGTCTGTGGCCCAATATTAATTTTATTTACTGAAGATTTATATTTGTTTTTGATTACCAATTGGACATTTTTAATATCATTGTGATATTTGGATTATTTTATCCAGTTATTTTTCTATTTATGACACTGACTTTATTATAAAATCCTCTTAAATTTTTTTTGAAGTTTCCCTGATAAAAATGAATCAAAATTTTACCTCTTTAATCTGTAACAACATATCTAATTAAAAATAAGAAATTTTGTTTTATTTGAAATTCAAGTTACTATTCTATACAGGAATAAGACACAAGAATGTGTATATCATAAACAAGTTACATACATGTGTCCATCACACAAAATAGTCTTTAAGATGCACTCAACCAGTCACCACTGTATATGCTCTATACTCAAATATATACATATTGTCATGTGACCTCATTTAATAATGGTCCTCAGGGTTTAGTGTAAATATGTCTATATTGTCAGAAGTTTATCTTTTAATTCTCTTTGCATTGTTTTTGAAAGTCTGGCATTATTATGAATTGCATATCATACTTTTGTTTGTTATATCTAAGTGACTTTTATTGCTATAGTTCTTATTTCATTCTTATACTTTTGATTTCTACTGAAATTACTTCTGAAATTGTTCATCCTTTACACTAAAGAATTTAACATATTAATATAGCTATCTTATAATTGTATTTAATATTGTCAATTTCATATTGTCATATCTGACATTGATGCTGATAATTACTGTATCTATTGAGGGTGTGTTGCTTTCTTATGTTTAAGTATGTCACCATACAGAAATAGTGCATAATTAGATGAATAATGATTATCTATCTCTGTGACCATGCCTTCTTTATGGTAAGCCTGTCATGTGAGTGACTGAATCAACTCAATGAGTTGCACTGACTCTGAATTCTGTTGGTTATATAGTTTATCAACAGCCTCCCCCGGGTGCCATGTTCCTTGAGAATCACCTTGTGCTTAGGATGGAGCGTGGAGTGCAAAAGTGCTCTTTACAATATCTCCCTTTTGCTCAGTAGAAGCTTTCCATTTGTGCCTGCTGCTCAAAGTTCTTTTTTCATGAATCTTTTGGGTCCCAGTTGGCGGTTGTGTGTAGAAGTGGGAGAGTCTGTGTCTGCTCTTTGGGTTTCTCATTAATTTTAGGCAAGAGCATGTTGCTGACTCTAAGGTTAGGGATTTCTATTTATCCAGTTTTACAACAAGATATCAGGGTTCTATATTGCTATAGGCATGGGCCTTTCCCCCCATCCCATCTCTGAAATTCTGTTTTTTACATAGCCTGCCCCAGTAACATTGACTGAATTTGTACTATAGTTCTATCAGTCTTAGTTCCCTAAGTAGACATAATAGAGAAGGAACCAGACAAACCTGCTTGACTTCCTAACATGCCTGCGGCTCAGGTCCTCCCAAATCTAAATAACGTAAGGCAAAGTACCTCTCACCTCTTCCTATGCTCTAAATCTTTCCCACAGTCCCTCAATTTACTGAGGAAGAGCTGGAAACGTGCTGTAAAATCTTCACGTGAATAGTTCCCAGTGGTTCTACTTTGTTCACACCAATCATCAGAAGCCCTTAGAAATTCTTTATAAGCATTAGCTGACTTATCCTTGCTGTACATGACACCTGCATCTTGTTTGTGCAAGGTAAGGAAGGGGTGGCCTTCCATTTCTCCTTGGTGTCACCTGTCTTTGCCTACATTTTGGATTATTTGGCTAATTTGCAACTTGAGTTATCTGGGGCCATTTAATAAAGTTTGTAAGAGATCTATATTTTTCAATTATTGCAAAGTGCATCAGTAATACACATTCTATTTTTCACTATCTGAATTAGTTGTCTAGATCTAAAACAACACATAAATCTAAATTTGGTAAGAAATTTTTGATATTTTCTCTCACAGTAAGGCCACAATTATATGATTAGTGAAGGTACAGTTATAGAATAACAAACTTAGACAAGCTAAAATCAAATAGTAGCTTCTTCCCATGCTCTTGCTGCTTGTCACAAAACACCCTACTGTATTCAGTCAGCCTTGCCTGTCTGGGTCCAGTTACCTTTCTTGTGATAATGTGCTGAGCCAATTTGACTATTCTCAGCTTGCTTTCCTTAATTAAGAAAATATATTGCTTCTAACTGGTTTCAAGGACTTAGGTTGATGTGAAATAATGCAGTTCAAGATAATTTTTAGCTCTGCTTGCTCTGCTGGAACCCCCACCCCTCATCCTCAGGATGTTCTGATGTTTTGATAAACAATACCTTTTAAACAAATATATTTAGAGTTAGCTTTCTTGACAAAATATGACTTAATTCAATCCATGTAACCAGTCATGTTATGCCTTTTACTTCCTGCTTATAAGCTATATTTAAACTAGACTTAAAGATGGCTCTTTGCCAGTGATTTGGACTTGGCCCCACTAGTCCACTAGCATAATCAATAGTTACCTTCTAGATTCCTCAGTATGAAAAGTCTCCCATTTGATTTGATACTGCTTTTTCTGTAGCATCATGTGACTTATGTTCACAGGCAAGATGTTAATACTGTCAGGCTCTCCAATACTGTCAGACTCTCCAATACTGTCAGGCTCTCTGGTTAGTTTCTACAGGAGACCTCGTCCAGCTTCTGAAGCAACTACTGTCCATTGTCTTTGTCTCTGTTCATGTGGATCTATGAGTTTTTCCCTAATGGATACGTCATTGCATTCTGTTCCATTAAACTTTAGGATATACTCTAAATCTAACACAATAGTGTCTCAAAATCTTAACCTCAATACATCTGCCAGATCACGTATTTCAAATTAAGATCACATCCTGAAAATCTGGCTCATGAATTTTGGGAGAAGAATATTTAATCTACTATAATTGAGACATAAAGAAGCACAGAATATTACTAATTCTGACTTCTTCATAAGAGTAGATTTAATATGTTTAAGATGAATTAGTGCCAAAAATTCTTATAAGAATTTCTCCATGGTAGATAACATACTTAATGCTATAGATGTAGCAGTAAATTGCAATAACTCATACTGTCATAGAATTGTTTTGCTGCTTAAAAATGGATCTCTTATTAGTTTCTCTTATCAACTTATATTTAGTATGTTTTAAAATGTAAGATGAATCATTCCCCCCTCTTTCTGATAGCTACAGAAAATATTAGTCTTTACCAAGTTTTTCGTATTCTGTTTGTGAAAATAATTAAAAAATAATGAATACACTCAATAATTTAAGTAATGTAATACAACTTTTGTCTTCCTTTTCCTTAAATTGAATAACTTGGAAATATATCATGTAAGAAGTGGTATTTTTCCTTATGAACTCATCATTTTCATTATCATTATGTTGACTTGAATCCCAATTGGTTCTAGAATATTTTTCTTTATGTTAACTCAAAATATCTACAAGAAAGAAATATGCTGTTCTGAGACCATTAAAACAAAAGAATGCTTTTAATCTTCAGTGGTGAGAAAATAATTGTAATTTTTGTATGAAATCTTTAATATTTGCCTTGTGTCTAATTTTGCACCATAATTTTTTAGCAAAATCCTGTTTAAAACTATAGATTTTATTTTTTAAAAAAAGTAAAACTAAAGATAACAAAAGAGAACAAAGCAGATCAGAAAAAAACAATGTAAGTAACACAGATTTCAAAGCAAGACAACTATAGATTTTAACTTTAGATTACTAAAGAATAGGAGAATCTCTTCACTATTCATTCAAATGAAGGCTTTATTATTTAGCTCAAATGATTCAAATCTATTTGAGCATTTTTTAAAAAATCTTTTTACTCTCACTGTAGGCATTGGGTTACATTTAAGATTTGAAATTTACCAAGGTGTTAAAAGGACTTGTTCTTGAGAAAGACAAAATAAATAAATAAATAAATAAATAAATAAATCCATCCTTATGAACAATTTCTGCAGGAATTTATATGAATTCTTGAAATATATTAAAGGGAATGTCTGATCACATTCATTTATTAACAGTGAATTAAAATATTAAATATTGTATCATAAATCATGAGATGATTCAATACATCTCTAACAGAGGAAGCTTTATTGAATATTCATTGTCAGTCATATGCTGTTCATCTTCACTTAAATACAGAAAATTCAGACAGTAGTGAACCTGTATATATTATATTATTAGATCTTAGACATTATTGAACTAAAACATATTATTGTTGGCAATGAAATTTAGAGAAGGATTAGCTCCTGAGGCTGTTCTGTGGGACCAGAGATTAGATTTCATTGAGCTCACTGCTAGGGGTAAATTATCTCAGTGCAATTGAAAAATTAGTAAACAAATCAACAAAACTTGAGAATGGTTTGTGATGGAGATAGCACAGTGAAAAGTGAGTTGACCCTCTATTCCTGATCCCTGATCCAGTTCTTTTTGTCATCCTGTCCCTGTGACAATCACATTAACAGACTAAAGTAATAAAATATTTAAAAGTAGATGATAAAATGGGGAGGAATTGAAATTCAGAAAGGAATCAAATAGATATTTTTAAAATTCCTATGTGGCAGTGAAAATGACTTTGATGAATCCAAAGATACTGATTTGAAAAAAGTTTGTATACATTAATAGGCATTTTATGTGCATATGGAAATCAAAATAAATCTTAATTAAATGTAATTTGATTGCATTTATTTACAACAGGCACTGATGTTTTGGGTCAGCATATGCATTTTAAATGTACATGTATATAAATAGATCTGTGAGTGCATATGAATGACAAAGCAATAAGAATGGCAAATACTGAAAGAGAATTTCAGTAACTGGAAACTGCTTTTTTTTTATGATCCAATTTGTTACAAGGTAAAGGCATTCGCGTGTCATTTATGTAACTTGAAAATAACTATTAGACTGGAGAAGTACCTGAACACAGGCTCATTATGCGTAAATTCGGTGCCAGTCTTTCTTTATTCAGATCAATGACAATTAACAAGAGAAATTAGATGATGCCCACATTCTCTACTATGGTCAATATGTAGAGAAAGGTTCATATTTATTTAATGGGAAATGTTTATAAAATATTAAACCTGAAATTCCCAGTAAATTTCTTCCTCCAAAGACGATTTACTGATTCAAATAAAATTAATAAGATGTATGTATAGTTGCAGAAACTGTAGAGCACAGAAAAAACAAATGATCGTACCTCAAATATTTAAGTAACTTGCCTGGAATAGGTATTTATGGTATATGAAAATTCAAGCGTTTCTATGCAAGCATGGAGGAAGCTAATTACAGGCAGGAACAGGCTCCGGTGTGTCAGCAGGGAACAGAGCTAAGCCGGAAGTACAATGATTGCATCCTGCTCCTGCAGCCGGAAGTACAATGATTGCATCCTGCTCCTGCAGTTGGTTTTGGCTCAGGTTTCTGTGCTTGAGCAAGAGAAGCCTAACTCTGGTCTTTGTTTACTCATTTATGAGAAGAAAAACAATATATGCTAGTTGAGAAAATGGAATCGACAAGGGAACTTTTGGTAAAATAGTAACAGAATTATAGTTTAGTCCATGTTACTTTATTAGTTATGCAAGAAAACAGATGCACAGGAACTTTTGTCCTGAATTATACCCTCTAGAAAATTTTGTTAAGCATTGTTTATTATTATTTCATAGTAGCTGTCTTTAATATCTGTGATAATATGAACAGATAGAGACTTATAGAGAATGTAAGTAATAAGGATGGAAGTCTTTTTATCTCTAACATATCTTAAGTGGACTTCCTATTTCCAGAAGGTGGTGAACTACCTGTAGACCTAATAATATTCTCAAACAATAATGTTAGATAGTATAACTTAATGTTAAAAGCATGTTCTCTTTGTCATGAAAACCTTGGGTAGGTAATATATGCATTTTGAAAATGCCTATTTGTTACACAAGATTCAGTTTTCTTGTCTGCTTTGTACAAGAATAATAATACCAATTACAATAGATTGTTGAAAGGAAAGACCTGCAAAAAAGCATACTTAACATGGTTCCTGGTCACAGTCACTATCCAGTTAATACTAGTGATGCCATTTTAGTTTACTCATCTCTGCATCACAGGTTCCAGATATTTATTTTCAGCTTTAAGGAATTATTTTGATAAACTGTCTGATTTAACATATTCAACAAAAGAAACATTTGCTTGTTGCTCCCAAGGACAGATTGAAATGTTGTAAATATTTGTCAAATTTCAACATTATTTAATATCTTCTTATATCAAATTTTCTTGATTTTCTAATGAAAACATTTACAAATGCACAGACAAGGAGGAAATCTGAAACTATGAGCTTTAAATGTAGCATTTGGCATAATCGTTGTTCTTCCATATTAAATACCAATTCTAGAGTATTCACAAGATTTCTAGGAGGACTGACTGAAATCACCAATAGGGAAATAAGAAGAAATTTAAGAAAGAATAAAATATTGCTATATTATTTACTGAACATAAATTATTAAGTGCATTACATCACAAGAAAATTACAAATAAATAGAAGGTATTTAAATAGATTTTTGGTAGATGATTACACCTAATTTAATAATAGCATTTTAAATTATTTTTAATGATTTGTGGAAAGAATTGATGACGGACTTTGCATGAGTGATGAACAGAGAGGAGTCCTGGGTAATTCCGAGCTTACTGATTGCAAAGCTACATGAATTTGTGTTTGTAGAACAAGAACTCAGATGTTCCTGAATAAATTATTTGAGAATTTGAGAAAAGATCTCAGTTGGGCAGAAAATCAATGTTATCATCATACTGATGATAACCAAAACCATAGCAGTGGCTAAAAAAAATATATCAAGGAACCTAAGCTCACCACGAAAAAATAAGAGCTTCAAAAAGACTTAAAGAACATCAATTTATGCAAAGTTTGCATGGTAAAATGTAATGATTTTTATTACGTTAGACTGCAATACAAAATGAAATGCACAACATTGTATTGCTTGTCTACAGTTACAATGGCGTCCTTTCCCTCACCCTGCCTATCTGAGTTTAATACTTTGACTCAGTGGGTTTTGTGGATGATTGTTCCACGCTAACATTTGTTCTGTCTTTCACATACTCTTTTTCATCTTGGCAATGTTCCAGGCAGCAGGTGAAAAAGGAAATCAGTACATGCTGAATCCCAAGTTTTGTGCTTTTCACTCTTTGAAATCTCTTGCTTAGCACTGAATCCTCAAATTCTCAATGTGCTGTTTTCTTCATTCTTCATCTATGCTGAGCCTACAGATTAGAGTCACCGAAAGTCTCTGGTTGGCTTACACTCTTGCTGCTGCTATTTCCCTGAGACACTGCTTTCCCAGAATGAATGATCTCATCTCTTCAAAATGAAACTCCACTATCAAAAACTCCAGCTTCTAATATTGTTAATCTTTCTGAAACTAAAGTAAAAAAAAAAATTAACACTATTGAAGGCAGACAGGAGGCAAAAAAAACTTGGGGTCCCCTGCTAAGGCACGGGACCGTCATAATGTCAATATTCATCCTCCTCACTAAGATGCAGCCTTAGCATCTCCTGAGAGACTTCATTATGCTATGGGCTCTCTGGCTGCTGCCTCCATCTTTTCATTTTATTTTTCTGAGAAATGCAAAATTTTCATGCCTTCTTTCTTGCTAATTCCAGTCTCCAAAAATAAAACATTCTTGATGATTACTTAGGATCAATTTACCATTATTTTTAGGAGAGAGAAATGGTGTAAATATTAGAATTAATAAATATTGGAAAATGTTATATTTATCTGTTAGAAGACCTTATCTGTTCATTTCCTTTTTATCTTGCTCCTTCAATAATCACTTATTTTTATCTTATAAGCAGATTTCATTTCTCTGAAGTGAGAAACAGATAGTTTTAGCTACATTTATTGAGTGGTTACTATGTGCTATTTATATAAGCATTGTTTGTGTGTTGTCTAATCTAAGTTTTGTAACAGTCACTTTTTCAAAGAGGATATTTAGGATCAGAGTAAACTGCTCCCATCCATATAGCTGGTGATGATAAAAATTAAGATTTAACCCCTGGTATTTGATATCTATGATCCACTATAGACAGAGAAATTTGGTAGTCAGATTTCTTAGTGATCTCATGTGAAGTTAGACTTCATTTTAGCTAACTCTTCTAATGTGATTCTTACAACATATTGCAAAACAATATTAACAAACATTATAAGAGGAAAGAAGTTGTCTTGTTAAGTAAATTTGAAAGCTTTGAGAATGAGATATATTAAGCAATTTTTCAGGCATTTTTAAATCCTTAATGTGAAGATGCAAATTATTGTCTATATTTTGGTTAAAGTATATACTGTTTTCCAAATACATTTTAGAAAAAAGTTTATTTTAAATTTTATATGCATATTTATTAATATATGTTTGAAATTATGATATCAGGCTGTTTTGCTTCTCTGACAAGAGCAAGAAGCTACTGTTTCACATGCCAAACCCTTTTAAATCATTTTCTCATATTAGAAACTTGGTCCAAGATCTGAGGGTTGTTTGCTTGAATAAAAGGTTTACTTTGGATGATCTCTAGTTTGTTTTCCTGATGAGTATCAAGAGTATATTAGAGTAAAACTAGCTGATGTAACCTGCATACACTAGTAAGTATCTCAAACAAAACAAAGTAGTCCTTGTTTATGTCAGAGTTCAAATTATTGACCTGTGTCCAGATTCAGGTATCAGGGTCCTAATAAAGAGCCACACTGACTTTAACTCCAACTGTCAAAAGCGAGAGTAGAGGGGATAGAAATTAGCTTCTTAAGTATTTTGGCATCGAAATGACACATAATTCTTTGCGTATACATTTCATTGATGAAAAATAGTGTCACAAACTCACTTCTAGATTATAAAGGCTAGGAAACATACTGACCAGGTAGTGACTCTTCAAGGATATTTCTGTCTATGTAAATGGAAATGTAAAACCAAGGAAAATTATTTCTCTGTAAAGATCATATAGCAATATTGCTTTAATTTTTACATTTCTTTTGAACACTCAGAACACCTAAAGATGTGCAGCCATTTACAAATTTGATTCAACACATTTTAGAAAATCCTTGCCATAGATAGAATGGTTAGTCATCACTATTATCATACTTTGACAATAAAAGTAAGCATGCTTCCACAAAATAACACTCTCTCATACTTTTTACTCAATACAGTTTATAAATCTCAACTTGTAATTTTAGGAAATTTTGAGAGCAATATTTGAAACAAAACATATGCACAGTTTTTTGTTGCTAATAGTCATAGTTAAGGTTTTTTCTAATATTTTTTACTCTTTCTAGCATAGTTTCTATTCTCTGAAGATTGGTGACACTGTTTCCAGATACTGTTAGAAACACCAAGTTAGTAAAAGCAATGACAGGATTTGCACACCTGGTTAGCTGTGCAAATAGAGTGAAAAGTAGAATGAATAGACAGGAGGATTTGGAATTAAACCTGTGATTCATGGGGCAAGAAAAGAGCTTAAGGAAAAGCTGCAGTGACTCAAGTGTATTTTCCCAGAGCAAATTCATCCTACTAGAATCTGAACTCTAGATGAATTGTTGAAATAAGAAATCAGTATAATCATATTATTTCCATGTCAATTTTTCTTTTTTGCCACATAAATTATGTCACGCTTGGTTTGGCTCCATCTAAGAATCTTACTTAGGGTTTCATCACCACACCTAGCAGCTGACACAGTACCTAGCATAAAGTGTAAGCTTTATAAATACTCAGAAATACTGTATGAATTGTGAATGAATGAATGAATGAATGAATGTATGAATGAATACACTTTCTTTGGGCTTCTAATTGGCAAAAAAACCATACAAAACAAGAAACTGGAGAAGGCCACACTCATTTTTTTCAGGACAAGAATGGTTAAAGTGGCCTTTGGTTATTTCATTATTTTCTCAACACTTATGGTATCGTGATATAACTGGAAATATATGTTTCATTTTCTTCCCTCACTCCTGGCACAGAATTGTTAAAACAGAATTTCATGAGTGAAGGGTGGGAGGGAAATATTTTGTTATTTCAGCCATTTTGAATTTTTGTTAACGAGGTGATTTTGGGGGGATGAGGGTTATTTGGTAACCAACCAGGTCATTACAGTTGGACTTTGACTCTCCTCTCAGAGCTTCTGGAGGAGAGAGATGGGATGGTGACTGAGATCAATAGCCAGGGAGTTCATCAAGCATGCATTTGTGATAGGGCAATTGTAGAAACTTAGATATTAGGATTTTGAGAGTTTCTGGGTTAGTGAGCTCAGAGAGGCACCAGGAGAGCATTGCACTTGTGGATGTAATGGAAATGTCAAGCCTATATCTCCAATACTCCCCATTCCTGCCCCAGAAAGCTTTCATATGGCTGTTCCTGAGTTGTACTCTTTGTAACAAGTCAGTAAATGTAAGTAAAGTCTTTTCTCAAGTTCTATGAGTTATCCTATAAAATTATCAACTCAAAAAAAGAGGAGACCTCTGACTTGTAGTAGGTTGGTTAATGTTATATGAGTCCTGGCCTTGTAATTGGTATCTAAAGTGGGCACGATTTTCAGGGACCGAAACTTTTAACTAATTCCAACAAGATAGCGTTAGAATTGAATTGATTTATAGGAAATCCAATTGGCATTTGGAGAACTGGAGAATAGCTTTGTATGGAAGAGATTCAGAAATTTGGTGTTAGAAATATTATTAGATTACAGAATCTATTTGTCTTCTATAATTCAATTTGGTGTAACTAAGCTTCACGTTGTCTTTAAGTTAAGGAAATGTTGGAGTCATGTCTACCTAATTCATGTTATACCTACAGAATATAACAGTTTTGGGTACATGAAATCTAGTACAGAAATTTTACCCGGAGTTTAATGGTACCCATCTTACCACACAGACAAGTGACTGAGTATATTCCCTAAAATATGATTAGAGTGAAACCATCCTTTATTACTCACCTTGGAGAGAGGTCTGTCACTAAAAGGGCAAATGGAAAAGAAGAAAGGATGAAGAAAGAGATTCAGAAATCATTTTCTATCATGAAGACAGGATTTAAACTTAAGATGGATGATCAGGAACAGAGGCACGTCTCAGTCAGATTAGCCAGTCTCAGGTACTGCTTGATGGTAAAGCCCAAATTGTAGAGATAAGACTTTTATAATTCTTCACGATCGAGATCAAAGTTGCTATGGGAAATCAAAGTAGTATGAATCCTGAATATAGACATCAAATAATGTTTACCTAAATTTAAAAAGTTTAATTGTTAAATGATAGGGCTAGATATAAATGACATTAGTCATTTAAAATTACATTGTCATGATGTAGTCTCCGTAGCAATTTATCATAATTTTGGGGGTGTTGCTTTGCTTTGGAACATATTGATGCCCCATGCTAATGCTAAACAAACATGGTAAAATTGAGAACTAGTAATGCTAGAAGGGGACAATTAAAGGGAAGGTATAGATTGGAACATAAATCTAGAAATAGCAATAAAAAGTGTTAAAATAATTTCATGGAAAGTAGAAAATAAAGTAGATAATGACCAGACATATTTTTCCATATAATCAATCAGTGATTGATACCAGTACAGAGTGTTTGATGGCTTCTCCCTCTCCAAAGTTTGGAAGCAATTGTTATATTAGCTGTCTACATCACAGTGCAAGTCTCAATAGTTATATAAAACTGTGCCTCATATTTCACTCACCCAAAACTGTGTATTATAAAACATTGCACACAACAAACAAAAATGTCTAAAGGCACAAAACTCTACATAGGAGGATATATTTAATAGTTACTGAAATTATCAAAGTTTCAAATGAATAAAGATTATTGCAAATTTTGATAGGTCTGATAATCTATTGTTTTGAAAATATTAGTATATGAAACAAATAACTTTCTAATTAATAGAGACCTAGTTAAACATTATAGAACTAGTTCTCTTTGCCTAGTGTACTTGCTAAAGGCATAGGTCCTGAATTAGGCAGAGATAAACCAGTAACTGTGAACAATGCTGAGCCAACAGCCACTGCTCACCCCCAGTAAGCAAGTGGCTCCCTTTGCCTTTGGTTGACACTGTAGGAGTCCACATTAAAGCCTTATCAGCTCCATATTTGAAGTCTGTACTGTACTTTTTTATCTTAACCAGTATGAACTCCTTTATAATGAATTTAATTTAATATATTTCATATTGGTCATCTTTTTCATAGCATAGATGAGAGTAGTTTTTCCCTAAAATACAAAAACACAAAAAACATATTAAAATCTGCAATATTTTCATATAATTTATTTCATAATTAATTGTATTTTTGTTAATGAAGTATTTAAAGTCATTTTTTCTTAGTTGATGGCATTTAAAAGTTACTGAAGCCTCACAGGGTAATTAGCCCCTGGGTGCTTGCTAGTTCATTGCCTTATTGATGAAATCACTGTAGGTCAAAGACTCATAACTGAATACCTCCAAGATAAGTCTTCATTTTCCTAAACTCCAGTATTTAGCAGATTGCTTCAAAACACATTTCCTATGTGTAACTCATTAAACTTAGACCATCTTTTATAATAAATCAACTTCATTTCATGTTTTGTCCTGTCTGTATCACAAGAGGAACTTTGCATATTGGTCATAAGTGCTTTGGCAATTTTTGCAGTCTATTTTGTCTTTTCCTAAAAGTCACTTAGGTTGAAAACTAAAATATTACAAATGTGTCATTGCCTCAGCAATCATATATTGATCTATTTGTTCTCCCTCTGCTCATTTTCTGTGAAACTAAATTGCTTAAGTACCGAAAGCTCTCAAGGTAGTGACCTGAGATATTAACAGGTTACATCACCTCATTAAGCAAAAGAAACTGCTCTTATTCAAAGTCTATGGGAGCTGACATTGCATTTAGTCAAAAAGTTATTAATGTTTGCAAGTATAGTGAGAAAGATACACTATACCTTCAGACTGCATATTCTTTAGCTTTTCATGAGCTATAACAATTTCATCCATTAGTTATTGCCTTTTCCTTGAAAAGTAAAGATTAATGATGCTAAAATAATACATTTTAATAAAGTCAAGTTGCATTTCTTTCTAACTACCTCATATGTTGATGATTTGGCACCTTTTTTCTTTCAAAATAGCACAAGTTCGTTTGAAGGACAAAGTCAGCCCTTAAATGAAAGGGCAATTATTATTTTAATCAATAGCAGTATTATATTTTAAATTAATCTTCAAAAGTCCCTGAAGTTTCAAAACTCATTAATCAATTAAGCAAAATATTACACAATCTTTCAGAGCAATCTATCCCTTGAAGGATGTTCAAATTGTCTTCTAAGAATGAAAGTTTGTCAGTTTTTCCTCACTTTTGTTTTGAGATTTTTATTTTACTTATTTGATATATAATTGTATGAGTATTACTATCTAAATACATTATTTTCAAATATGTAAAATAATGTGATGGCCTAAATACACCATTTCAATATATTTAAATTTTACTTCGTTCAGAACAAAATTGCAAATACATAAAAAATAATGTCTTTTGTTTATCAAAATTATAACAAAGTTAAAATTTTATTTTCTAAAATCTAGGCTATCAAAACCCATTGTACTTGAGAGAAGTGAAACGTTCCCTGCTTTTCTAAAATATTTGGGTCACATGGGTCACTTTGACACAAAGGAACTATCTTTGTTTCCCACATAAACACAGAGTTTCAGATAAGGGCTATTCAGAAATATTACACTTTTATTTTGCAAGAACAGAGGAAATTGAGTCAGTTTCGTAGCCCTGATAATCAGACTACAATAGTCTTATCAAAAACTAAAACATTATTAATGGAACACACCCACATGATCCTTTATGTTTTTGTTCCTATCAAATCAGTGACATACGAACACTTTCCTTCGCCTAATACCCAGTGCAGAACTAATGCTCCCTTCTTAGGAATCCTTTATTCTTTAATTCAATGTAAGTCTGCCCCTCTAAATTCTCTTCTTAGTAAGGTATCAAGTGTATGATTACGAATAGTGTATGCTCTCTCCTGCTGCAGTGAGTTAACAAATATATATGTTCCACGCCAGATCTCTTCTTAGTGGCTTTTATCTGATCGTATCTATCAAAATTCTTAAGTAACCTGAAAATTTCAAACTATGCTAAAAATGACAAATACTAAATATTTAGAAATAAGGGTTAAGTGTATTGCTATAAATATGAAATGTATTAGGAAGAATGTATATAATCTACATAATAAATAGCAAATGCAACAACTCTTTTCAAAATAACCAAGGACCATTAAATAATAAGTACAGAGTTTTTGTCCCCTAACTATCTAATGTACACTTCATTATTTTGCTTTTCCTTAACTCTGGCTGAGGTTTTCAGGCTGCCTTAGAGTTACTTTTTACAACTACTCATGAGCCTGTTCTCATACAGCAACAGCCTTATCCAAATTTCTTAGTTCTTTCTCTATTTATATATGCCTCTATTACTTTATTCTTCCAGAATATTTTTCATAACACAAATTAATTGAGTTAATTATTTTCACTTGGGAACACTTAAAGTGTCACAGAAAAGAAATCAGGATTTTACCAAGAGAAAAATGACTCTATTTTACAGCTACTCAACGAATAGCATGATACTATCATTTCAGGCACAGTTAAGGTAATGGGTTTCACATACTTTTCAATTTCCTATGAAAAGTGTAGACACAGACATCGAGGTAAGAAACAACTTTCCACTGCTGTAGCTAAAATGTGTGCAGAGAAACATTTATCATGAGGATTAGAGCAGATTACAGAATGTGTTAGACAGTTTGAATATGACTTTCAGGCTTGGAGATGCTTTATAAATATCTGTGTTGTGCAAAAAGATGTAAATGTTTTTTGTTGCTGTTTTGTGTTGCTGAAATGAATAATAAGATGAATGGACAATGAGTTTGCTACAATTCTAGTCAATATAAACTTATCTTTCTAATAATTGTAACTTTCCAGGAATGGTAAAGGTATATTAGATATGATGTCTCCTATTGCCTAGGAGTAGATAGCTAGTAATTATGTCTCTAGGAAAGCTTTAAAATTGTTAATAAATGATAAATGTTAATTATCAATTCCATAATTATGTTGTACCCCTGTTTGGATCCTAATACACTGATCAGTGTGAATTACTGTGGCAAAATTATGCTGTCTTCACTGAGCAATGCTTGTCTGAATTAATTATATTTATAAATTCCTATGTCCAACTATGTTCAGATTCTGAGTACTGAGGACTAGGATTGAACCATATGAAATTTGGGGGTGAAAACTAAATCCATAACACCGTGTAGATGCATAAACATGTGCACATATGCTCATGTACATAAATATCTACGCTTCCACACACAAACCTCTCAGTGGTTCTGTTTCTCTTAATTGTAGTTTTGAGGCCATTGACGTAACAGATTTTCACACAGCTGTGCCTTGTCTAAACTAGATATAAATTCTTGCCATTTCTCTTTTTTTTTTCCCCTTGGAGAACAGCTATGCTCATTTCCATGCCCAAGTCAAATATCACAAATAGTATGTTTCATTTTTATTACTAGATCAACATCAGAGGCTAACACACACCCACACACTGCAATCATGCAGTTAGATTTTATAAAGAAATCTTCATAAAATAAGGCAATAGTCCACCATAATCTCCAATTATATTGTCAATTCTTGGATGATAAGGAACCTGATTTAAAAATATTGTGTGTATTGTACTTTCTATAGTGTCTAGGTATCACAAACAGTTTAAAAATTGCTGAATCAAATACAACATGTATCAAATGAATGTTTTTTTCAATTTCTCATTAGTTAATTACAGCCATCTTAGTTTATGTCAGAATTATACTTAATGTTGCAAAAAGGTACTTCTATGGACTTAGGATGGCAGGGTTTTAGTCCTTGCTCTGTTGTATAACCAAGCTGTATTTCTCAGATTCCTTTGGAATTAAATTTCATATGTGCTGTAGATTTTACTGAACAGATGCACCCATGTGACAGTGTACCTATGATGTCACAATCAGGAACAGAAAGATTGGATCCTTAGGATGACTGATAGAGAAAGGTAGTTCGGTTCAGTGAGTCAATGAAGATTGTAGCATCTACTTTCTGCTGTCAAAGGAAATAAGTAAAAGCAGCCTTGTAGGATGCATAGGCATTTCTTCAGAGTGACCTGTTTCTCATCGTGTAACAATAAACCTCGGCATGAATAATTTTACAGCTACATAATGATTCAATAAAACCTCATAGACTCCAATTTGTTATATTAAATTGTTATTTCCTGCAAATAAAAATTTTAAAGGGGGATTTTTTTGACAAGAAGCATTCTGTTTTCAGGTATGTGAAGAAGACAAGATAGTCTTCTAGGTGATACCAGTTCAGGAATACTGGATTGCATTCTGTAAATCATGCAAGATAAAGAAAGAAACAAAGTTATAGGGACATACATAAAGAGACAAAAATACGAGAGAAACTGCTCTACTCATCAAGAAACAGAGAGTAAAACATTATCTTAACTTTTATATTCTGATTTCCATAGAACAAGGTCAATTTGGTTATTTGTCTTCAGTTATTTATAAGATAATTGCATAATATGCCCTTATTATATTCTTGGCTATTAAATTCCATTTTCTCATGCTACCATTGGTGACCTATGATCTTCTAAACTAATTTAGTCACTGGGCTAAATTACAGTATGTGTTATATTTTTCTCACTTGCTGATAGCAGAAAACTATGTAAGAGTTTTATAATGTTGCTGCACTTTATGATTTAATTTTAATATACACCAATTGTATAAGGACCTATTTTACTGTTTCTCATCATGAGAGAAAAATCTTAGGATTCCTACAAATTTTATTTAAGTAGAAAAAATTATTTTATAAAATGTACTTATATTCTCTATTCTGACTCATAACTATGTCATACTATTAGGAAAAATGTCTCACATATTATAAGTGCCTCTGCTTTTTAAAAGAAAAAGCAAAATCAGAAATACAACTAAACTCAAGTATATAATGATTAAATAAATCATGACACATATTTTTGTAAAACCCCATGAAAATGAACAAATTAATGAATAATGGCATGCGAGAATCTTAACAATATAATGTTGATGCCATAAATGTGTACGTTATGTTCTGTTTGCATAGTATCCAAAAGGAAAAATTAAAAGACATTTTTAGGAGAAATATAGAACCATAGCAAAACTACAAAAACAAAGGAAACTGTTTTTTTCAAAATACCCATACTGTATTTGTTACATAGAAGAAAGGTAAGTGATAAAAAAGACATAACCAGGGCTTTTGATGCTGACAATTTTCTATGTCTAATCTGATGATTAGTGGCTATGTACATGAATGTGTGCTTTACAAGTATTTAGCACACTATATGTGCTGCATAATCCTTTGTATATGTCTTAATTATTAATGAATAGAATTTGTGAAAGAACAGAAATTGTAATGCCTTCATTCCAAAGACATTTTGGGTAGGTTAACTCCTGAAGGTTAGAAATCATTTATCCCAGTCAAAATTTAATCTATAATTTTTGTTTGATTTTGTCTTCTAAAACTCTAAATAGTTTTATTCCCTGTGCCTCATACTCTGTCTAGAGCCACAGATATTCTCAGTTTTCGCCGTTGTCTGTAGCAGACAGCGAGGTTCTGACACAGACACACTGTAGCATCCGTTGTCTGCTGAGCTAGTCCCTGTGGGCAGGCAGTCCTCACCCCACACTGCCGCCTCCTTGCTCACCTTGCTTCACCAAGTGCCAAGACTCTTCAGCTGAGACTTGCATGTCGGACAGTAAATAAAGGGCTTCTTTCACATCACACATAACATTCCCTGTGCTACTAACATGACTGGAACAAAACAGAGACTCTGTAGATGTCTGAATTAACAGAAAAAAAAAATAGTGTGCACTTCTTTAAGGAAGAATTATAGTCCATTCCTCAAATCAGAAATATAACAAAGATAACTTATTTAAATATATAAAGTACCCTTTCATTTTGGTAGATGAAAATTTAAGAGGTGTTAATAATTTTTACTTTGAATGCATCTATGCTCAAGACCTCTTTTTTTTTTTTTCCCAAAACAAGAGGCACTCGTTTGTGGAAAATGTGACCTGAAGCCTCTATCTGTCATCTATCTATATTCCTCTTAACCCCATTTTACAAACATGACTCTAGATATAAAAAAAATCAACAAAATGAGAGTTTTTATGGATTTCTATTTCTATAAATCTGGAAGAAATACAATAAACCTATAAAACTACAGTGGAAAGATAACCAGGAAAATTAGTGTTAATGAACAGGATAACTTATTTGTCTTACTGTAGATCTGGTGAAGTGGTGAACAAATGACTGGCTATGCAATTGTCAGTGGAACTGTTTATATTAAGCCTAATTATCTTTCTCTTCCTTTGCATTCCAAATGGAAAAATTGCTTCATTGAAATCTAGCACTAGATTGCAAGATGCCATCCTATCTTTGAGATAGTCACAATATCTGGACCATAGCTACTATGCATATGAGTTATAAGAATTGTGGGGATGAGCTATAACTCACACTCACCTTTAGGCAATCCTAATGCTAAGAGGACCAGCTTGTCCTCCCAGAATTCAGAACTCATATTTTCAGTGGTCTCAACAGTTTCTGAAATGTCTTCTTTATCAGTGCAATACCTCCTTACCCAAAATAAGCAGTAAAACCCAAGATTAATTCCCCAAAGCTGAAATTTACAATAAAGAAAAAATAAATTTCATGCCATCCTGATTTATCATACAATGTTTGAAAATAGTATATTCAACCTAAAGAAGACATTAGGTATTAAAACATTTATTATTCCCAGATCACTTTTATTGTACATATAATGTGATATGGACTAATTGATGAAAAACTGTTGGTGTTTAATGTTAGAAGAACACGTCACATAGTATAAGTGGAAGAACTTAACTTTTGTCTTAAGAATATATTTATTTCTGTAAATGTGGCTCATTGTCGTTACTTATGTCTAATTGAATTAAATAAAGAGTAATGATAAGCCTACAAGTATCTGAAATAATTTTTCCTTTGTTTTACCATTCCATTCATTTTGGGTGTTTTCTTTCCCTCTCACTGTAACAGATTCTTCTGTTCTCCTTTTAGTCCATAGCATTTTCTTACTCATTCTAGTTTTAAACACAGTATCTAATGAAGAAAGTTTGTTTCTTCATCAGAAGCACCAAACACTTATTATGCTCCTGTATTTTGTTTTGCCCACAGAGTACTAAAGGTATTTTACTTGAGTTTTGTTAACTACAATTGCTTCATAATTTGCTAAAACAAAGTATCGTCTTGAATGTTACATTCTGTGAATAAGCATGATCTGACACATCATAATCTTGTTTGGTTGAATATGACTATTTTCAACTGGGCACACAGGCAATGATCATTTTCTTAGGAAATTTGGGGAGCATGATTTACAAATTTTGATTCTAATATCTCTTCACTATTTGTTTTAGAACATTAGTAGAATTTTGAGCTGTAGGAAGGAATTTTTAGATTACGGATTTTCTACTCAGGTTACTTCAAATTAGTAAATCTCTCATAAAACACAAAGAGTTTTCAATTTAATATTTTTATGTAATTTTATAAAAGAATATAAGGTAGGAATTGGGATATATCCTGTTATAGGCAGGTGAATAAGATGGAAATATTATAGGCAATCTGGCAGGGCTGGGCCCTCAAAAGAGCCAGTGCAGAAGTCCAGGTATCTTGCAACCACAAACACTTCCTGCTGTGGGCCAGATCTCAGGACAAAAGAAAGCAAATAAGGATTGATAGTCTACATAGTTCTCTATCACCCTAAGGATGTTAGGAGTCACCATCCCAATCCCTTACAGGAAGAATCACTGCTGTTAAGCATCCTCTCTTATTTCATGACTCGATTACTCATTTGTTCCTGATTTAATCAATTTTACCTGAACAATTAGTCTTATTGGTTGACCACAGTTCTGTTCCACCTTATGCTCAACCTTGCAAATTCCCATTTTTCCCCATATTGGACCCATCTCACCTCATGGTTTTACTCTATAAAAGTCTCACACAGGGCTGGGGATTTAGCTCAGTGGTGTAAACACCTGCCTGGCAAGTGTGAGGTCATGAATTCAATCTCTGGTACAAAAAAAAAAAAAAAAAAAACTCACAAATACAATAATCAAGATCCCAGAAATTCAACACAAAAACAGAATATTAAAAGCTGTTAGAGAAAAGAAACAGATCACCTATAAAGGAAAATCCTTAGCATCACAAACAGATTTCTCCACACAAAATCAAGTGAAGAAGAGTTTGGAGGTAATTATTTCAAGTCCTGAAAGAAAGCAACTTCCAACTCAGATTGATGTACCCTGCAAAACTGTCTTTCAAAATTAATGGAGAAACAAGATACCTCCATGACAAAGAACAACTGGAGGAATTTGTGACTGCCAAACCAACCCTACAAAGAACACTGAAGGACAATCTAGAGAGAGATGTAAAAAATCATTGTTCCAGGAAAAGGAGCAGAGGGGGATCACTGAGTGGGGCAGACAGTTGAATGGAGGGGAAAAATAGGCAGCCAAAGACAGGAAAATAGCATGGCAGAGAGAAGACTGTGCATGTTGGCCACAACCATTAATGTAGATGGCCTCAAATCACCAATAAAAAGAAACATGGGCAGAGATCAGGAGAGAGGACCCATCAATATGCTTTGTACAAGGTTCACAGACTGAAAGTCAAAGGACAGAGAGCAATGCTCTATGTGACAGAGATCCAGAAAAAAGTAGCTTGCCCATCAGCTGTAGAAAGAAATAACATTTTTATACAATGGAAAGCTATTAAGCTATGAAAAAAGATAATCTTGAGGATCTTGTAAGTAAATGGATACAACTTGAGATCATGCTTATGTGTGAAATGGTTCAGAGTCACATGGTTGAATATCATGATGTCTCCCTAATATAAAAAACTAAAGGAGCTAGGGGGATGCAAAATGCACAATACATATTGTGAAAGTGAAAGGGGAGGAAGTGTCTAAAAAGGGAAAGCAGTGGCCATTGTTAATCTATTATCATGATTTGAAACCTATATTATTTTCATTGTTCTATTTAGTTTGGCATTATTCTGTTTTAATTTATCTAGTTTTATTATATTTGATGGCATAGACAGCTATTTCAAGGATAACAAAATATATAATCATAACCATTATTGATTTCCTATTATCTTGGTTCGAAGCCCTATATTGCTTTCATTGTTTTGTTTTGATTGATTTTATTCTACTTTGTTTGGTTTGGTTGTATTATGGTATAGGTAACAACTTTGAAGACAATAAGAGGCATTATGGGTGCCACTGTTGTTTTACTAATATCTTGTTTTGAAGTCTTATATTGCTTCTATTGTTTTGTTTTTATTGGTTTTATTCTGTACTACCTTGTTTGATTTTATTATGCCTGATGGTATGGGCAGTTATTTTGAAGATAACAAGAGGAATTATGATAGCCTTTATTGATTGCTTTGAAGTTATGAACCACGTTAATTGTTTTGTTTTGATTGAACTCTATTCTGCTTTTTTTCATTTGGTTTTATTCTATTCAAAATAAAAAAAAACCCTTAGAAAAGACACAGTCTTTGGAAACCCTTTTGGGATTCTTCTTTTCTCTCTCAGATAGAAGATTTTTTTCTTTCAATATATTCTGCTCTCAACCTCCATTGTTCCTAAAATTCATTCTTCAGTTGTAGAGAGCAGGAACTCATACCAGACATATAGTAGACTCTACTATATGTCTACTATATGCTACTATATAGCTGATAGTAGCATACCAAATGTCATATAGTAGAGTGAACTTCATCAACTCCAATCAGCTCAGAAGTTATTTATTTACTCACAACTTATTATCTTGGAAAGAGATCTGTGAAAATAGAAATTATGCTTTTGAATGAACTGTGGTAAGTGCTTTTTAAATGTAGTTTAAAAACTAATCTTAGACGCATACAATGAGTAAATTCTTGCATCAATTTTTTGAAGAACTTACTAGACATAATTTTATGCTCCAGACACACTGGGCTTCTTCAGCTCTTTTACCTGCGGAATTAGAAGCACATATTTTGGTCATGTGTACTGACCAATGTAAATATATGGAGAATTTTGGAGGAAGAAAAACATTAAAGTTCTATCACCAATCATCAACATCTGATAATATATTTTATGATATGGATATACAAATAAAAAGATGTGAAAAAACTGAAGGACTCATTAGTCAAGGGGCATAAAAAGAGTTTCCATTTAGCTGTTGCTGCATAAGGAACTACTCCAAAATTTAGCAGATTGAAACAATGATGCTGTTATTAGATTACAAATTTTTGTACATCAGCATTTCAGACACAGATGGCCGGGATAACTGCTGGTTCATGCATCATGACGAGATCACCGTTGTCATTCTATAGGCACAGTATCTAAGGTAGCATCACTAAAAAGTATGGTGATTCAAGAAGGATGACTCCAGACTTTTTTTATTAACATACCATTGCAGTTTTGCAAACAAAAGTAAATAAATACTATTTTGACTCAGATTCCTTATGTGAACAAAGTGCTCTTACAATAAGTGTTCTCACAAGCAATATTGTAATGGCGCAAACCCTTATTACCTAAACTTAGAATGCACATAGAATCTGTTCAGTTATAGTCTTACTGGTTGAACCAGTTACAAACTAACCCATCTTTAAAAGGAGAGTGTACAGATGCTTCTCTGTGGTAGAAAAGTCCAATAATTTGGATGAGTGTTTTAAAGGATTACCACTGTGAAAAACCAGCTGACATGTGTGAGGGTACTTAGAGAAGTATATTTGTAGGAGGTGGCCCTAGTTAGGGAAGAAAAACAGACAGGCACACTTTTAGATATAAGTACACATTTGTGTTTTAGTTGGTAAAACTATGATAGATACTGAAACTTCAACAAAGCATCAAACTTATACTTAACAAAATGACTATGAATATTAACTAAAGAAAATGTTAATTTTAGAACTAATTTATCTGCCCTTTAAAAAAGTATAAGCAAATGATTCAAATAATGCAATATTTTATTCATTTCTACCTCTAAAAAATAAGTTAAAATGTGTTAAACTACTTGTTTTGAGATGTTTATTGCTACATTTCCCCAGATGTGTGTGCTTTATTAAATGTAATCTAAACTCCTGCACAGAAGTTATTAAAATAAACTTAAATATTTGTTGATTGTTTACTGTTTTTCTAAAGCAAAAATATTCTTAGTTATATAATGTCAAGTCTTTAGAAAACAATTTTATAATGCATGGTTTTACAGAGGCAAAGACTAATTTTTGAAAATCTAGAATAAGTTCAAGAACGATGAAGGTCAAGGACAGATCCCAAAATAGTTAAGGGAGAGAATACTCTATGGATGTTTTAATTCATGTACAAGTTAATTAAATGGTTTCCTCAGTGATACCCATAGCTAAGATACTCACAGAAGCAATATAATTTATGAACTCTCAACATTTTTTAAATCTTGAAAGTGAGAAACAAATGTCCAGCATAAAATGATTAGGAAGAAATCATTTCAGGATATTTAATATCCAGATTAACCAAATTAATATATATATATATATATAATTAAATATAATGTATATACTTCTATATACAATACATTTTGCATTTGCATATGTAAGAGATTTTAAGACCAGGGAGGTAGCTCAGCGGCACAGCACCTACCTGGCAAGCACAAGGCCCTGAGTATAATTCCCAGTAACAAAAAAAAAGAAAAAAAAAGGAGAAAAAAAAGACATTTTAAATTTTTTGAGATTCTAATTTTAAGAATTTTATAATGATGCATTTATATATTAGACATTTAATTTCCCCAAAACATATAGTTCATAAAAAACTACAATTTTGTCTGTTTCTGTACCAAATTCCAGTGACAAAATGTATACAGTACATGTTAGAGCTCAAAATGTATTTTTTGAAGTAAAATTTAATCCCTTTTACATAGTAACATTCCCAGGCCATAACTATTGTCTGATTTGCTCCCTGTGTAGGAATTTCATTAAGTCAGTTGATACATGCTGTGCATGCCCAAGTATGTGTAGCTTTTCTGGTTATTCAGCTTCATCATTCACCCCTGTGCAGACCCCGTCTTTTCTTCCTTTGCTATTCACAGTCATGACAACTAATGATCATTCTTCTACTAATTTTATTTCAACCACATTAGAAAGTATGTAACTCAGTATTATCAAACATTTTAGAAAATGGTCCAAACTTTTTAAATGGGCCAGTTTATTCTATTGTACACAAATAAAACAAATGCAATTTCCTGAATTAGTAATGAACAGTCAAATAGGTTTGTAAGATATTTTCTTGCTGAGGATAGACATCATCAGAAGAAACCAGTTAAAAGGACTTTACCTAAGATTAATCCAACCACTCATGTCAGTAGATGATAAGTGCATTCAAACACTTGATACAGCAAAACTTCACTAGGTACCGATGATGCATTCAGCACTGCTTTACTCAATATGAAAATTGAAAATATGCAGCATCCTTCTGAATAAACCTGCAGGCATACAGTTATTACAAAATCCTATACGGCAAGATGTGCAGCTCAGACTTCAGATGATAGATAATTTATAGATAAATGATAGAAAATTGATAGATAATAGATAGATAGATCTTCATATCCTTGACAGTAAACTTCCAGAGTCCTCACACCACCCTCCTCTGTCACCAAGCACATCCTAGGCTTTTTGTCTATCTTCAGTCATATTCTAATTACCCTTAAAAGCCATATTACATTTCACTCTACTGCTACTAATTTCTCTTTAACCTATTCCCCTGGGTTAGCCATTGCCGGTATTCCTATTCGAAATAGGAATAGGTTTAGGTCTGTCCATAGGATTATAATTCACTTCGCATGCAACCTTCATACAGAGGTTCTAAATTCCATGAGTTAAGAACAAGTAGACCAAGATTTATCTCTTTCTTGTCTCCGTGCACAGACTGTTGACACTGGAAAACTAGTATCGTTTTAGTGGATGTCACTTGACCGTTCAAATAGGCCACCTCTCATCCCAGCTTCTTGCACTAATCTTTCTGACTGAATTCCCTGCATCATTACATCATTCACTTTGCTAACAAATCACACAGACTTCTCAGTTGTTTGACTTCCTTTACCAGTCAGTTTTCATTTCACAGCCATAAAACTACTTAGAACTGTCCTAAATTTTGCATTGTGTTTTCTCATCCACAATGGCACTATGAAAATCAGTATTGAAATTCCTCAAAAAATTAAAACTAGACATTTCATTTGGCCCAGACATTCCCCTGCTGGTCTCTTCCCAAAAGAGTGAAGGCATCACAATACAGTGATACTGTTATGCCAGTATAATGCGGAACAGCTGAATCTCGTAAGCAGACTGTGTGTCCATCAATAGATGATTAAATAAAGAAAATGTGGAATTCACATCCAGTGCTATACCGGTCTGCTATCAAGAAAAATAAACTTCAATTGTTTTTGGGAAAAAGGATGCACCTTGAGACCATAATGTCAAGTGAAAAAAATCAGACAAACAAGCTTTCCCTTCTATGAAAAACTCAAATTATACATAAAGCACAAAATAAAAGACAGACAATAGGAAGGAGGGAGATCTTTTTTGCATGGGAAGAAAATCAGAGATGACAGGAAGGGTGAGAAGGGAAGGAAAGGGGATGCAAACAAAAATTAAAGTGTATATGTATCAATTCTACATGAGGAATATGAACACAATAAAATATTCCAAATATTTTCCTCTTGAGAAAAATCTTACTCAAATATTAAAATAATTCAAATATTCACTTCTCTGTGAATTCTTCTTTGATATATCTCTTATAACTAAGTTTAATGATTCTCTGTAATCACACAGAATTTGCTTAAAATTTATGACAAATTATTGACTTGCTCTCTGGTGTTTGCTGTTAAACTAGAGAAGTTACATGAATGATATTTGTCTTTTATATCCCTGATAAATAAGTATAATGTGGTTTATATGAAAGTCTGGTTAGGGATTCAATATTCTGAGTATTTTTGTATCTGTTTATTGTACTGGCATTATCACTGGGAAAAACATGTAATTATATCATTTGACATTATTTAAGAGTATGATGCCTATGTGGCCTTATTATCTTCTACCGATTTTAGTATTCATGTTCTCCTAGGTATTAGCACATGTGTCCTTCGAATATAAACAATATGTGAGATCATTTCCTTATTGCCTTGTGTGTTAATGTTCTTGTCAGGGAATATTAAAAGCACCTCTTTTGCTTCAACATACTTTCCCAGTTTTCAGAAGGATATGAAACAAAACTTCTACCAATTTTATAATTATTACATTTTGCTCTTTTTTTTTTACTTTTCTCCTTCCATAGGGAGAAATTGGCTTCTCAGATATTTTATAAGGCTTATGCAACCATCTTTCCATAACTTTACCCTTGATTCTCATTCCCTAATGTCTGAGGCAAAATAACTTCCCAGAATAGCTAAGCAGGGAATATTTAAAAGATTGAATATTATTAATGTTAATAATTGCAATTAGTACACATTTCCCCTCTCTCTTTTTCTGTCTTTGTTTCCTATTTCTAATGTTTTGAGTCTTCAGTAAATGAATATAGGCAGTACTACAAATAAAATAGCTTCGTATTTTAAAAACATAATGTGGTAAAAACTTTCAAAGTTCTTAGTAGCAGCATTTGACACCACAGAGGGAATGAGTAGAATAAAGGAATGACATGGACAGGCTGCTGCGTGTGGCTGCTTTTCATCTAAGAGCAATGGAGATCCCTAACAGTGGGGCTTAAGCATTGCCTCAGTTCCATCGCATTAAATCTGTGGTTAAACAAGAACACCAAATTCTCTTCAGGTGTTTAAACATGCAGTACCACTTTGTGGGTGAGATGTGTAATCCATTTTTTAAAAAATAAGCACTAAATATGTTATATTTTTAAATATATATTGCAAGAAGAAACTACTCCATTTATACACAAATATTTTACTTTCCTCATCTCTTTCTTACCCCTCAGCAAGTCAAAAACACTAAATTGCTAAATTCTGTTTTCATTTCTGTTTGGTGACATTAAAACTTCCTCCAAGGATACACACTCCTACTCTCCTACTCAGGTAGGCGTCAGGACCTCTGTAATCAGCATCTGCTTTATTTCTGCAGAGATCATCTAGATGTGGAGACTCATTAAAGCATGATGAGTCAGAAATATTCTAGGGTATATTTTAAGTTAATTATGTGCTGAACTCTTACCTTTGCTGTTTTGGGCATAAATTAAATAATCTAAATTAGGTTCTTTTTTATTTTTGCAAAAAGTGTTTTAAAACTCATTTTAAGTGATATTTCCTGAGATAATGCATCATAAAGATCTTAACAGAAACATATAAAATCTTGCAAACTCTCTACCAGAGAAAAAATAAACATGATTTTTTTTTTCCTGGCAAAGGGTACATTTCAAGGTCACTGGTTGCCTTGATTTGCTTCAGAAGCTTGTTTAATTGCTAGGAGAATATGCAAAGATTTCAATGCTGTCTTCTTTTAAAATTAGATATAAAATATTTGATCAGAGAGAGAAGTAAAGACTCTCCATGGAAGCCATTCAACCTGCATTTGTAGTGCTTGACAACTGAACATTTTACTTTGCTGTAAATATAGCCTTTTCATTTTCATGTCAGAGATCACATTTTCTATTTCAGATATAATAATCAATTAAATACCAAGTCTACGTTGAAACACAAATTCCCTTTTCTATCTAGGAAACTTAAAAATGTATTGTCCTATAGTCCACTGAGATCCTAATCCCAGATAGTGAGGTTCAGAAAATCTTCAGTCAGATGTTGGAGATCCATCTGTCTGAACACTAGTCTTAATTAAATTCATTTCAAAATAAATAAATTCATAACAAGGAAACTCACCGTTTCAGAAATTCCCTAACTCAAGTTTGGTAAATGTTCTCGGTTCTTGGTAGACTGTGTCCGAAGAAGAGACAAACTAAACAGTATTGCACCCTTCTCCTGATGTTGAGCTAGTCAGATAGAAGGTGTTTTCTCTGTGGTCTGATTTTAAAGACCATTCATTTAAACGTATTTTTTTTCTTTTCCTCTACTCCTTCCAAATAATCATGATATCTAAAAATCTCTATAGAGTGTTTAGGAGTTTAAGCAACCAGTCTAAGGAATTGACTGGCCCATGAATTGGTAGTCGGGATTGAGATTTTTGCCCTTCTTAGCCAGTAAACTAGCACCTTTGCTTAAGTTATTTGATTAGAGCTGCTGAAGTTACTTAGTGACCTGCTGGGAAATTGCTTGCAAAACATGCGATAGTACAGTAAGGTTGATGCGAGTAGTACAGTTACCAGTTTTCACCACCAAAAATACGTGGTTTATAATCCAGGTCAAGAAATTTCTTATAACACCTAGAATCATTTGTTAAACTCTTGATTTAAAAAAAATCTGTCTCTCTAAAAATATTCTTAATGTCGTCATAAAGAATGTGTTTGTTTCCTCATGTCATAGTCTGGATCAAAATATAATAATTTTGTTTGTTTTTTGTTTTGTTTTGTACATGGGATTAAACACATGACCTTGCACTTTCCAGCTAGGTGCTTACACCACTGAGCAAAATCCCCAGCTCAAAATATACATTCTTTAAATCAGCTTGTTCCCAACCTTTTGGGCACCATCTTAGAATATGTAAATGCTTAATAATTTTTTTTTTTTTTGGTACCAGGACTCAAACCCAGGACCTTGCGCATGTCAGGCAGGTGCTTATGTCCCTGAACTATATCCCTGGCTAATAAATATTACCTCTTCTCTTAAAATTATGTTTAACTGGGCCATTCAAAAGTAAATTATGAGCAATTTTATTTTACTTTTGTTTACTTCATGTTTTCCTTTTTAAAAAGTCTCAATGATATTAAAAATGTACAATGCCAGAAAACAATACAAATCACTTAGCAGAATATCTATTTCAAATATTATAATAAATTATAACAACATTACATTTGTTTATTTGAATTTTTATTCACATGACTTTCAAACTCAGGCACTGCTTTAAACTGAAAGTCCTTAGCAACTGGATGCTTATGGTTTATTCTCATTTAGTAACTTGATTTCATAGTTAAAATTATTAGACTTTCACTTTTTTAACTTGAGTTCATTTTTCAATTTGTGTAAAAGTTTCTGTTCTTAATTTTGTTGCATTAAAATTATTCCCATTCTATCAGACTTATTTTTCAACAGAATTTTAATGCATAAAAATAACAATTTCATAAAACAATACTTTTAAGGTTAGAGTTCTGATTTAGAGTTCTTGAAATATCCTTAAAATGTACTTTTAATGTATGAAATTATAAAATAATTTTATGTACACCAATGGCTAAGTGAATAAGGGAAAGTAGTGTCTTTCCTTTTGGATAATTTGGAAATAAGCATGTGTAAAATTAAAAATAGCTAAGTTAATTTTTAAATAAATGAAAAATGCAAAATTTTGCCTTTATGAGTTATTAAGGATACATGCTAGGATAGAAAGCTTGTTTACCAAGCAACTCCTCACACTGATTAATCCTGTTTACATAACAATATTCTTACAGGTTCATTAAGAATTTCAAGTTAAAGGGGCACTGATTACACATATGTATGTGAAACAGACTGATTTCTAAAATGATAGCCCTTTACTGCTCAAACAAAAACTGCTGATTTCTCTCTCATCAGTAGCCATGCTTTTGATCTTTGTGTATTTCTGCACTTTCAATTATTCCAGAGTATTACTGATCTGTAATCAAAGTAAAAATAGAAATACTTTTCAAATAAAGCTTTTCACAAACAATGCTGATGAATGTGAGAGAAGTCAGAAAAAATCTAAATATTGTTTAAAGACCATAATTTTCGACCTCTTTTTACTCCCTTACCACTCAAGAAAATTTTTGCAAAAATAAATAACAATTGAGAATGGATGGAAATAATTGCATAAAATATTTACATCAAATTTTATAGGATAATTATATTGCTTCAAGTTCTTGGCTAATAAATATATTTTGTATATTTCTTTGTATGGATATAGTCATGCACTATATTCATACCACAGGAACTGAAGGTCAGGAAATATATATATGCATATATATATATAAAATTTTATATACATATACACATATGTATACATCATACATACTCACAAATATGTATATACATATATATAATTTATAATTATAATATATATTGTATATATAATTCTAACTTGGCTACAATCCAATCACTTTCATTGGTAAAGCTTGAAATAGAAATTATTAATGCTATTGTTTGCCAACCTTTATGCCAAACTTGCATTTATCAATTTGTGCATGAATTCACTTATCATTATGCTAATAAGTGTATAAGTGGTTTATTCATAACAATGCTTATTAGATCATTCATGTTTTCCAAATACATTTTAAAATGGTCTTTTGTTCAGTCCTGGAAATTTTACAAGAAAAAAAATTGACACTAGTAAAGGCTTGGTTAAGCACCTAGCAAAGCAATAATAACTATTGGAAGGAAGAGATTGATGAGTCTCTATGTAGAAGGAAGAATTTCTGTTAATGGTATGATATGATGGCAAAAAGTACTCATAATTAGCTAATTATTGGACTAATTTATAAATATAGAGGAGAAAAATAAGATAAATTCAATTGCAATGAAGTGTAATAGATTATAGTGGAAAATAACCTGTCTTTAAGGGAAACATGGAAAAAAGTCAGAAGAGAACACAAATTCTTTTCTTTTTTTTTAACATATTGTTGCATACTCTCAAACTTTTAGGGAGAAAAAACTATACAAAAGATTGGAAGAAACTGTTTCAATGTTTGACACATTTTCTAGTGTCCTATTTTGGCAATATTAAAACTCAAAGTGTATAAGCACCCCAGTGATTCTCATAATACTTGCAGTGAATTCAATTGCCTTAGATCCGTGCCTCTGTCACTAGTAACCATCCACTTTCACTTGCTTAGACTGATAAATTTTGTCACAAAATAATGAATAAAATCAAACTAATACTGTTCATGTCAAAAAATACTTGATATTTGCCCAAAAAGTATATCCTCATTATTTTGGACATCTTTTTTGTTCTCTTCACAACTAAAGAAACACATAAATCTTACTCATAGTTTAATTTTGATATCACATTTCTCTATGAAAAACATGTTTCAGATTACAAAGACCTATGTAGGTAGGAAGTATATCTCTTATTAGTATATGAATTATAATAGGTTTCTATTTTTACATTCTTTCCCTACAGTTCCACATGGAAATAGTAGCAAAAGAAATTCCTTTTCTTGTGATGCTGTTTTATCTGTTTAAAAGAAATATTCTGCATTACTTGCTTTTTTCCTTCTAAATTCACAGATTGATATGCTACTTTTTGAAGCATATAGTTAGGAGACAATTTTTCTTTGTGTTGTACAGACTACACATAAATCTTCAGAAATGTTGCAACTTTTGTTCCTTTTTTATGACTTTTATGCATTGTTGTTCCATTAGAAGAAGGCTAGCTATTGCTACAAATGACCCACAGAGAGAATATTTCAGTAACTTCTTTAACAATGCCAGAAAAGCCTTTGTTTAGAATTCCTTTAGCTTTCTAATTCTGTTCACCTACTGTCACTCTGTGTTCCATCTAATTCAGATTGAGTTATTTTTATTCTTTCAGTCTCTAATGACTAGCTTTTATATCTTTCAGTTATACTAATCTGAGCACAACTTTGATATTGACCTACAAAAGTATCATCTGTGTGTTGAATTCAGTGCAAGCTAATTTTTCAAGTTTGCTTACAATCATTTCCTTACGGTCAGCATGATAAATCTGTAAGAAATGACTGCATACTTTTATCCCATCTCACTTAGAGTAAAATAAAACTTGTTTGGAGGAGACCTCTGAAGAAGTACATCACATTGGAAAATTTAATTTGAGTTCAAGATATGCCAGCCCAAATACTAATTGGTATTGAGGGGAAAAAAAAATAGAAGTGGGACTATCCTTATCAACTTCTCTTGTGGTTCTGTCTTGAAAACCTAGGAACACAATTCTGTCATTCTAGTTGGATTTTGTCTGTAATCAAGGAAGAGACCATTCTTATTTTTGAAAATTTGGGTAAATGGAGCAGAATCTGAGTAAACAAGACTTGCTAAATTTCCCAGAGTTTGTTGCTATTTGCTTTTGTCCTCTTAACATATTTCTCATAACTATATTTTTAATCAAAACTAAGTATAAAGATCCTAAGATTCTTGTGTCCTGCAAATTTACCCAGATTTGATTGTTGCATAATGTATACATGTATCAAATCATCAATTGTTGTACCATAAATATGTATAATTTATATTTATCAGTTTTTTGTTAATTGTTTAACTTACCTAAACTGTATTTCTATATGCATTTCATTTGTTAATTTGTCCTTTCTTATAACAGGATTTAGATGCTTCACCTATGAACTTAACATGGAAAGAAAAGATATTTTCTTCAATTCTAATCTAAAAGTATTAAAATAATATATATAGTAAAATTGTTTAAATGCAGATAATTTGAAATTTGCAAATATATTCACTTTGTAGCTTTGACAGTTTCCTAAAATAGGTAGTAATCTAGGGATGTTAGTAAAGATTTCTTATAATGAAAGCAGTGTATATGATTTATAAAAATAATATTTTTAAAATTATTTGAAAATTTTATAATTATTGAATAAATATTAGTCTTCAGAGTATTTTAAACTAGAAAATGTTTTATTAAAAGATATGTTTTATAAACCTTAGAGCCATAAGATGAACAAAAACATATTTACTAAACCTACATTGCCTATAAGAGTCCATAAGGAAAAGGTATTATATCAATTAAATATACACAGAGAAAGAGCAATAATTGGAGTAAAGAATAAAATAGAAAATATTATTAAAATCAATCATGATATTAGTATTACATATAAATTCTTAAAACTAGAGATGTAAAGAAAATAGCATAGTAGGGAAGCAAATATTTCAACTTTAAATTTCTGTAAGTAAATCCCCTTTAAAAGGAATGAATACGTCAAATCTGCAAGAGAAAACATGATGTATTATGATAATACAATTCAAAAGACTATCAAAAACAGCAAAATTTAGAATAATAGAGATTATTACAGAAGAAAATTTTATAAAGAGTTGCAACATATAAAGAAAATGAAAATATGCTTAATTTTATAATCCTTATGGAATTTTTTTTTTTTTTGTACCAGAGATAGAACCCATGATCTTATGCTTGCCAGGCAGTTACTGATGCCTCAGAGCTAAATCCCCAGCCTCTGGATCCATTTTCAAACAAAGAAAAATAGGAGAAATACATAAAACTATGTTTTTAGGTGAATCTTTTAAATTTCCTTCACAATATATCTTCAAAAATACACTATTTCATTTCAATTGTATCACCTTAACAAAAAAGCATGTTTTTTGTTTCTTCACATCCTTCTTGTCCACTGGACCATGATTATTACATAGCTTATATTCACAGATTATGAAGCTTACAACTAGTTTATGATTATATTTTGATATACTTTGAAGAGCTGTATAATTCTGTGATAGTGATATTTTAAAAAGACAAATGCAAGACAGAACAAAACTATTTGTCTAGAAAAGATTCACTTAAAGTAAAAACCATGGCTTGTAATATAACAGAATACAAAATAGGCATTGATTGGGGTCTAGAGGCCTTGTTGAAATTAATCATTAAGAAATTAGTACTGACCAGAAGGGAGACTATTATACCAGGGAAGCAAGCAGGACACGGGGACGAGAGGGTGAAGAGGGGCAGGAATGCGTATGATATATGATGGTCAAAAATATCACAATGAAACTAATTATTTTGTTCAATTAATATGTGCAAATAAAAATACAGTTCAGCTCATCAGTTAAAAATATAGCTACCTCTTTCCAAGCTTTGACAATGCATCAAAAATAATATTCACACTTAGGGTAGAAATATTTTTAAAATATTAAATTTTCCGTGGAGCTGTTTGCATAAGATCACATTTTCTTAATACATTTGACCCATTTAATTCAGAAAAAAAAGATGAGATTGCAGCTATCTTTTATTGAACCAGTTATTACAGCAGTTTTCAAGATGTAAAATAATGCTGTTCTTCTCTTCACTGTTATAGATCAGATAGTGTTTTAAAATTAAAGTATTTTGTTTGCAGTAAAATATAGTGATGTAACGAACGTTTGCTTCATTTCAGTCTGTTGAATTGGTCCCTAAATCTCTTGACTTCATGGGCTATACACAGATTTAAGCTCTTTGGTGCCTTCAATAATCTATCTTTATGTATGCAAATTTGTCCTAATATCAAAAAGTAGAGAACCACTGATACATTTTCCAAGTTGCCTTTAGTATAATATTCTTTTTGCCTGAAGTACATTAACATGTTTTATACTAAAGTTACAATGATAAATTTTATTGGCCTTTTATACTACATTTTTGTGTGGAAGTCTTTATCACCTTCATTTTGAAAGACTTTTATCCAGACTACAGAATTCTATTACTTCTGGCAATTTTCTCAGTATTAATATACACATCAATAAGTTGAAATTCTGGAGACTAAGTAAAAATAAGCTTCTGACAATGGCCATAAAGAAAAAGATTTTGAATGAAAAACTTTTTTTTCTAGCACTTTAGAAGGGTTTTCTATTGTCTTCTTATGATAATATTTTACAGTATGCCTGAGAAGTCTCTTAATTCTGACTATAAAAATATCTCTGAAGTTAGTCTTTTAATTTTTTGTTGTTGTTTGTTTATTCATTTATTTATCTATTTTGAGAAGACAGAGAATTACTCTGTTGCCCAGAATGATTTTGAAATTTTTGATTCAAGCATTCCTCCTGTTTCAGCCTCCTAAATAGCAAGAACTATGCCCAGTGCACATATCACTGTCTAGCTTAGTCTTCTAAATTTCATTGAGATCTTTTTAGGTATATTTTTCTTTGTGTTTTACCTTCCTTACAGATCAAATAAAATTATGCAAATAAAATTATTAAAAATCTTTGTTTATACCAAATAGTGTGACCTTATTTTAGGGATTATTTAGCACTGCTCCAAAGATATGATCATCTGTTTATTTTCCCTGACTGAGATCTCTCAATTTATGCTTACAAAAACTGCAACGGTTTTAGCTGAACTGAATTATTATTTAATGTGAAGTTTCTTAGAAATCATTCATTGCAGTACATTTTTTTGTTTTGTTTTGGTTCTTTGGGATTTTTTTTTTTTTTGGCCAAGACTTGTGGAATTTCACCTGAAGTATGCACACATCAGTTATTCAACTAGTTTTTTTAGCAAACACATATTCATACTTACATAGTCCTTTCTCTGCAGAGCTCCTTCATATCTTGTACTTTGGTTCACCTTTTTCTTTTCAAAATTCATTTTTGTGCCTCCTCAATGAGTAAACATTGTGTTCTATGCATTAGTCAAATTTCCTGTGACTGGGACAAATACCTAACACTCCAAACCTAAAAGCAAAGGAGTTTAATTTGGCTCATGGTTTTAGGGGATTCAGTCTATGCTAGGCTCCATGGTAGGGAGATCATGGTGGAGAGGTTTGGCAAAAAAAAGGTGCTCACCTCATGGTGGACTGAAGAAGACCAAAGGAATAACAGTAAGGAAGAGGTGGCCAGGTACCTATATGGCACCAAACACTAAGAGGTCAAGAAACGTGTTGTCAGTTATGTCTTAGGGTAAGAAGTACACATCTTCCTTCTTTTGTCATTTCTTCCAAGTTACTTAAACTTGGAATTTTTTCCTGAATCTAATTTTAAATGTTTTATTAGTTTGGTTTAATTTAGGGCAAAAGATAAATAATGAATAAACATTGGTTCCATAACTATCTTAAAACACCAATTACTTAAAAATTGTAAACAAATTGTTTTTATTGCCTACAAAACTACAGGTTAATAGCTAGATCTGCCACAAGCTACATATTGGTTATGTTTAATTCAACTACCTGTTTGGCTTTAGAACTACTGATACAGGGCAAGTGTGGTGGTGGTGCACACATGTAATCCCAGCACTCAGGAAGCCAAAGTAAGATCACTGGGTGTTTGAGGTCAGTTTAGGGTACACAGTGAGTTCAAGGCCAGCTGAACTACATAGCAAGATCCTATCTCAAAAATAAACAAACAAACAAACAAAAGCTATTGATACATATGTCTTGGACTGATAGTTACCTGAGACTTTATTCCTTTATTCTCAGGGTAGCGCTCAGTACACAGCAGAGCATGCCTAATAGCATTCCACGGGGCCAAATATGCAAATAGGTAAAATGACCCATCCCAAATAGCAAAGCGCATTTCTTCTCAGTACCAAGGACAAGGCAATATTTTACTAATACAGATGAGAAGTCAGGAAAAGGATATCATAGCTCCCAACATATCACTTAGTAAAACAAATTAAGACAACCAGCACTCAGGCAATCTTACTCATTATATTGATTTTTTTCTAAATTCGCAGCATATGTCATTGACATCTGACACAGAGATAGCTGATTTGATATGACTTTTGAATTCAGTGTTACTTTTACTTTCTCAGACTATTCACTTTCACTTAAAGTGAGTATAACAAAATTTCATAGCAGAGTTGGAAGCAGTCTGAGTCCCCAACAAAAAATATTTAGCAACTGAAGGTGAGATCATTACCAGTTTTGAAGGGGCAATGGAGAAATAGGATTCCACCATTTAAAAGAGCTGAGGCCCAAAGAGAGGAATTATTATCTTGAATTGGGGAGCAACCCCAGCAGTGTACCAGAAAGAAATCCTACTGAAGAAAGCAAAGTAATAGAAAAGTAAAAGGAAAGTAATAAGGCAGCAGTGATCCCAAATTGCCTCTCCCTCTTCCTGTGTTTCACCGCCCATTAGTCCTTCTCTTGACCAACCATGGCTGAGTTAAAGCAACTCACATTCTGGGCTGTAGACTGACTGACAGGCAGTGAACTCAGAGCAGAGAGGAGAGAAGCAGGTAAGCTTTGTGATGAAGAATAGCTACAACATCACAACGCTTAAATTTCCACTAAATGTAGAACATAGATCATTGATTCTTTTACAAATGTTTGTGAAACCACCCCCCATTTTTCAGAATTGTTTGTAATCATGGAGAATACAACACTGAAGAAAACAGATGCATATGTTTTGTTGGAGTTTAGATCGATCTTATCAGCAACATGAGCACTTAAAGTGATATTAGGTTAAATAAATGCAAATGCTAAGAAGAAAATGAACAATTCAGGAACGAGGAGGTTTCAGGTGTTGGGAAGGAGAAAATCTTTACTATTTGTAAACAGAGTGGCAGAGAAACCTCACCAAGAAAGCAATAGCTATGAATCAAGTACAAGAGTGAATGACACAAATACCTGTAGAATATTCTGGGCAGGGAAAAGAAAGGCAAAATCTGAGGCAGTAGTTTGGCATGTCCAAGAAAGCACGGGCAAGTCAGTGTGCTTGTAGCAGAATGATCATGACAATAGAAGGTAAAGGGACAGAAGAATAAGGGAAGCAGAGGAATCAGATATTTTGGGATCTTAAGGAGGGCATGAGATGAGCTGTGTTCCATTTATTTTTTGCAGGACACTATCACATTTAAGAAACAGCTGCAGGTTTACAAGGGCTAATTAAAGCACAATTTCATAATGTATTAATTATATAATGAATCTTCCAGAAACATAATTTTTGTCATGTGATTAATAGCATAAGAAAAGATGCAGAAAAATGTGGCATTTTTCATGTAAGTAAAGTGAAGTAAACAAATAATTGTGTCCTATTTGTCAGGTAAGTGCAAATTTTAACAGATTGATTTACAAAGTACATCAACTAACTAAATGCAAGAACTGTTGACTGATCTGATCTGAGGTAGTTTGTAAAGTTTTTGAACAACTTGCAAAAGTAGATGTGTACATCTTTTAATCTTCTAGCATTGACTCATTCTTAAACACCCAAGAGGAAAAATAAAGGCAAAGTCAGTTAAGGCTCCTCAGATTATGTTGATCTGTATAGGTTTCAGGGTCTCTTAGCTACTCTAGGTTTTCCTTCTTCCAGTTTTGTCATTTGCCAGCATGGCCCACAGCCTTTACTGGACCATGACCCACAGCCTTTACTGGACCATGACCCACAGCCTTTACTGGACCATGACCCACAGCCTTTACTGGACCATGGCCCACAGGCTTTACTGGACCATGGCCCACAGGCTTTACTGGACCATGGCCCACAGCCTTTACTGGACCATGACCCACAGCCTTTACTGGACCATGACCCACAGGCTTTACTGGACCATGGCCCACAGGCTTTACTGGACCATGGCCCACAGCCTTTACTGGACCATGACCCACAGCCTTTGCTGGACCATGGCCCACAGCCTTTACTGGACCATGGCCTGCCTCTGAAATATGAGGACATCTTCTTTTGTAAAATTCTTTTTAACACAACATACCCTGGTTGATTCCTATCCTCCGTGGTCCTGCAGTCTCTCAACTTGGAGGATGGGTGACTCTCTTGAGTTGTAGGTTTCTGTAAGAGGAGCCCTATCATGCGCTGGGGCCTGCCTGACGTTGGAGGGCAAGAGACACATTGCAGGTCATCTTCATAGTCCAGCTGTCTTCCTTAGCTTTGGTGTCCAATTAACTTCTTTGATACCAATTCGAAGACCTTTTAATCTTTCTCTTGCCTAATAGCTTGAGTTGGGACTTGCAGTGCTGTGATGAATCGGTATTATGAATGTCGTTGTCCTTGTCTTATTCCTGACTTTAACGGGAAGGATTTTAGTTTTTCCCATTCAGTGTGATGCTAACTGTAGTTTGGTCATGCATGGATTTTATACTGTGGGGTATATTTTGTCTATGCCTAATTTTCTGATTTTTTTATTAGAGTCAATACTAGGTTTTTTCAAATGCTTTTACTGATTCTATTAAGTGATTATTTGATTTTTTTCTTCACTCAATGTATTGTTTCATGTTTAGAGATTTGCATACGATTTAAGACAGTTACAACACTGGATAAGAAATATATGGCCATGATAAATTATCTTTGTAATGTGCTGTTGAATTTAATTTGCTGATGTGTTTTGATGAATTTTGCAACAAAGTTTGTCATGGTTATTTGCTTTAGTTTTCTTCTAAAGTTCTGTCTTTGTCTGGTATTGCTATCAGGTTAATTTTGGTCTCACAGAATGAATGGAAAATAATTTCCTTCTCTTTAATTGAAATAGTTTGAGAAAAGTTTATATTAGTTCTTTAAGTGTTTGATAATATTCAGCAGGCAAAGAATTCAGTCTTGAGAGGTATTTTTATTTCTGATTGAATATCTTTGTTTTTATGTTGATCTGTATAGGTTTTTCATGTTTCTTATAACCTTGGTAAATAGTATATGCCCAAGAATTTGTTCACTCCTTTAAATTATAGTTATTGACAACAGTTATTCGTAATAGTCTTAGGAGTTTCTGTATTATTGGTTGTAATTTATTTTCATTTCTCATTTGTGACTTCTCTCCTTTTTACTTAGAAACCAGAACTAAAAACTAATTAATTTTGTTAATCTTTTAAAAAATTGTTTTAAAGATCCTTTGAATTACTTTTCAACTTTTGCTTGTTTCTGATCTGAGCATTGGTATCTCATTCAATCTACTGGTTCTGATTTTAGTTTGTTTTTGCTTTCTATTTCTTTGAAGTGCAATCTTATTTTTTGATATAGATATTTGTGCAATAAACTCCTTTCCCAGTTCTTTTACTGTAGTCTATTGGATAATTTTGTTGACATTTTTGAAATGAATTCATCATTAATATAACAGAAATCAAATATAAACCTGCAGTCAACTATCAATAATTCTGGTGTTAATTTTTCAAATTAATGCATGTTATAATATACTAGCTTCATGTTACTAAAGTATAATTCAAGAATGTGTGGTACTTTATCTCTGAAAAATTTTCCCTAAATATGATACACAGTATAAAAATATCATCTGTTCCTGTCACTTGAGATAGTTCTAAAATTATCTTCTGCATTTGTTTGCCTTTTTGTCTTTGGAAAAATTCATCATGTAGTTTCCTAATTGCCTAAAGTTCTGTTATGATTTCATTCTTAAATGTTGCCTAATGTCCATATGCTAAAATTTCAATTTTAACAAAAATACCTTAAGAAAGTGTTTATTGAGTGTGAATAGTTCTACTAGTTATTAATTATATAGTATGCTAAGTTTTGCATGTGCCTATATACATATGTTTGTGTCAACTATATTTTAATACATTATGTGTATAAAATATGAAGTCCATATATACATTTTATATTCAGTCTAGAGTAAATATAATACATTCATAGGATGTATGTGAACTTTCCATACTTATGAAGTTATTTTGAAATTATAGTATTTAAACTCTGAAATAACAATTTTTGAATTCACTGAATTTTAGAGAGGAAACAAGTTTTACCCATTTCTACTAAATTATATGTAAAGATTCAAAAGCTGAAATTATCAGTTAAAGTTAAAAATGGAAGAAGCCAAAACAATAATTCTTATTATCAGTTTATTATTACTACTTTATCTTCTTGTTCCATCTAATGGATTCTACTAAGCTATTTTGGCAAATCCCATCCCCAGTGGCTTAATGCTAATGCATAATAGTCAGTTTCCTATACTGCAAATCTGTCATTGAGATATCACTTAACACAGTTTTCTATGGGAGTTACATAAAAAAGAGTGCACTATACAAAAACAGTATATAAGTTATTACATTACACCATATTGTGATAGTATTTAGTGTTGAATTAATATTGTGATAGTATTAGTGTTGAATTAAGCTTGTGTTTTTGATTACTTGTTTTCTTAAATATAATTACATCATCTTGCTATGAGTATTATTGAATCTATATTCATTGTCAAGCTTTTAAAAAAAGACACAATTTGACGAAACTATTATCTCCACTATTCCTCTAAAATTGCTGGTATTGTGACATTAAGGTGCATTTTATTCATTAGTTTGTAGAGTGACACTTTACATAGCTTATTTATTTCTTGTGAGTGCGTAAGGAGAACAAAATTTATTAACAAAAGCAAGACTCTTAAAATACCTAAAATTCTGAGGGATTAGCATCATTTTCTCTCAAATATGATTAATAAGATGGAATTGTGATATTTTATAAACTATCATGTTAGTAAAACATTCACACATAAAGCATTATGATAAAATATATGTAGCTTTAAGTGAAACATTTAAAATATTTTTCAGTCTTGCTTTTTAACAAGACATATTATTAAATATTCATTTTACATAAAGGTAAATATTAAAAATAAGGAATAATATATAAAAATGATGTTTTCAACCCCTTCAGAAGATAGAAAAATTCTTAGAATGTCTCATTAATTTTGATAGTATTGTTTATTATAATCCAAAATTTTCTTAGATCTTTTCTTTTAAAAGCAATATCTTGCTAAAATAGAAATTTTCTTTGCAACCAAATAGCAAATATATTAAAAATACTCTTTGAACAATATTTACTATTTGATGAGTATGATCAATAGTCTTTAATATTTATCCTGTTTAGATCTGTATCCTTTCAAAATTTATTCATGGAACCTTGACTATTTCTTCACAAACTGACTTGATTTTTTTAAAAGGACTTTAACCTAAGTCTCCTTAATTGTCATAAAAATTAGGCTGATTCAATGTCCCTTAGAGAGTATGATATAAAAGCCCATCCATCACAGTGTATCTAATTAAGAAACTAAGTTAAGAGGTGTTTGAACAAGGTATTTGAAAATCTCAGGGGACCAGACAATTCAATTGGTATTTCAGACATATCAAATTAGTTAATGATTTGGGAATCTTTATTCTGCAAGAGTATGTAAATTAAAAAAGAATAATGAAATTCATTAAAGCTCCCTCTCTGGGAGGAAGGAGGGCCCTGTGCACCACCGCATGTAATTATGAGTAGCTGCTTCATTCAGATAGAAGGATGGGAAAGTGGGGGACACAAAAAGCAATTTGGATGGATTAATTTTCATATGAACAGAGATAATTAAAATTATTTTCCTTTATATATTTGGGATACCTGCCTCATAACCGACAAATCCAAATTTGGTAACCAGGGCTGTTTTCCATTTTCATTTTGCCATATGAACTTGTAAGATAAATGTTTTTCCATTCAACATAATAATAGATACTGTATTTTCCCTTAAAATTTAACAGTGTCTTATTTATTTTATTAGCCTATTTTGATTCTGAAAGAAGAATAAAGGTATACTGCTTTATCTAGAAGCATGGAATGGATTGAATATTAAATTTCACTCAATAAAAAACAGCACTGGAATGTGTATTCAAAATATAATCAGAATATTTTTTTATGTTCCAAAGCTGTATACTTACAGTTATTCAGAAGCATTTAAAGTTTAGAGTAGAATCAATGATACTATTTTCTTTAAAAAAAAATGAGAATTACTCTTCTGGTTTTTTCTGGTTTATTCCTGAAAAATATTGTTTTCATGTTACATTAAAAAGCTTCAACATTGATCAATTATAAAATTTTTTCCAAAACTTCAATACTTATAGAATAAGTGCTTGCTATAAGTTTTTTTTCTTAGTCTTTTATGTATACCATGAAAACTATAAAATTATTTTAAAATTCCTCTTGCTTTGAACCAGTGATACTCCATTTAATGTTGAAATATTTCAAAGGACTAACAAAGGCTATTTTTTCCCAGTGACTTCCTCTTCCATTTTATTTCTAAATATTCTGTCTAATCCCCTAGATAAAGATATGTGATTTTTATAAGATTTCAGCCTTTAGTTTTTAACCTCATAAGCACAGGGAATGTGAAGACTGCAAAATAACATTTATCAAATTGATATAAATAAAAAGTTAAAACTAGTGAAGATGGGATAACTATAGTATTCACATCTTTATGATGCTTGCGTTAATTCAAAGTATTTATGGTTACATACTAAAATCAAAAATAGGAAAATATATTCCTGAAATATTATTGTAGTTTTTAAAACCTAAGATAATAATCAGGGACATGAACAAAGGTTGATAAGCAAATCTATTTAAGCATCAGCCATTGTAGTGACACTGAAGACTAAGCAACACAGGAATGATTTGAACTGTGAGAGTCTAAATTAACAGTGAGATTAATTTTTGTTTTTATTTTAAAGAGAAAAAAAGTAAAAATAACAAACAGTTTCAGTTAGACTAGAAGGACAATAACAATAATTAATACATTGTGTATTGTCATCTACACAGGAATTATTCAGAGTACAAGACATAAGCGTGAGATATTATCCAAACTAGATTAGCACAGATCTTTCTTTTCAATTAACTAAGAGAAATGAGCTGTGTTACTATTTTAACTATGCACAAGATAGTTGATATATACATAGAGAGAGAAAGGGGAGACTTTTTCTTTTCGTCCTTTCCCTTTTCCCTCATCATCATCATCATCATCTCCCTCTCTCTTTCTTTCTCTCTCTCTCTTTCTCTCTCCCTCTAGACAAGAAGAAAAGTAGAAATAAAATAAATCATAGATTCAGATCAGGCTAATAGGAGAGTATCAATGATTAATACATTGCACATTGTTATCTTAACAGTACTTACTCAGAGTACAAAATATAGGCATGAAATAATGCCTTTACAATTTTAGCACAAATCTTTCTTTTCAATGAACTAGCTATATAACTGTTTTAAATAATCTTGTGTTTGTGTGTGTATTTATTTGTGTGTGTATGTATTTATACACACATATATATTTTTTCCATTTTCTCTTCCTTCCTTTCCCCTATTAGTTTTATTTTCTTTTAAATAGTTTCTTCCCAATTCACAGTATCTATTTATACATTTTGGATTGTATCTATTCATTCAGCCTCTCACACTAGTGAGACAGTATGTATGATGTTTACATGCATAGATCTGATTTATTTCACCTATAAGTATGGTCTCAAATTGCATCTGTTTACCTATAAAAGTCTCAAGTTTATTCCTCCTTATGGAATGAAGAAGTACCTTAGAGGTACTTCATTATATTAAAAAACACATCTTTTTTAATCATTCCTCTGTTGTTGGACATTTGAGTTGTTTCCAAGATTAGTAGTCAATTAATTGTGCTGTTTTAAAAACACATATGTACATATTAATTTTCTTTTCATTGGTTCTTATATTTATATATTATTTTGTTATTTGATTCATTTTATCAGAAACATCAATAATTAAATTAACTCTTGGAAGGTATTTTACTTCAAATACAAGTTTTCTGAGAAAAAAATGATTTTTAAATAATGGTGGTAATTAAAAAAATAATTCAATATCAAATTCATTTTCCCCAATGTTGTTTGTTTTTGTTTTTTTGTACCAGCGCTTGAACTCATGACTTCACACTTGCCAGGCAGGTGATTATGCTACTGAGCTAAATCCCAGGTTATCTTCCTCAGTGTGTGAAGATAACAAATTATACTCTATCATCAAATCTGTAGTTGTTTATATATGCATATATGTAGTTTTATAACTTGCAATATTTGATTATTTACAATTTTAAAAGAACTTCTTACATATCACCCATACAATTTGAGCAGTATTAACATAAATATTGAACTGATTCAGTTTTATTGCATTGAATCAATTTTCAACTCTACCATAGACTTTAGCCAGAGTAATTATGTAGCAAAAGAGCCTGAAATTCACATGAGTGAAAGCTACAATTCTTTTGACCAGCAATATCCACTTAAGGTACATTGGTTTAGTAAGAATAAAGATTAGGCCAAAAGTCCTGTGATTCAGAAAGAAAAGCATCCATTTCCTTCTGCAACTGTGCAACATCCATTTCCTTCTGCAACTGTGCAACAAAGCTTGTTACCATGGTTTTGGCTGCCATGAGCAAATGTAAAGAACATGCCAGTCCAAAAAGCACAGAGGTCTGAGTTCACCCCCTCACCTGACTGACCTAACTAAAATTCAGGCTTTCAATTATATGAAACCCAGGGTATTTCCACTACATGAGCCAAAAGTGCAGGTTTATTATTTAAAACAATTAAGACTGTTATGTATTGTGTATTTGACATGTGTTAAGACACATGTAGTTTCTAACATGGGTGTGGCTAACTTTAATAGTGATTCTTCTATATTATTTAAAAATAACATGAAAATACAGCAGGTAGGCTATATATGAGAGACAAGTTGCTAATTTCAAGGGCAATATTTTATTTTGGTGAGTTCATTTATATGATTAACTCAATTCATTTTGAACTAAGACATCTTTATGAACCTTCAGAGAGAAGCTATTTTCATTTCCTTTAAAATGCAGTGATATGCTCCTGATATAATACAGTTCAATGATGTGTATATTGGAGTATATTGAGTTAAAATTCTATTCACACATGAAGCATAGTGAAGCCATGCTTTCTCAAATGGAATGCCGTGAATCACTGCCCAAGGTTTCTGAGGTGTAGCGTACAAAAATTGTAGCAAATCCATCATAGTGATGTTAAATGTTCTCACTAAACATGTTTGCATTTTTAAATCATTTTTGAGGAGTCACCCTAAAATCTTACATTTATGTTCAGTAAAATAAAGTGTGATTTCCAAGACATTTGCTGTTTTGAATCTTTCATTCACAGCAATCCCATGGTTAGTAAAACCAGAAAATAGAATGAAACTGATTTTGAAAGACCTGGTTAACTGTACACAAAATGTCAATGTTGGATAGTTCTACTAGAGAAAATAAAGAAAAACTCCATTTTTCTTTCTCTTTATTAATCCATTTATGAAAAATACATAAATTTATTGTGTAGATATAATAAAGTATGTCCTGCATACTAATATTTAATATGACCATGTTAATATTAATTAATTAATGCCAACCTCAATGGGTGCTTTACATAAATTTTAAGCATGGCTAAGCTCCACTTCATACATAAAGTTTCTATGATGGAAAAACACAAATAAACATAAGTTTTAAAAATCAGTTTTTCATGGGTTAATTTCCTTTTCAGTGCTCACTAGGGATGGACTTATCAAAGCAAGAAGGGAATTCCATGAGATGCTATATGGTCATTATAAACTTAGTTAAAGATGTATTATTTCTCAGATTAAAATTCAGTATTAACTGCTGGCTTGACATCTAGGAAAATCAGAAAGCTTTTAAATTGCCAAGCCACCACTTTTGTTCCTCATTCTCTCCCATGAGTCAGATCCTCTGGACAAACAGCACTTCTTATCACAGGGACCAGGCATATGGTCTGCTTATCCCAGAGCAGGAGCTTCTGTTCCCTGCCAGCCAGCAAAAATATTTAAATAAAATTGTGACAATCGAAATCATTTCACTTTTTTTTCTACAAATCTTGTCTTCCACAGCCTGAATTTTTCACTTAGTTTCAGAGTCCAAACCCTGAGTTCAACCATGGCTTACAAGGTTCTCCTCCCCAGGCTGAGAGTGGCTAATAACCTTCTATCTGATGTTCGTGTTGCATATTTCTTCCTCTATTATTTGTGAGACGGTCTTTTTTTACCCATGGGGTGAATAACACACTTTTAGAACAAAGAATCAAACTTTAAAATGCTAAGTATCATTGAAACCATGAGGCTGCTTCTGCATACATCATTTTTTTAAAAAAATGCCACAATTGTTTCTCAAATTAAATTCACTCTTACAGGCTTTGTAAATCACAGTTTAGAATTCTGCAGTTTTCAGGATCTTTAAGCTTCCTCATTGCACTCACACTCTACGGCTGCTAATTTACAGTGTCTGATCCACCAATTGTACAGTTGTGTTGAAATCTGTGTTTTTCAGTCTCTTTGACAAGTACAGTATTCTTGTTCTGATTGGGTTGCTATGCACTTTATATACAGTGAGATGTATACGAATGTGTGCATTTCAAGTCATAGCTGACTGAGGCGTGGCAGCCTCAGGTGTTTGCTGCAATGCTTCTGTAAGCCTTAAAATACTAAGATGTGTGTTTGCCTTCACTTATATTATTTTCTTTGCATTTCCCTGAACAAATGATTTTTTTTCCCAAAAAGTGCAATACTACTTGGAGATTAGGTAATACGATAAACCTTTGTAAGAAAAATTTCTTTATCGGATCAGGTTAGCCAACTAATGCTGTCAGAGTTTGTACTGTACTACTTTTAGTATATGCTTGTTGTGTGATTTTTCAGAAAAGATCATTTTAGAGAAGAATATATCCCCCTATTCTTTCTCCAAAATCCTTTTCAAAATAGATTTGACATTTGAGTGATTACATCTCTAATGGAGACTGTGGTAGAATATGTGAGATTAAAAACTCAGCACCTTCATCCATGAGGCGCTGAACAAAAGGGGTCAACAGGAACACGGAGACTGAAACCAAACCCAGATAACTAATCAACTTAACTCTGCCCTCAATACATAGGGGTGAGCATCTGTGCCTTCCACAGTCTTTGTTGTTCAGGTTTCAAACCCTATAGTTTTTCCTCTGTAAAGAGCCTATCAATTTCTTCAGGAACTTTCAGCCTAAAATCAGTAATGTCTGAATGTAGGAAGAAAATCTTGTAGAAATGAAACTGGCTCTTTCCTGATATATTGTCCAAAGAATTGTGAGAAGGAAATGTGTATAGCTTAATTTAGGCCATGGAAGAATGAAATTGTGAAATACTAAGCACTCATATAGTGTTTCATTAAAATTTGTTTATGTGTGGGCTTATTACCGCGTATTACTTGGAATTATTTGCATTCAAATTAATATTAAGGGTATATTGCATGTTGTTAAGGAAGACACTATAAATCAATTTTCTACTAAAAAAAGGATTGTTCTTCAGCCATCATCCACAGAAATATTATAAATAGAAACTTCAGCCAAGGAGTTTATATACACAACAAACCTATTTTCCATAAAATAATATCTGCTATTGTGACCCTGTTCATTGCAGTCAGAATTTAGCTATTTTAGTGCTCATTTCAGTATTCTGTTGCCAAAATACTGAAGAAGTAAATCTGTAATTATTCATGTTCATGCCTTCCCCCTACTGACACATGAGTTTTTTTTTTTTTTGACACCAGCAGCATAAATGGAAATTATTCTCACTCCTGTCTTTCATTAGGAGCCTTTAACCAAATGTGAACATCAGCCCTCATTCTTATCCCCACATTCAAGCTTCCTTCTCTTGCATTATAGCAATAGTTTTAAATGAAGGACATGCTTCAGAGTCATGGGTAAATTTATTAGTTTGTTCATTTGTATGTTTTAGGTGCACAAGAACTAAACCTGACCTAACAATTTAGTGTGTTGGTTGGGCTGTGGCCCAGCATGTATATTTTTCAGCCATTTGTGGCTGAGTAGCTATGCCCTAGAGAGCAGAAATAATGATATGCTCTTCTGGGGAGCTAGAGTGTTCCAGCTGTGGTTGTTTCTGTTGCTGCTTGCTTTTCTATCTGAGCATCTCTTAGTAACAGGTATGGCAACTCACTGCCTTCAAAAGTAGAAACCAATGCCAGCATCCTGGAACTAGGGTCTTTATTGATGCTGTTACTCTTGTAACACCATTAATTCTGGCCTGAGGCCACCAAAGGAATACTTTCTAGAGGGAGGTAATTTTGAAAACCAAAATGTTGCCAAGTTCTAAATCAAACTTAAAGACCAAAATCACACTTCCTATTAGCTTCTGGTTTGTATTGTTTATTTGCTCTGAGCTCATGTACTGGGTCTTCATAAGGAAACAGGAAAGGAGCCAAATTCAACCCATAGTGTAGTGAATGGTGAATACTAAAGCCAGGAGCTCTGAGAAGAGTCAGCAGTGCAGGCATGTGGCCAGAAGTGGCCCTCCATTTGCAGTAAATGCTGAAGGGACTCACAAAAGCAAAATAGGTAAAATCGAAGAGAAGGAATTATATAGGAGTAGTATTTACCATAACTGATGTTTTCATCTGTGATAGCCTATTAAAGAGGTTTCCAAAACTGGAGAAATTTTTATTTTTCTCTCAGATTTAGAAACCAGAAGTTAGATCTTCAAATGCCTCAACAAATGAAGTAGAAGAGGAGGTACACTTTGCCATTCAGACACATAAAATGCTGGTGTATAGTTGTTGTTATAAATTAAAAACTGGTGGTCAACTTAATGCCAGCGGAATTAAATCACCATGGTGCTGAGCATAGATGCTCCACCTGAGGAAAGTTGCCAGAATAAATAGAGACATGGAGAAGGAGAAGAGAGGCCTTGAGGCATTGTGAATTTCTCTAAGTGTTGCTGTTTCAAGCCCTTGGTTTTCCTGGAGGAGCCTGAGACAACTAGCTTCCCCAGTGTGAGTTTGACCCTTGTCATTGGAGGAGCTTGGGACCTTGTTGGTGAGAGTGGCTGTGGTTCACTTTGGGGGAGCTCTGGCCCTTACATGGAGCATCGCTTCCTGGATCCAGAGGGGAAGATAGTGTCACTTAATCTTCAGGAGAAACTCCTCATGCTGGCTTCCTTGCATGTACTCGACTGCTTATCGTGGGAGGAATTTGGGACCTTTGTGCCGCTGAGGATGGCTGTGGTACTTTCTATGACAGCCCCGTCTTGGTTGTGAATGTGACTTCTTGGCTCCAGCATAGAGCCCTCAACCTATCAGCACAGCTCCTGCCCTCCACTGGCATAGACTTTCTAGCTTCCCCTTCTGATCACTGGACCTTCCCATCACAGATCCGTAAAAGAGACCGGGGTGAGTCCTTTTCAAGGGCTCTAGACCTCCATTTGGACCTGTGGGAGGCATTGTCTTGAGCTGTAGGTTTTCATCTGAACTCATGTAGGACATAGCTGTGGGATTCAGGCCCTTGGCTGAATATTCTGTGTCTTTAGTGTTGTGGATAGGTTTCCTGCACTTTCTTGTGTTAACTCTGGGTGACCATCATAAATAATATTATAAATTCTGTCTCCTGATTTCAATTGTTCTCCTCACAAGCCCTGATTATAACAGTTGTCATCTTGCAACAGGAACCTTGTACAGGAAATCCTATGTTGTTAACAGAGTTTGTTTCAGAGGATTTTAATAACATCAGGAGTTTTATGATTGCTTTTCTGAGACAGGAGTGGCACATGCTTTGGCACAGGTTTTGGTGTCATCTTCCATTTTGGGGTTGATAGAAGGACAAAACCAGAGGTTTCCTTCAGAGGCAAATTCCCGGGTGAGATTCAGAGTACTTTCTGGTGAAAGAGGCTGAAGTTTCTCTCTCAATACTTTTTATGTACTGAGTGCTTCCTAACTTTAACAAACTCCATCTTTTTAAACTAAGATGGCAAAGCACACATAAGAGGGATACAAGAAGGTTCAAGAAACATAAATTCAATTAAATGCTTGTCTATGTGACCAGGTTGGCACCAATGAGGTGGATGAAGGCCAGGGAAGCCAGTAGAGCAGTGATGAACAACCTGTCAAGTATAAAGCCCCAGGCCATCTGCAGAATCCAGAATCCAGGGTGCTACCTAGTTCCCAACCCTGCATGGGGGAAAAATCAGAAAAGTGCCATTTTTGATTATTCATTTGCATCCTGCACTAACACTAGCATTTAAAAATGTATTATAAATTTTTATTTTATTCACATGTATACAAGTTTCTATTTGCTTATGCTTCATAAAAATATATGATCTAAGAAGATACATGTCTTAAGTAATTTTATTGCACTTGCTGGTACTCTCTGTTCACACAAAATATTCTGTTTAACTAATCAGTGAATTTGTTGAAATAGAAAGTTCATTCATGACATACAGAATTATACTTAAAAATTTATGTTGAAAAAAATATTGCATTCTTGTTAAAAATCTAAAATCTACCATGACACTTCTACTGATAAGGCAAATTTCTGTGATATTCTATTGAATATAATGCAGTTTGAGCATAATGAACATGAGTAAATTGTCTTACTCTAGTCTTTTATTTTATTGTTATGGTATTGAACATTTTTTATAAATTTATTTGCGGTTTGTACTTCTTCATCTGAGAAGTGTATATTCATCTCAGATGCCTATATTTGGAGTGGGTCTTTAAATTTGGGATGTCTGATTTTTTTCAGTTCTTTATATGTTCTAGATAATAGTACTTTGAGGAAAAACTGGCTAAAATTTTCTCCCCAGTTTGTAGGTTATGTTTTCACTCTTGGTTAATTCTTCTGCTGTCCACAAGCTTGTTAGTAAGATGAGATCCCAATTGTTGATTCTTTGTGGTATTTCCCATACAGTCTAGGTTTTGTTGAAGACTTTGCCCCTACTTTTAAGAGTTCTACCTGTTCTATCTTCCAGCAGATTTAGTGTTTCAGTTTTAATATTTAGATGTTTGATCCACTTTGAATTTAATATAGTGTATGGTGAGAGACATGGGTCTAGTTTTAGTCTTTGACATGTGGAAAGTCAATTTTTCCAGCACTATTTTTTAAAGAGATTATGTTTCTTCCAATGAAGGTGTTTGTTCCCTTTGTCAAAGATAAGGTGGATGAGTGTGTATGGAGTTGTTTCTTCATTTTCTAATCTGTTCCATTGATCTTAATCTTGTGTGTGTGTGTGTTTTGTTTTGTTTTTGTCAGTACCATGCTGTTTTTATCAAGTAGTTCTGTAGCATATTTTCAAGTCAGTGTTTGTGATAACCTGTGACTTGCCTTTGTTGCCAAAAATTGCTATTCTAGGACTCTACTGGTTCCAAATGAATTTCAAAAATGTTTTCCTTAATTCTGTGAGGAATGTTAATGTATTTTGGTTGGAATTGCATTAAATCTGCACGACAATTTTAGTTTGGGAGTATAACCAATTTCACTATGTTGGTTTTTCCTACCCAAGAGTAAGGGATATTTGTCCATTTTCTGATAGCATCTTTGATATCATTTTTCAGAATATGCAATTTTCGCTGTAGAAGTCTTTTACTTCTTATGTTAGATTGAATCCTAAGTATTTCTTTCTTTCTTTTTTTAAGTTCTATTGAGAAAGGGGTTGTTTTCCTGATTTGTCTCTCAGTGACTCTCATTTGTGTTTAGGAATGCTACTGGTTTGAGTATTGACTTTATTGCCACCTATGTTACTGAATTTGGTTATTAAATATAGAAAACTTCTGATTTAGAATATCATATCATCTGGAAATAATGATAGTTTAACTTCTTCCTTTCCTATCTTTATTCTGTTTATTTGTTTTCCTTGTCAAATTGGTGTGGTTAATGTTTCCAGAACTATATTGAATAGGTGTGGTGATAGTGGGCATCCTTGTCTTGTGCCTAATTTTAGAGGGAAAGCTTTTAGTTTCATGCCTTTTAGTATGGTGATCTCTGTTGGTTTGTCATAGAGAGCCTTTATCAGGTTAAAGTAAAGTCTATCTATTCCAATTTTCTCTAGAGATTTTATCATAAATGGATGTTGGACTCTGCCAAATGCCTTTTCTGTGTCTATTGAGATGATTGGGTGATTTTTATTTTTGATTCTGTAATATGATGCATTACATTTATTGATGTGCATATGTTAAAGCATCCTTAGGATGAATCCTACTTGATCATGGTGCATAATTTTCTTCATGATTTGCTGCATTGTGCTTGTCAGTATCTTACTGAGGATTACTTGTTCCATCTATGTTCATTATAGAGATTGGTTTACAGTTCTGTTTTTTAGGTTGGAATCTTTTTTGGTTTTAGTATCAGAGTAATACTTGCTTTCAGGGATGACTTTGACAGTATTAATAACCTTTCAATTTCATTGAAGAGTATGAGGATTAATAAAATTGGATCTTCTCTAAATTTCTTGTAGAATTCAGCAGTGAATTCATCATGTGGGGCTTTTCTTTGCTGGTAAAATTTCAACTATACTTTCAATTTCATTGAGTAATAGTGAGTTATTTAGAATTTTTATATTTTCTTGATTCTACTTTGATAGTTAATATGGCAGCCTTATTAAAAAAACTGACTCAAATTCATGCAATTAGGAATAAAATGGGTGAAATCACAATAGATAGTGAAGTAATCCAGAAGATCATCAATATCTATTTTTTAAAATTTTATTTAAAGAGAAAAAAAGCAAAATAAAAATAAGAGAAGAAACTAAAAAAAATTTTTTAAAAAGTAAACAGTAAGAAATCACTAGTTGATAAATTACATATTGTCTTCTTAGATACAGTTGTTCAAGTTACAAAATCAAAGCATACAAAGTGGACATTCAAACAGTGAGGCTGCAAACAATTCTATTCAATGATCCAATAATAGCTTAGTAACATGGTTATCAATCCTACACACTTAAACATACATGCAGTTATATCCTTTAGAGCACTTTCTCTTCCTCCTATTGCTTTTTAAAGTCCATTATCTGTTTAGTTATATCATTTTCAGCTTGCTCAGTTCCTTACTGATCTGTTTTGTTGTTATTTACTTTTTATATTTATTTATACATTTATTTATTTTTAAAGTAGTAAAATACCACAGAACAAGACAGAGCAAAGCCAATTGAGACAGTGTAATGAAATTGGTACAGAACTTCACAGTAGGTTACCAGGATAACAGTAATAGGTACCATATTATATCTCATTTTCTTCACAATAGTTGTTCTTTCATTCAGGTATAGTAAAATCAAAGGAATTACAGAACATTATAGAACTTATCAAAAGAGAATACTGAATAGAGCAATACCATTAATCAGAACAAAGTAAAAACAGTGATAAAAAATATTTGCCTTCAAAGAGATGGTAGAAGGAAATCCCCTTATTTGCTATATTGCATATACTTAACCTCACAAGAGATGCTCAGATCTCCGGCTCCCATTTGCTAATGGGAGAAGGGGCGGAATATGGATGTTTGAATCTCAGCCCGTGCGCCAATAGGCTCACAGCCACTTACCAGAGCGGTGAGCTGGCTTCTTGCTTTCCCAGCACCCTAAATGCCAACATGATGCAGGTCTCAGGAGACACTGATGGTTCTTGCCCTGTGGTAGCCGTGGTTTGGTGGGCCACAGCCACTTACCAGGGAGGCGAGCTGATTGCTTGCTTTCCCCATCAGTAACTATTTTGAAAAACTTTATTAAGAGAGAAAACACAGAAGAAATGGACAAATTCCTAGGTACCAAAACCAAACCTGTTTTTGTTAGGACAATATAAATTCAGTGTTGAACCACATGAGTTTCACATGGGATAACCATCTCAATGTCTTGTTTGCATGGGAGAGAAGCAACACAGGAATTTCATATCTAAGAAACCTAGCAGTTTGTCCTTGTGACTGCTCTGAGTCTGCTCATGGGACTCACACTCTGTAGAGCATGTTTTTCCTCTTCCTTCAATAGGTGTAGAATCCTACTACCCTTTTGTGCATGTCATGTCCAATTCTTTGCTCAAGACACTGAGACTCTGAAAAGAATGTTTTTGGGGATACCACAGCCAGTATCACTGAGTCAGTATGAATGGAGCTGTTAGAGATGCTTGCATCAGACTCAGAGATACAGTGCCAAAATATATATATTTTCTGTAATTTAAATAAAAGAGTTCTGTGTAAGAAACAAAAGGTTAGTCAATTAAATTTTGTGACAGTACATAGGGTTGATTTTTACTTTTAATTGTGCAGGGAAGATGAAGAAAAAATTTTCTATACCCCCAAATCTTAAATTCTCACATTAAATATAAAATTTGTATAAGCTGTATAAAGAATCTCAATATTTTTTGCCAAATATTTGTACAGCTATGAAGTAAAGTCAACATTTAATTCTGTAAATTTCTTGACATCAATATACCTTCTCAGATCACATAAAGGAAATTTAGGCTTTTATTGAGGAAGAATATAACAGCATTTCTATGGAATGGAAGAATGACCTATGGAAAGATTACAGTGACTTAATTCCTCTGAATCCACAGATTTCATTGCTCTTCCATTGCTAGCCTCTCTATCTGCATAAAAAGACTGTACTCTGTTTTACTATCCTCTATAAAGATAGCTAGCTGACGGGAAACTAAATTCTTCTCAATCCCCAAACACAGGATGTCACCCCGCCAGACTCATCAAATCACAAACCTGATATGAGAAAGGGAATATTAGAAAAAGAAAAATGTTTTCACATCACTACACACAACTGTAAGATTTTTCTATTATGTTTAGATCCCAGTATTCAGCTATAAAGAAGGACAAGTTTGAGACATTTGTAGGATAATGGCTGCACCTGGAAAATACAATGTCAAGTTAAATAAATTCGAAATCTCTTATGTGCGTAAGGCAGAGTACAAACTAAGAGAAACATAAAATAAGGGGAAAACAAAACAAAGGGATGGATCTCTTGCAGGTAGGAAGGGGTCCAGGAGACCAAGGACAGATGAGAGGGGTAGGGAACAGGAAAATAAGTAGAGTGAAACAGACAGAACCATGTACAAAATCCTAGTAATCTCACCTAGAGTGAATGTGTGGACTTTATATGCGATAAGCATGAACTAAGATTAACAGTATCAACAAAAATGCAAAGGGGGAAAGAGAGATAGAGAAGGAGGGAGGAGAAGGAAAGGAAGTTAAAAAGAAACAAACCGGATGTGCCAACTCCCCAAGATGACTGTACAATTTATATATTGAAAACATGTACTACTAAAATAAAGTTTAAAAAATACAGGAATGCCTGAGTCTGAAAAAAAAAAGGTTTTTTAAATTGTTTACCTGTATAGTAGCAAACTATATTTGCAGTTGAATCTCAGGATATTAGACTCAAGACAGAAAAATATAGTTTCAAACAAGACTGAGTTGGTTGATAAGAGTGCAGCTACCAGATTCTAAAGTCAATATGTTAACACAAAGATTTGTAAGCAATTGATTGTAATAGTTATTTTGCTGAAAATTGCACTCACTGATGCCTTTGCTAAAGAATATTTGCAGCCAAAAATTCCATCGTGTAATTTACAGAATTAGGAATGTTCACACAGATATGTTATGTGTAACTTTCTCTGCTGACTCGGATATATTATTAGAGCCTATAGGAAGTCAGAAAAAAACATTTTCATCAAAAAGACATTGAGAAATATATCAAACCAGAAAACATTAATTTCTCAGAAAAGTACATCAATGACGGCGCTATGAAAGTGAAGAAAGTAGTAGAGCAATAGTATTTGCACTGCGAGGGACTCCTCAGCACTAGTATGTGATTTTTACCTCAGTGGCAAAGCGTGCTCAGTCACCATCCCTGTACTAAGCTGCAATTTCCTCGAAAGTGCCTATTTGATTATGGATCTCTAGAACAAGACAGATGGTCAAGCATCAAACTATTAAATTTTGCCCTCACATACAAATTCCTATACAAACAAAACAACAGAAAATAGTCTTTAGAAATTGAAATCTTACCACCCAAATGATCAGTTTTTAAGTTAATTTCTTGTGCATCAGTTTGCCTAATAACAGTGCAATAAACTAGAACTTGCTGCATCTCTGACATAGAAAGAGCTTGAAGTCATTCTCATCTTTCCAAGATAAAAGCTCAGCAATCTAGAAACCAGTGACTTTTCCTAGATTTGACAGAAAATTGAGGTCACAGGGCAAACTGCCACTATAAAATATGGAGAGTCAGGTAAATAGATATAGCCAGAGTCAAAATCAGTTTTGCTGCTTACTTGGAGCAGTGCCTACTGGGTTTATAACTGATAGAATAATTAAAAGAATCCTTTTAAAAATGTAATTTTGATGAATTGCTGCAGGCTGATATAGATTAACTTGAAAGTAAATAATCTCCTGAGCACAGTATTGCCTGAGGCCTCATTATAACCATGCATTTTCCTCCTCAGAGGCCATATTCTCACGGTGATCATCCTTTGGACAGGGGAAAGCAGCCATTTTGAAAATGCTCAGAGCATTCTTCACCGCAAAGGGCAACTCTTCAAATGAAGACTTTACCAAGCTTCATCTAACATGAGGAGAGGGTGTTTAGCAAACTCCATCCAAATCGCTGAGTTTTCTCCACTTAAGAGGAGAAAAATAGTTGAGAGACACATTCAGAGAGTCAAACCTAAAAAGAAAGATTTACTCAAAAGGTTATGAGAAACTGTAATTCACAACTTACCACCTTGGATTCATACTCAATCACCACCTTATAAATTAGGCTCAAGTGTAACAGCAAACAACAGCTGAAAGAATTCCAGATAGGCTTGCTTAAAGACCAGTTTTAAGGAAATCCCAAAATATTAGAGGACAAAAGTTAGAGCAATTTAAAACCTCTGGCATTCATATATGAAAAATCATTAAATATTGTTCACCTCATAGGCAGATTTACATAAATTTCAACATAAAGGGTTCATTTACTAGTTTTTTTCAGATATATGATCATGTGTTTAGCATGCAACAAAGATTGTGTCATGGTAAAAAGTAAGAAAATCATGATTAATAAATCAAGCACATCATAGCAACGTAAGAATATGATAAAAAATTTAAAATCATCAGTCACACAATTTAAGTATATTAAGGTTCTAAAGGAAGGAATATATGATGCTAAGGACTGCATGATAACATGGGAGACAGAAAGACACTCTAAGTAACTCGAGAGAAAATGCTAGAGATCAAAAATGAACTAACAGAAAAAGTCATTTTAATGAACTCACTGGGATATTAAAATTAAGTAAGTAAGGAAACTGCATACTTGAAGGAATGGTAATGTGAATTTCACAAACTGAAACACAGACAGAATTAAGGAGGAAAGCACTAGAGAGTACTGAGGAATTTTTAGATATTTTCAAGGTGTATAAAATACACATGTACTGTTACAAAACCAGAAGAAAGAAGTAGAATAAATATTCAAAGTTCTTGAAGGCCTGTAATGATTTCATTCTTCTGTTTTGATCAGTTTTATACTATTTTGTTTCTTTTGAATTCATTGTGTGTGAAGATATGGACAACTATTTCAAAGGAAACGAGACATTATAGTAGCCTCTGGTGAAAAAAAATATTCAAAGGGAAAATGAAATAACAGTTCTCCAACACTGAAAGACACAAAAATCTTAGGTGTAAGAATGTCAGAGAACATAAGCCAGAAAAAAACAAAAAGCAGAAAAAACACAAAATGACAATCTTTAAAGAGGTTTAGTGGAGAATGGGTAAAGCAGGAAAGAAATTGGTTACTATATAAAAAAAGGATAAAAATTACATCTAATTTTCCTTAGGAACCAAGAAAGCAAGGTCATATTAGAATTAAATAGTTAAAAAATGTGCAAAAAATTGATAGATCATGTTGCATTAAATAGTGCTAAAGAGAATGCTTACCTAAGAAAATAGAAAACTCCTTGAAATGCATATTAATAGCACAAAGACTTAAGGAGGTAAAAGCTGAACAACCATTCCCACTATTAGTCTTGGAGATGTTAACATCTCTATATCAGCAATTTAAACATCTAGCAGGTAGAAAAAAAGTAAGCACACAGTTGCATTGAACAGAATCATAGTTGCATCAAGCAGAACCATCAATCAAACTGAGCTAATTGACATTTATAGGATACTTTCTCCACAACAGTAAAAGACACATTCTTATCAAACTCACATGAACTTTAATTCTGGGTCATGAAAGAGCCAAACAAAATCAAACATAACATTATAAAAAATATGTACTCAGACTATAATAGATTAAGCTAAAAATAAATATCAAAAAGATAGAAAGTTCCAAAGTATTAGACATTAAAGAACACACAACTAAATAAATGAGCCAAAATCAGGCCTTCAGTAAAAGTAAAAATATCCTGAGAGAAATTTGTAGTACTGAATTTATATACTAGAAAAGAAGAAACATCAAAAGTGAATAATCTACTTTTGCACATTGGAATGCTAGAGAAAAAAGAAAAGCTTAAGCCTAAGACAAGTAGATAAAAGGAATATAGTCAGCTTCCTGTATCACATCTCTAGATTCAATCCAATGTAGATTGAAAAATACATTTTGTTTTGTTTGAATTCATTGTTTGTGAAAATATGGACAACTATTTCAAAGAAAACAAGAGACATTATGGTAACCACTGTTGATCTCCTGTTGTCCTGCTTTGAAATCCTGTGTCATTTGCATTGCTTTGTTCTATCTGCTTTGTTCTGTTTTGTTATGTTTTGGTTTACCCTCTTTAAAATAAAAAAGAAAGAAAGAAACAAAAAGAAAAGAAAAAAAATTTGTAACTGTATTTACCACTTTAAGAGGTTTTTTGGTCACTATTCCCTAAACGATACAGCATAACTATTATTTAAACAATATTTGTATTACATTAGACATTTTAAGGAATCTAGAAATGACTTAATGTATACACTAGAATCGCACAGACTACAAATAAACCACTTTATGTAGGTGAGTGCATCTTCAAGGGGTCTATAACTGATCCTCTACATATGCTGAAGGGTATCTGTAATACTGATTAGAACAGAGGTCAATAAAATTTTAAAAAGATAAAATAAATAGGAGAAAAATCCACATGAAATCAGAAGCAGACTATTTGAAAAGAGCAATAAAATTTAACAAATAAAAAAGAACAAAAATAAAAGTCATTCATATCAAAAATAAAAAACACCATTATCACTAATGAAAATTCTTTGCTTGGCCAAACTTTATTGTGAACTAGTACGTTAGTTAAAATTTAAAATGATAAGCATTAATAATTAAAGACAAGAAAAAATAAAAAGGATAAAGTTAGTAATTAAGAAATAAAACTGTCTATTTACATATGAAAATATTGTCTATAGAAAATATTTCAAAGAATGAAAAGTATTCACTTGAAATTCATAATCAAATATATAACAAGTTTATAAAGTATAATGTAAAATCAATATAAAAAGTAAAATACTTTTGTTAATACACAAGCAGTAGAGGAGTTGGTATTCAAAATTAAGGCTAAAATACCATTTTGAAATAGATGAGGATAAATTCTTTAATTTGGAGGACCAAAATCATCCAAATGAAGACTAGTTAGAAAACTATAGATAATTATGATTTGATATTTTAATCCGCCAATCGCCATCTTAAGCAAGGCAGCATGTCTTGGTGAAAGAATTGCACAGCCTTCAGGGAAATGGAATAAGTAGTCAGAAAATACACCTATAGAAATACTATGTTGTTAACCAATCAAGATTCAAAAGCAATTAAAACAGAACAAGGAACTGTCTTTTTAATGAGGCACTGGACCAATTACATATGTATATGACAAAATATCTGAATAAAAACTGCCACCTAAAATGTCAAACGTTTCTAAAAACTCAATAATAAAGAAATAATAGGAACAAAAACCCTTATGAACCACGATATACAGATTGAAAATATGCACATGGAAAGATATTCAATTATTGCATATCTTTAGAAAATTGCAAATTAAAGCATTGATTGCCACTGCCTACCTGGTGGCGTAGCTACAATTTCAGAACAACATAAAACAAAACTCCTGAAAAGTGCCAATCCAGAGAGCCATGGGGCACTAATAAGGCACATTCCTTGCAGTGGGAATGCAAAATAGTACAACCACTTTGAAAAAGCCTGAAAGCTTCAACAAAGTAAATCATAGTTTCAACATAAAATCCAGAAATCTCCCTCCTTGGTATTCACTCACATGGGTTGAAAATTTATGTTCTAGTAAAATCCTACCTATCTATACTTTTTATAGACTCATAATTCATAATTTTGTTGTAAAGCCAAAAATTGGAAGCAAGATGCCTTTCAATTGGGAAATGATTAAACAAACAATTGCATACCTACAGAAATATTATTCAGAGATAAAAACAAATGAGATATTCATCCATGAAAACACTTGGAAGATCATTGAAAGCATAAGTAAAAGAAGGAAGTCTGAAAAGGCATCTTCTATTATGTGGCAAATAAATGGTAGCATGAAAAAGGTAAAATTACATAAACAAACAAACAAACAAACATTACTGGTCTCCAGGATTTCAGCAGGAAGGTGGGAAAATAGGTGAAGCATAGGGGATTTTTAGGCAAGAGAAACTATTTTGGATGCTGCTGTAATGGTGACTATATTACATTAGCAATTTTTCAAAACTTGTGTAACTGTACAACATGAAAACTGTGCACTTTAGTTAATAATAATCTATCAATATTGGTTCAAAATTTATAAGACATGTACCATGCTCATGTGTTCAAGGGATGTATACAGGCATGAGGGAATACTGTGCTGCTCAACTTTTCTAGAAACCTAAAACTTTTCTAAAACTTAAGTGCATTATTTTATGGGTTTTGTTTGTGAGTGTGTGTGTGTGGTACCAGGGATTGAACTCACAACCTCACGCCTGCCAGGCAGGCACTTATTCTGTGGAGATAAATCCCCAGCGCCAAGTCCCTTATTTTAAAAAAAGAAATAAATGAAGTATGAAACCATAAAAAGAATGAAGAAACTTTATGTTTCTAAATAAAAGAAGCCAATTTAGAGTTTACATAGTGTTTGATTTCAATTATATTATTTCTTTTAAAAGTCAAACTGTAGAAACAGTGAAAAAGTATTAGTGGTTGCCCGGGTTGGGGAAGGGAAGTGGTGGTGAAAATGACTAAGGAAAGCACAGGAGGAGTTCTCAGGCACTGACACCATTCTCTGCAACATGGGAAGGGTACAATAGGACACGATACATTGCCAAACATGCAGGAATGTACAGCACAAAGAGCAAACTTTAATATATTCAAATTGAAAGGAATTGTTTGGCTCAGGAAATCCCAGCAAAGAATGCAGACTCTGACCAGAGGGCTTAACTGTGTTACAAATGTATGAAACAATCCCTCTGAAGGAGGTGAAAGAAAAGGTGCTGCCCTAAGTTATGTTGGAAATGAATTGAGTCTGTAAGTCTAAAGGGAAAAAAAAGAACTGCAGTTGAGCACTTTATCTGATAGTTGCTAGAGGGGATATGGGTTAGAAATCTCAGTGCTATTATACAGGCATTTTGGAATTGATCAAGAAAGTAAACTGAGGAGGAGCTGGCTTTCTCACTTTGGGGCTAAGTGTTTACCGATAATCAAGAGTAGGAGACTAGAATAAACCACGAGGCTGTTTATTAATATTGGAGATGCCAATACCAATACAAATGTGTAACAGTATAGATGCAGATGTTTATATGTAGATATTTATAAACATGTTACTGTGTCATATATTCTAGATTGCTTCTGAAGCTTCAGGTGCTCCTAGGTGGGGCTTTGGGGAATGACTGGTCACAAGTGCATGGTTCTGGGTCATGTGTATATGATCTTCATTAGTCAGCTGATTGGTTTAACACAGTTCTGGGCATGGATAGTGAAAAGGACATCCTACCCTGGAGGTAGGTAATACTAACCAATAGGCCTGTAGCATGGATGGAATAAAGGAAGAAGAAAGCAGTCTCGGTGTTTCTTGGCTGCCAGGCTATAAACCATCTCTTCTTTGCCAGGCTATCTTGCCATGTGGTTCTGCCCTGGAACCAGACAACTGTGAACTGAAACTTCTACAAACTGTGAGCTAAAATAAGTCTTTCCCCCTTGAACTTACGGTTGTCAGGTGTTTTGTTACAACAACAAGAAAATAACTGAGATACATATATACGTCTGTATTCCTATACACACATACCTATTTCCCAGCTCCCTGCCTCTTAGGGTCAGGGAGTAGGTTGTATACCAAGGTTGGTAAAGTGCATACCAAGAATGCAAAAGTCCCTGGGCCCAATTCCTAACTCCTATCAAACACATACACACACACACACACACATACACAATACAATGTCCCTATAATGACAAGGTGTACAGCATGATGAAAGTCAGGTGAATAAATTGTATATTCATAAGACATCCCTTAGCATTTCTCTTGAGTGTTTATATTATGAAGTCAATATTTATTCATGGAAATGACAGGAAATGCCCCTTAAACCTGAAAGTATTCCATACAAATAAACATCTTATTTCAAAGGATAAGCTTTGAATCATAAAATATTGTCCAAAAGAACAGCATATGTCAAGAATAATAACTTGATTTCCAACAAGGCAGTGTACTCAACAAATTTATGTGCCAAATACTGTGCTGTCGGCACTGAAAGATGAGAATGAAACACAATCAGGTTTTCCTATTATATTAACCTAATGTAAATAGAGGAGAAAAGAATACACAAATATAAAATCAACATAATAGATAAGAGTGATAAATTAAGTTTATTACTAGACATACATTAAAAAAATTGAACAAGGTTGGCACAAATTGCTGTAAGAAAATTATCTGGGAAGTCTTCTTAATAATAGTCTTTGATCTGATATTTGCTCTAACATTTAAAAATCAGTAATATAAAGCTTGAAGTTTTATTTTTCTTCTCAAATGTGATTATATTGTTAAATTTCGCTACATCTTCTACTAAAACACTTCTTTATCAGAACTAATTAATGGATTGATTTGTTTTGTTTTTCACCTGAGAGATGATTAATTGTGTAGCAGTAATCTATAGTAGTATAAAAAGTTCTCTCCCAATGTTACTAATTTTAAACATACAGGCACACAAATATTCTTGTTGGCCTCGGGATTAGCTGTTTGCTTCTTTCTACCGAGGTCAGGTTGAATGATTTCTGCTGCTGTGCCTTGGGTCGCCATATTCAGGTAGTACATGGCTTTTGACTGAATGACTTAGAAGGCTTTCTTCTGGCCACGGCATTGAATTCTCCTCCACCCTGTTACTAAAATCAGGTGGTTAGTTTGGTGGGTTTTTTTTTTCATCTGATGTCCCTAGGAGTCCAAGCACAGGAAGAAAGTAGCATCTCTGTGTGAGTCCTTTTTTATACCTCTGCTTGCATCGCATTTTCTGTGTAACTTATTGGTCCTGAGTACAGGCCAGAATTCAAAATGTGGAGAAATAAACATCATCTCTAGAGGGGAAAATGTAATATTTTAAAGGAATGTGAATATAAAGGAGGGAGGAATTGATGCTATTTTTGTAATCATTAACATTGAAAATAATTACTGAATACAACACTAGAAATGACTGCATTTAGTGAGGGTTCTAATCTCACAGATATAAAAATAGAGAAGAGAAACATTGAAATTGAAGGCAAACATAACTGCTTAGAAATTAATAATTCCTTCAATCACTTATATTTTATATGCCCTTCTTAATTATCTATTGATAAGCTCATGAATTGTAATGGGACATACGCCTTCTAACTGTATGCTTAATGCTCCACCTTATGTTAAAGAATTATAATTTTATAAATGAAAAAATAGAACTTGTGCATAGAATGTTAAAGTGAATCAAATTACAGAAACTAATAAAATAATGTAACGGCTGGGAATCAAATTTGTATACATCTGAGTGACAAAAATCACTTTTCCTTCCTTTATACAATCAGACTGTATCCTTGGCTTATATAGCTGCAAATTTAAGCAACCATGAGTCAAAAATATGGGTTTTTTAAGCTTTAATTTATATGGATACTTTTCTATTCATCATTAGTTTCTGAGCAATACAACATAACAATTATTTCCATACCATCTACATTATGTTAGAGATTGAAAATAATGTAGAGATGGTTTAATGTGTATGAGGAAGTGCTTAGGCCATATGCAAGTGCCATTCTGTTTTATATAAACAGTTTTAGCTTCTGTAAATTTTACTCCTGTAACCAACTCCTCTGTGAAGACCCAGGAAACTTGTGCCGACGATGATTTGTGTGCAATGTCTTTAAGCATTTTTCAGCAATATTATCTTTGAAATCTTCCTTCCCAGATATTGTTAAAAAATGTGAGACATTTTTAGTTGTAGAAAGAAATAAAGCAGCCCTTAAAGTTGATCAACTAGAATAACAGTCCAGGGCTGGGGATTTAACTCAGTGGCATAAGCACCTGCCTGGCAAGTGCAAGGTCATGAGTTCGATCCCCAGTACCGAAAAAAAAAAAAAAAAAAAAAAAAAAAGAAAAAAGAAACCTCAATTAGAATAACAGTCCAACTAATGAATATGTGCAATCTAATGTAATATAATCAACAGTATAATGAGGTAAAATGTACCATAATTGTACTTTATTGCAACAAAGTGAAAGAAAATATTCTAGGAATCAGTACGGCCAGCAATGTATCCCAGACAGACAGAGGGATGCATGACTTCAAATTAGGGCTGTTAGACTCTCAAAGAAAGAGAATAATTTAGAGAAAATTCAGAAATTCAAGCTGCACATGTTTTAGGCTGGATCATATTACCTGATAGTAGTGGAATGAAGTGGAGATAATTTATTTAAAAGCAAGCCCATTTAGACATTTAAAAAAGGAATGTTGAACAGAGACTATAAGATGATTGCTAGAACTTGATTGATTTGACTATTATGGGATATGTTGCATGTCTAAGTCATAGCCAAATGTGGAACAGTATTTGAAGAAGTTAGCAAATCAGTAAATGATATATATCAAAGATACATATGTATGAGGATTCCACAGAACGTTTTGAGTGGAAAAAGAGGTGTTTGTTGCCATTAAACTGTTAGTGCCATTTCAAATAACTAGAACAGAAGAAATATCAAAGGATATTCTGAAGTACTATTTCTGCACCATATATTATTTTAATGACTGTACATAGATTTTATCATTTAATTTTTACAAGCTTACCCTATGATCTGACAGATGAGGAAATTTAAAAATGAAGTTGAGACTTTGAAAAACCTGATTGAGATATTATTTTGCCTCCATTTTACTAAAAAACTTATCTTTCTGGATCATTACTTTCATGAAGAGTTAAACCTGGGCTTAATTAAGGATTTTTAAAAAAGCAATCAACAGGAATTATAAAACTGGAAAAATATTTGGATATACACAACATATTTAATGGGAAGTGTATCACTTTTTACTATATTTTGGTTATAAGATTTTCCTCATATAGTCTATATTTCCACTTACAAGATTGAGAAATAGCTATGTTAATAAATTGTAATGGAATGAACACAGTATCTGTACTCTTTTATTATTGTAAAATCTAGAGTCTAACAGATATCCTAGTCACTCACCTACTCTGACAGTAGGGCCTAATGTGTATATTATATAATTAATGAAAAAAGGGCAGAAAAAGCAAAGGGCAAGGATTGATGCTAGAAGCCAATGTAAGAGTAATAGATGTCACAACAGAGAAATGAAAGCATCAGGACAGCAGACTCAATTGTCTCACAGATATGAGTTTACTGTCAATGACAGAATCTCAACTTGATAACAAGGAAGAGAATACTTTGGTCTAGTGGTTTTTAACCTGAGGTGATGTTACACACCGGGAACATTTGTCAATGTCTGGATATAATTCTGATTGTCATGACTAGGGATTGTCACCTCTGTCTTGTGGTTAAAGTCCAAAATACGATGCTATTAAATATCATATAATTCACAGGACAGCCTCCTCAAAAAAATTGTCCTACTATAGAGCACAAATACAGTGTGGAGATAGTATGTGTAGATAGATGTTCAGCTCAGAATGAATAACTGGTTGCCAACAAAAACCTTTCATTCAAAAAATATGGGTTCCTTTGAAAGTTAATTATATGTGAAATATACTGCAAAAGAATTTTTAAAAATCATGAGAAATCAAAAAAACTAAGCAGTTTGGTGATACATTAACCATATTTTGTCTATATAAAATGATTTATTTTTATATTTCTGGCTATATCAAAAACTATTTAAATATTTTAATAAGAATTTTTGAAATCTATTAAAATTAAGTTATCCAGCAAATACTTTAAAAATCATAATCTTTTCAATTGATACACTTGTTTTTAGTTAAGTTTATCTCTGATTTCTAAGATAGTGATAATAATTCATCACTCTTTAAAGGATTCATCTACTATTTAACCTATGAAATAGGTAAAAAAATCAAGGTTGTAGTTTGGATTCTTAGAGGTAAATAATTTATGGTTACTGTGGTTGTGTAGGCTGCTTTCCAATAAAAAAGTTTAAATCTATTTTTTGTCTCAGGAAATGAAAAACAAAATAAAAGCCCAGAAGAACAAGATTTATTTGCTTCCATTTACTGTACAGTTTGTATTTATGTTCATAAGAAGGAATACTTTTAATAAGGAGCAAAGGAGTTTTGAAGTTGGAAAGAAGAGTTATTAGAGCTGTTTGAGTTTTCTTGCTAAGCTAAGAGAAGTGGATATTTATCTCAGTAGATGTATGTTCTTAATTTTCAAGTCTGGAACTATGCTCTAGAACCTTGAGAAAACTGAAATTAACTTGTAGAAAGTCAAACATGACATGACATCTCTTTGGCAACTGCAATTATGCCTACTTCTCTCCTACCAAGATAAATAAAACCCAAAATTACAGATTTTAAAGACAGAAGCTAAAATAAATTCCTGTAATGAAAGTCTGCATTATGTTCAATCTTCTTATTAAATTTGATTTTTTAAAAATTTAGTAGCTTTGTTTAGCTCAGTAAAAAATGATTGTAATGTCAGGAGACGAATGCTCCCGTTTTAGCAAAGCTGTCTATATAATTGTCCATATTACTTCTGCTTCTCAGTTTTCCACACTGGTAAAATCAGTAAAAGTGGGCTAACTTTTGCCTCTTTTTTACTCAAGTCAATTCTAATAGTAATCTAGGGACTGTACACATATAAGCACTGAACTCTTGAGAGTAGAGAGGAAGCTATGCAGTAACGCTTCTATTTTAGGGAACTTATTTTAGAAAATATATCGAACACCAGTGCTTTAGATCTTTTTCCTTTATTCTGATTTTTCTGTCAAATTTCTTACAGCTCAAATGTTGAAAACATTAATTATCATCGTTCGTAATTTTACTTTGTATGAATCAAATTGAAAGTAAAACTTGTTTTGATACACGGAACTACAAACATGCCAACTTAAAAATGTGCTTAGCTTTTTTGAGGATCTTACTTACAGCATTAAAGAAAATTCCTTCCAATATCTTACATCTTAGTTGCCATGTAATTGTTTTCCTGCTTGTATAGCAGTGATAAAGTAAAGCAAAGCTCATTTATGATTCGACTTGTGGAGTTAAAACAAAAAAAGCATTTGCAAGTGTAGTATCTCAATGTTATGGTGTACATGAGGTTTTCTAATAACTTATCTGGTTAACTTTAATCATCCAGTTTCTTTTGTTGTTTACAAGTAAAGTAGTAACAAAACAGATTTTTCCAAGGGCAAATATTGCCTCAGGAAGAATTTAGCTATCCTGAGTAGAGGTTTATGAACTATCTGTAAAATTTCCATTTCCAAAGGTACTTTACACAAACCTCCAAGGTTACCTGCTCTCTAAGGCACATTAGTAAATATCTGCAAGGTTTCCATATTCCTGACAGAAACAATTACAAATGCCATGCAAGAATAATTTCACACAGAGAGTTGAGGCAGCTATCTGAATTCTCACAGGTAACGGTTGCAAATGTTTATGCAAACATTAAGTAGCTTTTCATTTTAACTTTAAAAAAAAAGGTTACATTTTTTGTTGTTGTCAGTGAAGTCCTAAAAGAGAGAACTAACATTTTTAAAAGGTAGAAGCAAGATTATAATTCACTTTAAAACGGTATGTTTCCAACAGAACACTACAGTCTGTTTCACCAGGGAACTTTTGTATTCCCTACTTCCTTTCAGTAATGAAGGGTAGACCTGCCATATGGCCATTTCACATGTATAGAATTTGTGCTTCTATATATAAATAACAGCTTATGGAAAGGGAGTACTGCCATTGAGCACATATTACTGGAAATACATAGAGAATTTATTCCTTTCAAAATGTGTACTATCTACCACATCCAGTACACTACGTCTAACATGGAAGAAATACTACAGAAAATATTAACTCATTTCTATATATAAATAATTGAAACACTCAATAGTTCAAGTTTATTTTCAAAAATCTAGCTCTTCCATATTTTCTGTGGGTATGTGTATATGTGTGTGGTACCAAAGACCAGCCCCAGGGCCTTCACACTTATTTCCCAGTCCTACTCTCACCACCACACCCTCTTATTTTTTATTTTGAGATCTAGTTACCCAGGCTGCTTTTGAACTTACCAGCTGATAGGTTCTGCTAGTCTGGGGCTTAGCTGTCTGTAACATACATCTGACCAACTTGGTGCAGGACCCAAAGAAACAACTTATCTCTCCAAGAGTAACTTCTACAATCTCCTTCTCATTCCAGAGATAAACCTCCCGCTCCCTTTTTGCACGTGTGCTGACCCCTCTGCAATCCAAAGTCTCCAAATCCACCTAAGCCTCCACCTCCAGCCCCAGGTAAGTCTTTCTGTCTCCTGTTTTACACAGGCAGATGCTCCCTCAAACCAGGGGTTAATATGTCATTTTGCCCACCTCCCCAACTCCTCCCCCAGCACAACTGGTAAAAGTAGTTTCATTTCTTTGTTCTAACTGAGAGCTGCTGCACCCCTGTGAAGCTCTTCCATCCCTCATTAAAGGCCTCCTCCTACTTTATCTCCTTATTTCCCCTGCACCACTTTGGATTGAGTGTCAAAAATACTCAATCACATCCTATTCCAACATTCCAGAGTCAGCACTTTCTTTCCAAGGTAAGTAAACATCAGTTTTGTTTTATTTTATCCTGCACAATACCCACTGAAATTAAGTTAAAAAAATATATTAATATAGAAATACAAAAAGAATAGTTGAGGAAAGATTTCAACAGATTATGGAAAAGTAAAGACAGTGTCAGAATAAAGTGTGATTGGATGGAGCAAAGAAAGCTATAACTAAAATACAGAAAGAATAGAGAGTAGTGAGATGAGAGAATATTTTCCCTACAGAAAACTAAAACAAACAAGCAGAAAGTAAATAATGACAACAAATAAAATGCTCCATCTCAGAACTGATGAACAGTCAGAAAACTGTGAAAATGTATTGACATATTTGGATTAATAGCACAGTCGGCTTCCTATAATTCTATTACCTAGATATATAGATATATATATATGAACCTTATTCTTTAGACAGAACTCTCAAGAGTGTGAATATCTCAATGGTCAGACCTTGCCTCTTATCTCCAGTGTAGAACCTATACACTTCATAGTTCCTTAAGAAAACTACCTAGTTCAGTGAAAGCAGTTTTTCAAAAAAAAAAAAAATGTACTGGGATAATAGATACAATGTGAAAAACTTAACAAAAAACTTAAATTGCAATTCATTTCCTCACTATAATATCACAGGAGCACATTACAGTCAATAAAAAGTATTAATGGCAAAATGTGTAGAAAGAGACCTGTAAAAGTTGAGTGACATAGCACATGCCACTCAGGAGGATGAGGCAGAAGGATTTCCATGAGTTCAACACCAACCTAGGCTATATAGTGAGTTTAAGGGAAGCCTTTGCTGCATGGGGAGACCCTGTAACTAACAAACAAACAAACCCTCAAATGGTAAGACAAAGCACTTAAAATTTTAAAAAAGATAGTTGGTTTTCAAAAGACCTAAAATGGCTTTGAAAATAACGGTAAAGCAAATATCATGAAAAGTTAAAATAAGTGAAGGGAATTTAAATTATTAGGAAAAATATATTCTAGGCATTAATTTAGAGAATCTAACTTTAGTAGTGATTTTAGACATTAAAAAACAGAATATGTATTATAAAACAATGCAGATTTTCAGATTATTCTGCTGATAGCTTTTTTCAACAAAAGCTGCTAAGATCTCTTAGGGTAATATACTTAAGAAAATGACTTTCAGTTTAAAACTCTGTAACTATCCAAACTATTTATGGTTAAGACATAATGACATGACAAAACTAAAATAAATTACTTCCTTATATTCCATTTCAAGGGAAACAACTGGGGAAAATGACTTGAACATTCTGAATTAGTACTTTATTCCGGTAAACAATACTTCCTGCATTTTAAAATGTATGTCTTTCTTTCTCTTTATCCAGCTATCTAATTTCTCATTCAACATTATCATGTATTGTTACATATTTTGTTCCATAGACAAATGAATTCATATTCCATAACATTTTTCTTTAAAAAGTTCTCCTGATCAACAAGCTAAAGAAATCTATTCCCTCAGGTAGGTATCAGAGATATTATATATACTCAGTAGGTACAGCTGTGTCAAATATTTTAAATGAATTTGTGTAGCCAGTAAAATGATCAGAGACTATTATCCCTCCTTTCATGATCATACAGATGAAATGTAGCCTTCTCTTGTAACTTCACAAAAGTGCTGAAACAGCAGTCTTATTTATAATACTGTACTCAGTACAAGTTAGTAAGTGGCAATGTTTATATAAATATATGTGAATTGAAACAAACCTCATGAGACACTGATCAGTTTTCTAATTTGTATTCTTTCAACTTACATCTTTAAAGTCTTCCAAATGAACACTTTAAACTGAATCTGGGCTGTTGCATTTACTCTTCTTTGTTCTCATGGGCTGTGTCAACATATATTATTAATTTAAACAGTCTCTACAACACCTAAATTAACTTGTAGAGCCAAATACACTGACTCTTTTATAATGATGTATTTGAAATGAATATTTATTGTACATGCACAGTGAGTCTAATTGTATTCTAGTGCACCATTTTTATTTCTAAATTTGATCCTGTCAGCAACTCTTACTATGAATTTGACACTCTGGATATCTCCCTTATACAGACTTTTTCCACATCCCCAAAACTGGTTCTAATATTGTTATGCAGTTATATTGGTAACATTTCCAGAAATACAATATATCAACCAATATCAAATAAGATCACTTATATTTTCCAGTCAAATCTGTCAAAGTGAACTTTTGTGTCTACTACATTATTTTGGACATCTGAGAATCTACAAAAAAGACTTGTGTGTATTTGAGTTGCAGTGCCTTCTCTATGGAGTTATTTGTAGCTGGTAACTATCTACCTTGGAGTAGGAATGGTTTTGAGTAACACTGCTTCTCACCATTCTAATTTACCAGCACTGTAACAGAAAGACAAAAGAGCAGAGGTTATAATGTCAGCCTGTCTTACGAAGCCAGATACCAACTATTTGCAAGTACAGAAAGAAGAAATTTAGAAATGCACAAAGCCAGAGAGTGGTCTATGAACCATTCCTCAAAATCTTATAAATCACATAAAACCTTGATGAAGGTTTCCAACATTTGATAACAGAAATAATTTACATTGCAAAAAAATTTGAATTTGGCAAAATCTAAAGTACTATTAATAAACTTTTGATCAGCCATAACAGAAGACTGAATCGTCTGTCTACTCTGTAAATATATACATATATTACAAATTCCTAACATGATTAATTTTCATAGCCAGTTTGATTAGATTAAGAGATGCTAGCAGATTAACACTCCTGGGGATGTCCGTGGGAGCATTTATAGAGATGATTAGCACGCAGACCAGCACAATGAAGCAGAAAGATCCGCCCCGATTGTGAGCAGCACCATCCACAGGCTCACAGCCCAGATGGAATGAAGGAGGAAGAAGCAAGAACTCAGCCTGCGTTTTAAAAAGCTGCACTTAGCTTGAGTGGACGTATCTTTTGTTGAGGCCAACACCTGTGAAACATCAGATACCAGTTTTAGGAGTTCAGTGCGGGTTTACTTCAACTAGTCACTGATTGTTCAGTCTTGGATGCTCTCTGCACCCTTGATCCCTATTGCTCTCGGCCTTCAGCTTCATGTATTGAGCAGCTACGGTGCCATTTGTTCCTCAGCATGCAGATGAGCACCTCGGGTTTCAACTTTAATCCTGTAAATCTACCTGTGACTCTTAAACTGGGTTGTTAGCTCGATTGGCTTGGAAGGTGCCTAGGGGTAGTAAAGCACAATTCTGTGTGTGACTGAGTGGTCAAAGAGTGGTGTGACCTTGGATACTATATGTAGCCCCTGGCTTCTGCCTGTCTGGAACTGTCCCCATATCATGATTCTCACCTGCTCTGCATTAGGCAACTTTACTCTTCCACACCCATTTCACCATCATGTTCCTGCTTGGAATCAGCTGGTAATGAAGTGAATTCTCTGAAACCATGAGCAAAATATAAACCTTTCCTTCTTTAATTACACATGTTAGTAATGCATTTGTTCAAATATCCTTTATTTTACTTAATAATAACACTAAAGCATCTCTAAAGGCAGAAGATATTTAGTCATAGAGATGGACCATGCTAATTAGTATACCACCTGATAAATCTCTCTCTCTACTATGTTCTTCTATAGAACAGTAACCAATGTACTTAGTTTTCTAAAGATAAAAAAAAACACCTTAAAATGAAACATTTAAGAAAAACATAACAAAGGCAGTTAATTTTTTAAATTTTGTTTTTCCATGGTCAACATATCCACCAACGTATGCTACCTATTTTTTAACCATGTACCAGTTATCTTGTATGCTAGACTGATGGTGGTGAAATTGTAGAGCATCTGTTCAAATTTCCTTTATTTTACCTAATAATAACACTAAAGCATCCCCAAAGGCAGAAGTTCATATTTCTGTTGTAACATTGACAAGCGAAAGAGGAACCATAATGTAGTTCCTTAAAGTGAAAAGGTAAAATTCTTGACATAATGGGGAAAAAATATGCTGAGGTTATGAAAAGTCACAGTAAGAATAAATCTATCCATGACTTTGTAAAGAAGGAAAAGGATTTGTGCTAATATTACTGTACTTCAAACTCAAAAATAGGCAAAAGTTATGATAATCACTTAATTAAGATGAAAAAGGCATTAAAGTTATGTGTGTGCATAATGGGAAAAACAGTATGTATAGTGTATGGTTCTATCAATCATGTCAAGTACTGCTGGGGAGTCTTGAAATGTATTTTGCACAGATGAGAAAACACTGTATAATGTGAATTCACCTATTGGCCCTGTTCACAGAGTGATAGCACCAAGACTAAAGCATGGTCAGTCTGAATGTATAGTTTCTACACTTAATAATTGTGCAACTAGCCATCCAGTAATATTTATGAACTATTCACATCACTCTAGTTTTCTCCCACTTGCTCAGTTTCTCCAATATTGTGCAGTTAAAATAATTAAATGTCTATTATACATCAGACATTGTACTGGGTTTATAAAATGAATGTATAAAAATAAATTTTGACAATTGTTTTTATCTAGGCACAGTTTCATTCTTATAAAAAGATAAATACAGGGAGACAATGTATACATAGTATATTAATTATCATATAGAGATACAAACTATATCTTAGTACATTGCTGGTACATAACTAACACTGTGAGAAGAATTATAACATGGGATGGAACTGTAGTTAATAAATATACAAATATGTGTCATATACTTGAATTTTAGAAAAAAAATAGTAGGCAGCCAGGCAACAAGGAAAAGATATGATGTTATGGGCAGATGAAGCATTATATTTAAGCGCACAGAGGTATGATACAGAATATTGCTGATCACAGCATTTGAGAATAAGGAATTAGAGAAAATATACCATAAAATGGTTAATCCACTGAGAGTTTGAGATTCTTTACTAAGAAGCTTAAACTTTTTTCTTACAGTTAAAAGGAATCTGCAGTTGAAGTATTTAAAACTGATTCAATTGTGATTAGTTCAAAGTTGGTGGAACACATGTTCAAGTTACATTTGAGATAGACGTAATCCCAGCTTCATGAGGAGGCTGTTTCAGAAGAAGCGATGTGGGACCATGACAGGGCAGGGAGAGCCTATAAAATGAGATTTGGCATTACCTAAAGTGGAGAATGATTAAGAGAGATACCGTGATGACCTTTGTGGTTGAATGAGTGATTGGATACACAGGAAAGACAAATCAGAAGAAAATCAAACATGAAAGACAAAATAGTAAGCTCAGTTTTGGCTGTGATAAATGCATGGTGATACTAAAATACTCTATTATGAAAGTTGATTAGGTAGCTAGATATGCTTTTTGGATATATAGTTTTGAGAGTCAGAGTTTGGATACTAAGGCAGACTTTGTAGATGGATCTGTTTAAATTCCACATCTAGGAGAAGAAGCTATCACTGAGATCAGGCCAGTCAAATATTGAAGTACACTGGGAACACTAAGGATGAGAATTCAGTGAGATCACAGAAGAAGACCAACTCCAGAGGTGAGAGCCTCCCATAATACAAAAACAAATCAAGAAAAACCAGGAAAAAGAAAAAGCTGAATGTGTTTAGATGATTATTGTTCACTGCTAGGTGGAAGGAAGGGTGCTGATGGCACCAAATTTTCATGAGTCAGTGAATGAATACAATGATGTTGTTACCTTTTAGCTTAAAAAGCTTGTTTGAAGAGTGATGAGGGAAGTGTAGGGTAATAAATCCATACATAAAGCTCGAGAATACTGAGAAGAATACCACTGGTACTACACACTTTCCAAATTCAGGCCTATTAGTCATTATGTGTAATCACGTATGTTATAAATGAACTGGTTCACAGCACCTGTGAACTAGTTCAGCACCTGAACAGCAACTGTGTGTGTGTGTTTCAACATACATGATTCTTTTTTAAATATAATAAATTAATAGCTTTATGTTCTACCAGTCATAATGAATTAAAAATTTAATTATATATAATAATATAATTTTATCTCCATTTATCATTATTAATCATTATTATGGAAACCATCCACAGAAACCTAATATGTTCAAATTCAGGTCAGTTATAACCAATATATAGGCATTTTTCTCATTCGTTTATCAAATTTGTCTTCTATGATATTACACATCTGATGCCAGAATAAAAATTCTTGAAACTAATTACTTAGCAATTATTCCTTGTAATCTTCCAAATATACTATACAATAAGAAACTCAGTCTGAATTATATATAGTTCCATTTAAAAAAAAATAAAGACAAAGCCTGAAGTAATAAACATGTGGTAATTTTTGAAACATTAGCTTTTAAAAAGATATCTCAATCTGTGTTTCTTTTAAGGGAAAGTTTTGGAAAAATAGTTGATGTGCTAACTTTGAATATATTCTTTTTTCTTCTGATTTTGCCTGAGAAATTTAAGTGAAATTTTTCATTTCAATTTTGGTCATGTGCCCAGATGTTAACTTTCAAAAGTTAGACAAATCAATATGCCTTTACTTTAATAGTTTAACTTTGGGTCATCACGAGAGAAATAACTCAGATAAGAACTACTTCTCTACCCCATAGGGAGGATTTTTTTTTTCTCAATTCAACTTCTGACTTTTCAGTGTTCCATGTACTAATGAAGTTCTTCAAAGCCTGATTCTACTAGATTTCTTCACTTACTCATAGAGTTTGCCCTACTAAGTAATATAATTGACCACTTTTATTTCTTCTCACTCCTCTTCTCTTTGTGTTTCTACCCAAACTGTTTTAACCTTGAGTATACTTTAATATATGTCTGTTACAGACTCACAGTATACTTAAAAAGGCTAAATTTTTAACAGCAAACTATTTGTTACAATTCAGTTTCTTAATATTCTTTTAAGAGTTAAATAAAAAATAAAATTTTCATGTTCATAGTAGAAAGAAAAATACTTTTATGTTCCAGTGGCCTCCCACAGAACATCTTTAAGCAAATGCATTTGTAATATGGAGCGAAACTTCGTCTGTGTTCTGCATAACTGCATCTTGGCTTCAGATGATTGCACTGTGGGACGTGAGAAGGAAATTTGAAATGAGAAGTCTGTTTCCTGCAGATAAGTTTATGTGTCCTTTGTATTGCCATAAAAAGAAGTTAAAATAATATCTTCCCTATAAACAAAATTCAAAGTTTCCAATACACTTTTGATTCCAGTGACTTTCATTCCTGGTTCCAGATTATAGGATTGTGCTGTAATACTACATTATGAATCTGTACTGCATTAAAACCTGGCAAATTTCTTGATATATTTTAAGAATGGTTTATAACTTGCTATGTATTTCTTAAATGTTTTCATGATTTTGACTTATGGAAATTAATACGCATTAGTGTCAATATATCTGTAGAGCTGCCAAAGTACTGAATGTCAAAATATTGGTTTTCAGAAGTTTCATGAAATATCTCCATGAATAAGAGTTCTTCTGCCTGAAATAGTTGTGCTGCAGTTTGCTTTAACAGTGTGGTGGATGTGTGTGTGAGCGAGTGCGCAGGCATGTATGTGTGTGCGTGCGCATGTGTGAATATGTGTCTGTAGCAGAGACCTCAGAGCTGACAGTTGGTGATACTATCTCCTCTTTGTGCTGCTGATACCATATCTTACCTGGACTTATTCATGCATACATTCACCATTCCATCCTGACTTGTAAGCAAAATAGTCACACTCTGAAAATAACTTTCCTTCCTAAAATACAAAATTTATATAGTAATTTCCTAAAAGAGAAATTACTATAGTAAGTACAGATCATATTTGAGGCTATATGTTTAGTTTTTCATTTAGATTATTTCGCTTAGTACCATCCCTGAATGCTTGCTTTAAGTATTGAGATCCTGACTAACAGAATGAGACCTATTTCCTCTGTAATCATATTCCAGGCCTTAATTTACATATGGGAAAATAACAATTGGAACTTCTTTTGTTTTATACTTTGACCTCTGAAATGTAGATTTTCCAGATGCTGAGAACTCAATTACTTAACCAATTATCTTTCCTTTGATATAAAGACTAATGGAGAAATATGTTTGGTATCAGTCATTCCAAACAAATTCAAGATTTCCTCCACATTATTCTTAATGATAGTCATATCATTTCTGCCTAGCACATCTAGAGATTAATTGTTCATATTAAGGTGATCTATTTCCATTTTAAAGTGTTTTCTTATCTTAATGAATACAATGCTTAGATTATCTGGATATATCAACTATTGTATTAAATAGTCACACTTTGAATATTTCCATCCTTTGTCAGCTTTTACACATGTGCTAAAATAAATATTGGAACACAAAAGAAATCCAGGCACAGCTAGACTGTTTATTCTAACTTTTTGAGACTCTTGACAAACGCTGTATTAAAATTCAGCATCCTCCCTAAAGGAGAGAAAAATCGATGTCTCAAAGGGGAATAGATAAGTAAAAATTGTAGAGAAGTTGAATGAAGTAAGTATTGTTCCAACATCTGGTGCTAAGTAGACCTTGAGACTATCGTACAGTATATTTAAAGGCTTAGACATACTTTTGCGGCAGTGCCCATTCACTCAGAGAATAATATAATAAGATTAAAACATCTATGTCACAAGAGACCCATGCACACTGGAAACTCTTGTCTCAATGAATAAACTTCACAAAAAATATTTGTCCTACACTGGCCTGAGAAAATATATATTTTGAAATAAGGGGTAAAAATGTATATGGGCAGCCAAAGTATATATCTGCCTCATTGTTAACAGTTATTTAAAATCAAAATGGCTTTCCAACTTGTCCACAATACAGTTGAGTTATAATGTTAAGAAAAAGAGATATACACAGGGTGATAAGTTGATAGTGGGCAACCATAATATATTCAAATATTGTATTTCATAAACATTGTGCCAAAAGAAATTTCATCATTATTTCCACTTAAATTTTGAAAAGCAATAGTTAAGTATAATTCTGTATCAAAACTATTCACATCACCCCACTCCATGTATTCTACAATGACTAATGGCCCAATGGTCTTCTCCTAATAAATTTCAATGTATTCCATCTTTAGTGCCAAATGTGAATGGAGAGAATAGGCAAGATAGTCTCTCCTTCAAGAAGCTTAAGTGGGTGTGGATATTTGACACCATATACAGTATCATGAAACAAATTTAGAGGGCAATACTGCAGCACATAGTTTCTTGATAAAATAATATGTGATATTTAAATTACCAAATAGCACAGATAACTCTATGAGCATTCAGCCAAATGCTTTCTTTATAGCACAAAAATGGAATAAACCCAACCTTATTTACCTATGGTTAAACTATCACATTATGCATTAGAACAGTTCTCTGTGTTGTGTTAAATTACTCTCACAATCCAGGACTTTCAGAGCTACATGCAAGGAGTTGGTATTTTAAGACTCCTATGGCTACCAGGTCAAAGAGAAGACAGCATATATTTATCAAGAGACACTTTATCTGCCTGAAAATAGACTCACTTGATAATTCCCAGCAGTGTTTAAAAGGGTAATTTTAAAAATTAATTATCTGGAGGTACTTATTAATAGGTTTTGATTAAACTTTCCAGGAGCACTAGTAGGAAAATGCCAAAAAGCTGATCTGTCTAAGATGACTGTAGCAAACATTGGTTTGTTACTATTATTTTTCTCTTCTTTCCTGGAAAGACTATTTATTACTCAACCAGACTACGTCTCCATGCTTCCCTTCCACATACATATGGCCGCATGACTGTTTTAGGTAGCAGAATTAGTACAAAATAAGTGTTTGCCACTTTTAGCAAGACTCATGAATACCTTCCAAGTGCTGTCTCCATTCCTGTTCCCTGTCTCAGTAGAAGACATAGCATATTCAATAAAGATATCCAGAGCTAAACTTTAGGTCATGTCAGAACCACAAGTTGGAAGGAGACAAGAAACCTGAATTATTCATTGTTTGGAAGATATTGCACCAAGAAAAACTGATGTGAGATGAAAAATAAGATTCTAGTAGGTTGGTTCTGTGAAATTTTAATATTGTTTGTATGGAAATTAGATTAATACATGAAATATGTTGTCTGTTAACCCATATCATATCTTCTAAATTTGAAATATTGATAAAAGACATGATAAAACTAATCAACACAGTAAAATTTTCTTTCCTTATGCTTCTATTTCTAAAGAATGAGTTATATAATGATAGAGGATATATTGGCATATTTCCTGTCACTGACACACACACAAAGTAAACACCCTTATTTAAAGGAGGAGAGGCTTCCTTGGCTCATGACTGCAGAGGATTCAATTTATGGTCAAATGTCTCCGAGGAAAGAACATAATGGTCACAGAGTATGGGTGCTTAGTTCATGAAGACTGGGAAGCAGGGCAGGAAAACCATTCAAAAGAGGAAGGGGTCATGTACAAGATGAAGTCCCTAAGGTCATACCTCCATTGCCCACCCAGACACCCAAGAAATGTGCTTTATTAATCTTCTGGGTGGAGTCCCAAAGCGAATCAAAGTGAGACAGTGAAATTAAACTACCACATACCACCTTCTGTCAACTTGACACCCAAACATATCTCCTTAAACTAGGTGTAATCTCCAAATAAACACAAAGTCAAAATTCCACTTAACATGGCATAAGTATCCCATCTACAGCTGAAACACAATTATCCCTTTCCCAAAGACTCCAAAGTTCCATCCTTTCTAAAGAGTTCAAGATGAAGTCTCCTCTGAGACTCAAGGTAAACACTTAGCTGTGAACCTCTGTATGAACCAAAACAAGGGCTAGGGATTTAACTTAGTGGCATAAACACCTGCCTGCAAATGTGAGGTTGTGAGTTCAATTCCTGGTATCAATAAATAAATAAATAAATAAATAACCAAGTTTCATAATACCAATGTGAGGTACAGGGTAAATGTTCTTTTCCAAGTGGGAGAAATAAGGGGATAGAAAAATTCAAACCAAAAGAAGTCTGAAATCCAGCGTTGCAGAAATTAAGTCTTATAGCTCCATGTTTGGCATGCTTGATGCATAGTGGTGAAATACAGGTTCCAAATGGTTTGGTCAGCCCCACACCCATAACCTTGTCAGTTCCAACCCAAGCAGACACTCTTTTTGGTTTGAATCTCAAAGCCAATCAAGTTGACACAATGAAGCTTAAGGATCACAGAAATAGATAAATACTCTAACAAATTTGTAAAGAAAAAATCTGTAGGAATAAAAAGGCAAAGGCAAAATTGAAAAGTACTGTCATCTCATTTCAAAAACTTTCCAAATAACAGTGAAGTGGTTTCTGAAGAATGAGTAAATGGCTGGGAGCCTTGTCTTGTTCAGGGCTTTGGTTAGTGACTGTTCGCCATATGCTACATCCACATCAGTTGGTGGAACTTAGGAATTATGTGCTAACAAGGACAAAGGAAACTAAAATGTTCATAAACATCCTCATGTGGATTCACATATCACAGAAATGTCTGGGAAACTTAAAATGCTTGTTATTCAAAGATGTGACCTCCATCATTTGATTTATTTTGTGTTAACTTACCCACAATGAGATTCTTGTGGTACTGCAATTAGAAAGTTTTCATTTGGGTTAAAGCCTTATAGGATAGCAAAGGGACTTGGGACCACTTAGGGATTGTTGACATAAGGATACTGTCCTTTAGAAAGTACGACAGAAAATTTTAAGCACTAGTGCAGTTTGTAACTGAAGAAATCCCTAGGAATTTAAGATGGAAATACTCAAGATTTCCAAGAGGAAAGAGCATTTTCTACAGGGTAATTATCTTCTTATCCCTATGGTAATTTAGCATAAACTGCTCTAATGCAGCAGATATGTGACCTGTTTTTACTCATTAACATTTAAATACCTGTTTATGATTGTTGCAATGTCTCTCTTTGAGACTAGATTACTAGTGTTTTCAAAAAGGCAAAAAAAAAATGGAAAAAATAATTTTTCTGCTTTTCCTAGAGGTCTCTTGAACTAGTATTTAACCAGTGACACAAGAACTGTAAAACTGTGCAGTATCTGGAATTCTGATGTCTGGACAATAAGATAAGATAAAACAAGATGAGATGAGATGAGATGAGATGAGATGAGATGAGATGAGATGAGATGAGATGAGGTGAGGTGAGGTGAGGTGAGGTGAGGTGAGATGAGGTAGGATAAGATGTGGCCCTTGGTTGTGGCAGCAGCTTTCTATTGCCCTCAAGTCTATAGAGCAATCATGGCATCCACCCATCTCATAACCCAGCTGTCCATCCTTCTATGTATTCTACTAACGTTTGGTATCTTTACACTTTCTCAGATATTATACTCTACTATTAAACAAAAGAAACTACTTTTTTCAAAGGTAGTTTCTTTTGTTTATGTGTAAGATTTTGATTGATACCACTGGGTAAAATATGAGGTTTTGCATTACCTAAGTCAATGTCAGCTGCTGATATTTTTCTGATTCTAAAAAGCACTAATTATAAATTAAACTCAGTTTCTGGGTACAGTTTTATTTGTTTCATATTGTTTATTTTGCCCTAAAAAGACCAACGATACCACAGTCAAAAGTGAAATATTTGCCCATTACATTCACTAGACAATCATGGCAACTCTGGAAGCTACCAAAAGGCTTTCTTAGAAGACAGCCCATGGTGCTTAGATAAACTTTGTTCTCTCTCTCTCTCTCTCTCTCTCTCTCTCTCTCTCTCTCTCTCTCTCTCTTGGTCCTAAAACCATGTGTCTTGAACTTAGGAATGCAATGTTGGTGATGAAATATTTGACCAACTGAACTTAAGATTTTCTTACTATAGATAATAAGGATCAGTTTTGTAGTGATTGTGATTTTTAGTTGATTGCTTATTTTAATTTTGGCCTTCTTTCCATAATAATTTACCTGGGCACATCATCATGTTGGTACAAACTGCATTTTCCAGCTTCCTTTTCAGTATGACTTGTTTATCTCAAAATGAAAGCATGAAGCACATACTGTATGGCACTTCCAGTCACACCTTTAAAGACTTAAATGTTTTCATTGATTTTTGCTCCCAATTTTGTAGAATGCAGATATGATGATAGAAACCAAAACAACTACCCTAAACTCAGAGACAATAAGCATAAAGTATGAAAAGTTCATGTAATAAACCATATACCAATTTGGCTCTATTATGTGATAGAGTAATTGACCTTAGTGTCATTTACACTTTTGCAGTTTTGAGGTCTCAGTGAGTAGAATGGTTTAGGCTATACCCTTTAACTAAGGAAGAAAGGCTCATTAGGATTGTTAGGATTAAGGGAAACATTTTAAGCGTAATTTCATTAGGAAAGATAGCTTTATTACATAAATCAAGGATCATTTTCTGTCACCCTCAGAGTGACTCATCCTCTGAAAAATGTCAACCACACACTCTCTTTAGCGGTTTCAAGATATTAATAACTTAAGAAAGGAAAGAACTAAAGGTGCCAAAAATTTGATGTCTTAATATGCAAATATGAAGTCATATAGAATAATGCTTTAACTTTTCTCTATTTTTTTCAATTCCAATTTCTTATGTTTGTGAAGAAATCTCATACATTAAACTCTCTTAATTCTTTCTTAAAGTAGGAAAAACTCAATATTTTCAAGCCTCTTGGCTTTATTAAATTACTTTTGATCATATTCAAGGTTCTAATTTTTATTGTTTGTTTTTATGTATTTTATTTGTAGCACTATTTTTAGACTTCAGAAAAGTTTTTAAAAAAGTAGTTTCCACCTACCTTTTCCTCACTTCTCAATGCAACAAACTCTGTCAGCATCTTGCTTTGTAACATTTGTTAAGGTTACTGAACCAAAATAAACACAACATTATTAATTAAAATGCATAGCTTGTTTGCATTAGCTTTCACATTTCTAGAATTTCTGATTTCTATAATTTCTATAGAAATATACATGCATTTCTATAATTACTGATAAATGCAGGGCATACATGCACCATCCCGGTATTACAGAGAAGTTTCCCTACTCCTTGTCCACACCTGCTTTTGCTTTTTGCCTTCTTTCCAGCCATCAGTCCCATGATCATTGCTAATCTTTCCACTAGCTCTACATTTTTAGTTTTCTAGGAAGCCATGTATTTGGAAACTTATGGTATTTAGCCTTTCAGACAATTTTTAAAAATCATTTAACAATATAAATAGTTCATTTGCTTTTAGTGTTTGATAATATTGAATTGTGTGCCCTGACACTGTTTGCTTATCCATTGACCTATAAAAGATAAGTTGTTTCTAATTTCTAGTAAACAGAAATAAAGCTGACATGAATGTTTATACATTTTTGATGACATAACTTTTTAAGTCATTTAGGTAAATAGTAGGGATATAATTACTGTGTTTTTATAGTAAGCATATCTTTAGTTATGAGATATTTTCAAACTGTCTTAATAGCTTTAGCATTTAATATTTCACCAACAATAAATGAAAGCTATCTCAATATTTTTAAAATATTTGATATTGTCAGGATTTTGATTTTCACCTTTGTAATAAGCTTATAATGGTGTTTCCTTATCGTTTTAGTATGTAAATTTTCACTGGCATATCATGTTGAGCATGTTTTCTTATCTTTTTTTGCAATCTATATATTTTCTCTGAAGTATATGTTTTTAGAATTTTTGCTTATTTTTATTGAATTGTTTATGTTTTATGTTGAGTTTTAAAGAATTTTGTTTAGCTGTCTTTTACCAGGTAGAATTTTACAAATAAGAAAATAGAGTCTCCAACTTGTCTTTTCGTTCTCTTGGCAGTCACATAGCAGGAGTTTTCAATTTTAAAGAAATCTAACATTGATTCATTCTTTTATAAATAGTGGTTTTGTTATTGTTCCTAAAATGTTATCAGAAAACCCAAGGTCATGCAGATTATCTCCTGTTATAGTCTACAAACCTGAAAGTTTTCTATTTATATCTATGATATCTTTTGCGTTGTTTTATAAAAGGCTTAAGTTCTTTGTGCCGATTAAATCTTTGGACTTGGATTTTCCATTATTCTGGCAGCATTTGTTGAATATCTTTTCATCACTAAATTACCTCTACTTCTTCAAGAAGTGATAACTGATGATATTTATGTATTTATACCTGGTTTGTCTGTTGTGTTGCAGTGATTTTTTTTTTCTTTCACCAATACAGCACTGGCTTGGTTGTGAATTTGTAGTAAGTCTGGAAAATTTCTTTGTGCCAGCCTTCCAATTTTGTTTTACTTTTTCTATGTACTGTTGAATAATTATTGTCTTTTGTCATTTCATATAAATTTTAGAATCACTTTATCAATATCTACAGCATAATCATGAATTTTTACTGGTATTGCAACAAATCTATACATGACGTTAAAGAAATCAAATCTTGAAAATATTGTCTTTCTATTCTTGAGCACAGAGAATCTCTCCAGTTACCTAGATCCTCTTTCGAGTTTTCATCAGTGTGGTGAAGCTTTCCTCATGTAGCTATTGCACGTATATTAATGTTTAAATATATGAATCTGGGACAGTGTAATTGGTGTTGTTTTATTTTGAAATTGAAATTATTGATTGTTGATATATAGAAATATTAGTTTTGTACTCTGACTTTGCATATTGTCACCTTTCTATAAAATCTTAACAGTTTTAGGAACTGTACTGATTCTTTGGGTTTCTGAGCGAGAATTCCGTAGTTTGCCAATGCATAACTTCCTTCCTTCTTCATCTATATGCCTTTTATTCCTCTTCTTGTGTTATTTTGTTAATAGGGATTTACAGTATGATTCAGAATGAAGTAATAGGAAGAAACATTCTTGCCTTATTCTCAGTCTTTGAAGAAAAGCATAGTTTTCTCACCAATGTACATGTGTTAGTCATGATCTTATTTTACTTCTGCCTAATGAAAAATTTAAGAACATGTCTATAATTTGACATTTTTTTTCCTTTTGATGCATACCTTCAAAAAGCTGATTCAGTGGAAAAGTTTGTGACTTTTTTCACTTCTATAGTTTTTTTCCTTCCTCATGCAGATCTTTTTTTTCTTTTCTTTACTGCTTTTTCTTTATTCTAGAAGCCTTATAATTTTAAAAAATGATTCATATTTTAAAAATATCTAATTTGTTTATTTACAGAATTGAAATTTAAAACTAATTTACAGATTTAAAAATTAAATAATCATAATCCTATGAAAATATTAAGTTACAAATTTATTAATATTACTTTCAAAATGAGTAGTAAGTAAATAAAAGATATCCACCTTCATTGGCGGTACACAAAGATTTTATTCAGTTGTTTTCATTTTTTGTTTTTAAAAAAATATTTATTTACTTATTTTCTTCCATTTTCCAAAATTGACTACTACAATAAACTAGCCACACCCTTGTCTGTACATGCTCTCAACAAGTCTCTGTAAGTGTCAGAATTTTACTCTTTAACTGTGTATTTCACCAATTATGTCTTACCATTAGGCTATCTGGTATTTTCTTTTGCAACTCATTTGCTGGTCAGTGAAGATATAAAAACGTGTGTAAAGCAAACTATTATTTGCCAGAAGCTGCAAAATAAAAATGTTTTAAAATAAATGGCATTCAAATATTTTCCTGTATTAGAAAAGACATAGTGTCACATTGTAAAATGGCTTCACTCTTAAATATGTGGATTACATAAGAGATGTTTTGCTCATGTCTTAGGACGCATAAAATTGTGCGTATTGATTTATCTAATAGTAATAATTGTAACCTAATAGTTTGTATTTTTTTTGGAATTGAACTCAGAAACTTGCACTTGCCAGGCAGGTGCTTATGCCGCTAAGCAGTAGCATGGTTCTCAACTAGTAATAGTAATTAAATCGATCCACTGTATATTGATTTATCTAATAGCACAGATAGAAAAATTATATTTCCATTTACTCTGTTAAAATGGTTCATTTCTTCATTATACAACCTGCTGCAATACAGTTATTAATTATTCTTAATCTGGGTAAGTTCAATCTTATTTTCACTAGAACATCTATAATGTTATAGTAGTATACAGTAAAATGATTACCATTTTAAAAAGCAAGTTTAATTAAGTTAATCAACATCAAAGTCCAAGTAAAATCTTTTATGCTACCTTATTATTCTGGAAGCTGATTTAGTATTTTTACCTGTAAACTAAAAAACATTGCACTGCAGAGTGTTTGTGTAAGCCCATAATTGGTGTTCCATAAATAAAAATTCCTTAAATGTGGCCTAAACTATATAGCTTCTCTTTTAACCAATCCATTACATATATATATGTATATATATTTAACAAATACCAGTGTTCCTTGCATGAGTGGGTAATAAAAAGCTCCAAATGGCAAATCATAGAGTACATAGTGAAAAGAAATAACTGTAGATCCTCCCCTATTATTTCCTCTCCTCCAAATCAATTCCCAAGGTTTTACAATGGTCTCTCAGTCTCTCATTTGATTGCTCTTTCTTCTTTAGGACTAGAAAAACACAATAGTTAAAACAATACCTGGTGAAGCCTATAAAATATTTCTTCCACTCATTAAACATGAATCTCACAATGAAACCATTAAATAATTTGAACTAAAATTCATGTATCAACATGTTCTTTTTTAGGAATTCATTGCATGCTGGTTTGGTTTTGTTTGTTTTTTACCAGTGTAAGTGCAAGGGAAATTCTACAAATAGAGAACATGATAATAAAATGATTTCTAAGTATAAGATAATTATTCACAAAGGGAAAAAGCCAATAATATAATATATGACACAAATTCAAACAACGTATTAGAGATATAAGATATTATAGAAAATATAATATATACATCAATTTAAAGACAATTTAAAATTGCTATAAAAGATACATAGCCATGAATACACTCTAAATATTCATCTTCTCTTCCAATACACTTATCCCACTGTTCTTGTTACTTTCTGGATTAGTTTTGAAGTCTTTCCTGAGTATTTTTAAGTATGCTTTCATGGCAGCCTCAAGTTCATGAATAGATTCAACATTTATATTTGATAGACATTTTCACTTCCAGGAAGAGCCAGAAGTCTCATGGTAACAGATCCGGTGAATAGACCAGAGGAGAACATATTGTAATGGTTTTTAAGAGACTGTCTTTCCGTTGAATGTCACTTGACACTCCCTTTGATCATGACTCATAAAGACACTCACAAAAGAGGACTTTAGAACTGCTTCAGAAAGTTGCAGTAACAATGGGATAAGTGTGTCCAAAGCAAGTATTTTGAAGCCAATGAAATTCCAATATATCTTTTACTGTAACGTTTTCAAAAATGTAACTGTTCACCATATATTTCAATACCAGCTATTTTTCCAGTACTCCACCCACTGTGAGCTTGTACACCAAAATATTTCACCTAGTTTATGAGGACATGTGTGTTGTGAAACAAAAATATGTTACATATCTTCAAGGGAAAGTGACTGCTGTCTGAAAGTACATGTTTTGTGGATATCTGAATGTAAAATTTGTTTTATATTTATAATCTCTGCACTATTTTACAATTTCAAATGTCCTAAAAACAACCAAAAAATAGAAACAAGAAAAACCAACAAATCATGCTACAGTAAATAATTATTTCTTGAAAATACTTATTTTTTCTACTGTAATGTAAGTGATTATTTTTCTATAGCCATTTATCACTATGTCAGTTTTGAACTCATTTATAAATTCACTCCAGCATTTATTATCTGAAGGTATAAGTAAAATATTATGAGTTATTTTTCATACCATCTGTTAGATTCTTCATTAATTGAATTAAAGGAAATATTTGCAGTATTTGATACTTGTGTGTCTGAAAAGAATTTCTATTACATTTGAATAGCATGAATTCATTATGTACCAGAATTGCAAGTTGCAATGATTTAACAGGGAATATATCTTATAGATTATATCATAATAAATGGCTTCTGAACGATAATATCTCCAACATTTGCTTTTCTATTTGCTAGATTTTGAGTATCTAGTCTACTTATTAGATCTTACATTTTTGTGATGCATACATTTTGTGAGACAAAGAATTATTTTCCAAAACTTTTATTCTAACTCAATAGCAGAGTATCTAAAAATAAGTATTAAAATTTTCACAGTACGTAACATGAATTTTTTTTCCTGCTTCTGTGGGTTTACTATGAATATTAGCTGAATGTTCTCAGATTTTTGAGGCAGAAATTTTTAAGAGAGTTAAAGAAATTCATATTTCCAGATGTGTTAGTTTAATAATACATTTTGTGATTTTTCTGAAAACAATATTAATAATTTCAAACCGCTAGAGAAATTCTGTCTGTTTGAAGTGTCTGCAAGTAAATATCATAAATAAAGATGCCAATATCTTCACTAGATAAGGCTAGTTCTTTTAATAAGTTACTGAAATTCCAGTGCCATAAATTATTAACTAAAAGAAACTCATGTAAAAGATTTTTTTTCTTCATTATAGATGTGACTGTCGGTTATACTTCACATTCTTTCAATAAAATAAAAAGAAATCTTTTTTAATGCATGATCTTTATTTTTGTTGACAGAAAGATTTATTTAACTACACAGAAACTGCCTTCCTACAGCTCTTACATTCTAAATACAGCTGTGCTCTGTTGGGTGTAAAATTCAAACTTTTCCCCAAACAGTTCTCAAAGAATTTCTTTTTGTCTATGTGATTATGCATTAGTAAAGGTGTCACAAGTAACCTGCCTCATATTTAATGTTTCTGAAATATTTATGCTATTGGAATTAATATACATTGCTTTCTCCATTAGTCTTCAGAGTGTGGCATTTTTTAAGAGAAATACAAAATCAAGGATAAATTGTTACATTTTTTATTGAGCATCTAAAATTTTTTGACCCTTAAACTGTAAGTTAATGTCAAAAATCAGCATTTCTTTCACCTAATGCATTCTAAACACCAGTTGGAAGAAAGAAATGAGGAAAACTCACGTACTGCAACACAATAAGGTACATACTGAGTGAGTATATAAGGGTTTGCATTATGTGGACGTGTGTGTGAGTGTGTATGTTTATGTGCGTGAGAGAGAGACAGAGACGAAGAGTCAGACAAACAAACCCAAGAGACATTCTGGAGTTTGTCCCAGATGTGAAGAAAGTTAAGTAGAGGAGTGAATTTCCATGAAGATTTTCAGTGTTTTTGAGAAGTATGTAGAAAATGGATGCCAGCAGCATTAGAAATAATGTGAAAATATGATGTAAAAGAAAAAAATAAGCAAGAAAATAAAATGAGGATCCGATAGCAAACAAGTTAACTGAAATTGGGAAAAGAGTCAGATCAGGTAAAATGGACTGCGTCAGTTTTCTAAGCATCATACATCCAGTACATCTCTTCAAAATATTTCCCGCCTCCTGGTCTCTCGGTCCAGCCCCATCACTGAAGTCTTACTCTTGCCACCCATTAACCCTCACCAAGATACTGACATCTCCCTCACTAATCTCCCTGCTTCCATTTTTGTGCCTCATGCGTGAAGTCTGCACAAACAGCCAGTGACGTTCTTCAAGCATTTTTTAAAAATGTATTTACTTCTCTGGTGAAAAGCCTTCAATATCTTCTGTTCTCCTGAAACCCAATAAAGTTGAGTTTCCCCGCAGGTCACCAGTATCCCATCTTACATCCTTTTTTCCCACTCTTGCCCACACTCTTCTTGATCTAAGGACAATGCAAACACTGTGGTTTCTAGAACATTCAAAGTCCGCTTTCCTTGGCTGGGATATAGGCTGCTCCTCAGTTTAGACTGTTCTTTCGCTAGATGATTAGGCCCAGTTTCAATCAGATTTGACTCAGTTGTACCTCTTCACAGTGCTTTCCTGATTACCTCTAGAGCAGCAGCCACTTGGGTGCTCCTGAACCCCTCTCATTTATTTTTCATTGTGTGAATTTTTACTATCTGAAATATTTAGTTCTGACCATGCACTGCAGCACGGTGTTTTGGTCAATGACAGACCACACACGAAAGATGGCCCCATAACATGGAAATGGAACTGATAAGTTCCTGTTGTCCAGTAGCGTTGTAGCCATGGTAACATCATGGTACAACACATTACTCATACGTTTAATGTGACGTTGATGTAAGCAAACTAACATTTAGCCAGTCAGAAATAAATGCAACAAATATAATTTTGAATAATATATAACACTAGATAATGATAATCAGACTATTACTGGTTGTTAATGCCCTCGACATTATTTTAGGGTATACTTTTTATATTTATTAAAAAGTTTTTTCATGCCTCTAGTCAGTGCTTTAGAACTTTTTCCAGGAAAAGCCACTGATGTCACAGAATATGACAGTTCCATGTGCTAAAGTTACTGCCCCACAGACTGACCGGTGGGACAAGCTGTGGTTGTGAAAGTCAGTGATGATGATCCCAACCCTGTAGAGACAAAGTTCATGTCTGCTTTGTCTTAGTTTAAAAAGAAACATTTAAAAAAATGAAATTTCAAAATCCTAGTAATCTTACTTTTTAAAAATAAAATTAAAACATTAAAAATTTTATAGAATAGAATATAAAATACTTTGGTATGGCTGTACAAGGTGTCTGTTTTAAGCTATGTGCTATTATGAGAGTCAAAATGTTGAAAACATGAAAAATTTATTATGTAAAATGTATAGTGTTCTAGGGTTAATTTATTATTGAAGAAATAAGTTTTAATGAAATGACCATAGTCCCAGTCCACAGTGCTTCTGAACTCTACAGGAGCACAGAGCAATCATCTCTTACTCAGTGGCTCCCCTTAGCAACTCCCAGCCCGGGAAGTCTGTCTCACCATACATTCTCTACACAGCTGCCCCATTCACTAGCTCTGACACTGTATTTTTACTGTTCTTTTTCTGTGTTTGAACATTTATCATGAAATACTTGCCATCTTGTTACTGTTACCCATGGTATTCAACACAACATACTGTACAGGTTTGTTGCTGAGATATATAACTAGGTATATAGAAGGGTCTTACTCACTTTGTTTATATAAACACATTCTGTGACACTTGCACAAGAACAAACACACTTACACAATCACCTAACACTTTTCTCTGAATGTATTCTCTTCATTTAGTACATATGTGTGTTTTTGTGTGTGTAGTGTATCTTTCCCTACAGAAGATAAATACCCAGAAGTCTGATACAATAATCATTTTTTGCTCAAATTTAAACATCTAGAAAATAGCAGATACATGATAGGCATTGTATTTCTCAGAACAAATGAATGAATGGATTTAATTTACAGGAAGAATGTTCCCACGCCAAGTGTTTGAATACATATGTAAAATAAATTAAAACTCAGTTCACACAGATATCATTAAATTGTATTATACCCACTTCTATTTGTGTTGTGTTATTTGATTATAATACAAGAGAGGTTTTACAGTATTCATAAGAAAACTAGCCAGTGTTTTCCTGGCTGATGCTATACTTCAAGGAATCTGTTACAGTGTATTCATTTATGTTACGAATGTTAACAATGAGAAGCAGACCAACAGACATGTATCAAAGATCGTTAGAAATATATGAACTTTCCTTTAAAATCCTGCTGAGCAAAATTTTAAGAGACTTAAAATACAACATATAACATTTTGTTAAAACACAGTAATTACTCTTAAGTTTACCATCTCCTTTATAAAACAATTACAATAAGTTCTCGAAGGAGTTCATTGAATTTAATTTTCAAAAGGCTCATGCCAATAATATTAAATGATGCATTTCAAAGATGTAAATATCATAGCATCATAGATTGTAATTTCCTTTTATTCTCACTGGTAGTATGGTCATGTTATATCATTGCTATTATTTTCCTCGCATGTTCCAACAATCTTTATTTGTGAATTGCACACTAGGTTAGCCTTTGGTTTGAATGTTCACTGGCAAAAGTTTTTGCCTATGTCTAATACAAAATCATTTTTTTCTTAGAAACCTGCTTAGAATAGTTTCAGTTTTCTACTTAATATTTGATGCAATACATTACAAACTTCTAATATCAGAACTTTTTCCATCCTAGTTACCTCTGACATATCACTTACTTGCACTGTCTTTAATTGAGATTATATGGAATATATCTAGTGTTTTACCTTAATATGTCACTAATGGTTACAAAAACTGCTCTTTAATTGAAATCATCACTTGCATTTTTAAGGTACAATTCTTTAAAGAAATTTTCATAAGTAAAAGAAAATATTCTATAAAGTTGTCCTGCCTCTGTTTTAAATAAGAAAAATAAAACTGTTAATAATTATGGCTTATAAAGGGCTTTCTCTTTTATACTGTGCCTGCTATTTTTATGTCCATTTTACAAATTATAAACCACTTGGTAGTAGAACAACCTTGATATGACTGTTCATGTGAAATCTGGCAGCCTGATCCCTCAGGTCTTCACCACAGCTCAGCACTTCACGAAAGGAAAGTGAAACAGCCAACTCTGTAAGGGTACTTAAAAAGAAAAAAACATGGCTGGGGCTTCTCAAAGCATACTCCCCCATCATCACCAGTGTAATATAAATATAGCCAGCAGCTACTGTACGTAAGAGTGTATCAGAGGGCAAAACTATTATGCCAACTAGATTAACTAAAAGAAAAAAACTGAAATGGATTGAAGAGTGTATCAGAGGGCAAACCTATTATGCCAACTAGATTAACTAAAAGAAAAAGACTGAAATGGATTAACATTACCTTTAGCTGTTAACTGAATAATCCACGTCAACCTCTAAATGCTTTTTCCATCTCTTTTAATGCCATCGGTGTTTTAAACAGAGTAGCAAAAGTGATCATTCAGACTATAAAAACTTAAAATTTTATTTTACAAAGTGCTTTAAATTTCACTTAGAAAGAATTTACATCCCTTGATCTACACAACAAAGCCTTACCCAATCTCCTTACACATAACTACTTTTGCGAGCTCTTTCTATGAATCCGCACTCTGTTTTTCTTTCCTGTAGCCATACTTGGCTATTTTTTCTGTATTCAACATGCTAATTTGGTTTTAAATTCAGGGATTAACTATATTAAAATTTTCAAACACCTTATTTCAGAAAGGTCCCAGGTGATAGTTTCTTATATGTGATAGTTTCTTATGTCTTTTACAGAACTTATCAGATTGTAGAGATGTATGTTGATTTGTATGTTCCCTAATTTAATTTGTATCTCTTTAAAAAGTGTAAACTCATGCAGGGATAAAACTGACTGTATGAGTTAAGATGAACTTGCAATGTCTATCATATTGTACACAATAAAAATTGCAAATCTTATCTTGATATTAATAATATATTCAGTGTTTAAGTGCATAAGAGTCCAACATTTTAAGCTTCATGTCTCTTGACATTAGGTCTAAAAGAGTTGGTAAATGAAATAATTTAAAATGCCCTAATCTTTTTCTCATGATTCACAATCTATGGTGCCAAATGGCAGAAAAGGTAGTGTTTTGTTTTAGTGCTGTTATGGTTTTGCTGATGTTGTCATTGTTGTTTTGTCTCCAGCACTGAGCTACATCCCCAACCCTTTTTCATTTTTTTTTCTTTTTTAGTGTCGGGGTCTCATTAAATTGTGAAATTTTCCAGCTTGGTTCAAACTTGCCATCCTCCTGCCTTGTTTTCCAGGCACGTGCAAGCATGCAGGGCTTATAGGGAGTTTGTTAGGAACCAATAAAGAAGGTGTTTAAGGAAGAAGACAAGATGGCCTATCAGTGAGCAACAAAATACAAAGCCTCCTGGGAGAAACAACTCATATGCCAGATTAAAATACCCTGGAGAGACCCAGACAGAGGGAGATGGATCCTCTTGACACAGGAAGAAATTAAAATGTAAAACAGCTCATCAAATACTTCAGGACTACAACTGAAACAGCTAAAACCTAAGGGACACAGTGTTTTCACGGTGACCAGCCAAGTTTGCACCAGGTTGAATCTGCACCAGCTGGCAGAGCTGCCAAAACTCATTCCCACCGCCACTCACAGGAAGCACAGCAGCACTGAAGTTGTGGGTTGGTGAGCTCAACAGAGAGCAGAGCCAGCGAAGGGACCTTCATTAATCCATGGTCAATGCTGGGAATGAGACTCCATGCTCACGGGAAGGGTGCGACCAAATCAGCAACATGTTGGAATCAGGCAGGAGGAGCCTGAACTGGGAGTAACAGTGACCTCAGTTGGTTGCTCCCTCCCCAGAGCAGATTCATGGGATTTTCTTGGACTGAGCTGCGCCCCGGCTGGGACCCAATGAGCTGTCCCAAATCGATTCCCTGCACCTAGCATGCACTCACTGGGTGAAGGCACCTGAACTTTGGCTGGCCCGGAGGGGAAGGGCAGGCATACGCAGCCACTACTTACACTTCAGTGACAAGAGCAGGCAGGAAAGGATGGAGTACCTTTGCAAGCATGCTTCGGAGGAAACATTTCCAACAGGGGGCTGGGACCTGCACTGTAACCTGTGTGGAGGAAGCCAGGGCCATGACAGGAGACAGAGACAAGAGGAGGCCCCCAGACCAGAACTCTGAGAGCCCTGATCCAGGAGAAGGAAAAACAAGGGAGACTGAGGGCAGCAAACACACAACATCACACATGGCTTCAATGGACATTAAGAGAGATCTTCAGGACCTTGTACATGAGCTCAAAACTGAGATAGTAAAGCAGGTAAAGCAGGATATGAGTAGAGTAATAAAAGAAATGCTCTCAGGAAGCATCTCTCAGGATGATACAGATGGAAGAAGGGAGGAACACAAAAAAGGAGAGAAACATTCGATAAAGAATATAAAGAAGATATAGAACACATGAAGAAGATTCAAAGAGACTACCAGGAAATTAAAAACTCCATTGAAAGCTGGCAAAATGCCTTAAAAGAAACTAAGGATAGACTATCAAAACTTAAAGACAAGTTTGCAATGTGTGATCATGAAAGGAAAGATCTCTTAAAAATAACAAGGAAACAGGCAGTAACAATACAAAGGCTAGAAGATGACAAAAGAATCTACAATTTAAGAATAAGAAATGTGAATGAAGAAGCAGGAATACATACAGGCAAATTACAAAGGCTATTCACAGAAATAATTAAGGAAAACTTCCCAAGCACAGGAAAAGTAAATGACATTCTGTTGTGTGAGGCATACAGAACTCCAGCCACCTACAAGGAAAATAAATCTATACCCAGACATATAATAATCAAGATACCAGAAATTCAATATAAAAAGAGAATATTAAAAGCTGTCAGAGAAAAGAAACAGATTACCTATAAAGGTAAGCTCATCAAGATCACAACTGACTTCTTGACACAGACCATCAGATCAAGAAGAGCTTGGAGCAAAGTATTCCAAGCCCTGAAAAAAAATAACCTCCAGCCCAGATTGATGTACCCCACAAAACTGTCACTAGAAGTTGATGGAGAAACAAGATGGTTCCATGACAAAGAGGAACTGGGGGAGTTTGTGACCACCAATCCAATCCTACAGAGAATACTGAAGGACATTCTAGAGAGAGAGAAAAAAAATACCAGGATTTTAGGAACAGTGGCAGAAAGGCCTCAATGAGTGGGCAGGCAGTAGAATGAAGGAGAGAACTAAACAAAGGCAAAAAAAAATAGCATAGCAGAAATGAGGCAGAGAAGGATAACTACAAACTCTAACATAAATGGCCTTGATATGCTATACTGTTAATAGTGCACCAGGATTTAAAACCTACATTACTCACAATACTCTGCTTAGATGTATTATATTCTGTTCCAGTCATTCTACATGTACTAGATTTGAGGGCACAGACTGTAATCCTGAAAATAACAGGATATAGTACAGTAATCATCCTTAATTTCCTATTAAGTTAATCCAAAACTCTGTAAAACCTACACTGTTTTACCATGACTTATCATAATCAAATCTGGTTTGTTGGATTGCAGTTTTGTATTGATAGATTTTATTCAAAGCTGTTATGATTGATAGTATCAAGTCTGAGAGTATAAGTAACTGCACTTAAGATGACAAGATTCACTAGAATATCCACTCTGGTTTGATTATTACCTGCCTTTGAAGTTTTATACTGTCTAATATGTTTAATTTTACTAATATTGTTTTGTACTGCTATATTCAATTATACTGCTATATTCAATTATGCCTGATGATATAGACATTCTATTGAAGATAATAAGAAACAACACAGTAGTCATTGTAGATCACCTTGTACTGTGGTTTTATATGACTTTTTGATTTCATGTTTTTATAGGAATTTGTTTTGTTTTGTCTTGCTAAGTTCTGTTTTTCCCTCTAATGCAAAAAGGATAGAAATACATGTAGAGCTTCATGCATGTGTAGCTGTTCACACTCTCACTGTTTGACTATCTACTTTGTATGTTTTAATTTTGTCACTTGAACAACTATTTCTAAGAGGATAATATGTAATTTATTAACTAGTGATTTCTTATTGTTCATCTCTTATTTTAATTCTGTATTATCTCTATCTTTTACGTGCTTTTGTTTCTCTTTAAATAAATAAATAAATAAATAAATAAATAAAAGAAGGTGTTTAACTAGAAGTTAAGTTGACTAGAAGTACTATTTCAGAAGCATCAATGTAACCTGAGAGTTTGTTGTAAGTACAATTTCTTGAGCTCAATTCAAGACTTATTGAATCGCAGTCTTAAGGGATTGGGACTAGAAATGTTCACTTTCAGCCCCTTGGGTGATTCTGATGAACACAAAAGCTTGGAGTCACTGCTCTAAACAAATTTACGTTTTTATGAGCTCATGTATTCATTTTCGTTTATTAATTAAACCATCCCTGTAATGTCAAAGTCGTGGCCCATAAGCTTCTGAGTATACTGCGGGAGATCACTTTTCAATAAATTAAAGCACGGGACCATTTTATCATCTAGCCCTTATCTATACCAAAATGAACAAGAGAACTAATAAAACATAAATATGGGTCACATAATTATTTTGCCTAATTTCTTCATGTTACCAGTTAATAGCATCTTTATTAGTTCTCTTTGAGCCCCATTCTTTGAGCTTTGTTCTAGCAGTTACTGAAATGATTAAATTATGAATTTGAAAAATTACTGCTTTCTCAGAATTATTCTACTGCTGTGTTAACCATTCTTCTTTCATCAATCTTAGTTATTCCTGCTAATTATCTGGCATCATTATTTCAAAATTAGAAAGTGACACAGGCAATTGTTGCTCGAAATACAGCACTAATAATTCTTTATTTAATGACACCATGTACTCGATGAGTTTCTAGAAAATCCCAAGGACACTTCCTGGAATAATTATGTTTAGAAAACAAAGTTTTCCTCAGTGGAATTTTTCTTTTATAAGGTAAATAATTTCACTCATTTATCCATCAGGAAAAAAAATGCACAAAAAAATGCTACAGTACAAGCCACTTTACTATGTGTGTGCTTTCATCCCCAGAGCAATTGTTTCTTTACTCTTAAATATAGAAATATGAAAACATTTTATTATATGGCCAATCAATATTTTATTATATAACCATCAAAATTTTTATCTTATAGTAGTAAATTTGAAAGAGTATATGATGAAATTTATTTTAAAACATTTTCAAGAAAAAAGGGATAAATCTAAATAATCAATTGTATAAAATATATGACAGTATCTATAATCAATTTTCTTAAAATTTATTGAAAAAGTTCATTATTTAACATAAATTTCAATATAAATGCATAAGAACTTTCAACTTAGTCCACAAAAATTTTTCTAGATTTATAGACTTCCATAAACCAGATGTAGTGGCACATGCCTGTAATCCCAGCACTCAGTTGAGGTATGACGATTGTTGCAAGTTTGAGATCAGTCTGATCTGCAGAGTGAGCGCAAGGCTAGCCTGAACCCTGTCTCAAAAAGATAATTAAACACTGTATTTATAGACTTCCATTGGCCACAAACCTTTTACTCACATTGTTTTCCCTCTGTGTCACTCATTCCCACTCACTGTCTTAAGGTCCTAAAATGATAAACACATTTTAGAGATACAGGGTTTCATTGATGAGGCACCACAGAAGTCAACTTCCTGTTGTTAATCTTTACATGCAATTAAAATCTGTGATTATAAGACTTCTTTCAGAGATTTATGGTTTTTACTTTTGTGTTCTGACTCTTCAGTAAAAAATATACAGCATCGCTAAAGCTTAATGTACCTACAGTAAATAACATAGAAGAAGCAACTATGAGTATACTGTGTAGAAATTTGATCTCTTTTGAGAATCCATTTGTAAATTCCTTTAAATGTAACCATCAGTAGACACTATGTTAAACTTTTGATCTATTAGTTTGCCAAATAGATTGGCCAATATATTTATTATCAGTGGCTTAAAATATACTCCAGTAATATAACACTACAATTCTCAAAAAGAAATTTATCTAATGTATTTTATCATATAAGAATAACATCAAAAGTAACATTTAAGAATATTTTATAAAGAATAACATTGTGACTATGTCAAACATTTAAAGATAATATTTAAAATGTATTCCTTATGAAAGTAACAAACCTTGTTCATAAAACTTCAATTTTTAGAAAGAACTCTTCAAATGCAAATTGATTTCCAAATCCAACTGTATAAATATACTTTTCATACATATGATTAATGAAATAAACTAAAAGACATTTGCCAGTCTTAATTAAAAATAATTATAGCAGAGGAATTAAATATATGATATAATTAAAATATAGCAAAAGTAATTTTAAAATTTGGCATTGAGTTTAGAGTTTAGAGTTGATTAAATTATGTAAACAAGAATTTCTTCATGTATTTTAAAATTCAAAAATTAAAAATATATAGTTTAACCTTGTTGTTTTCTTCTGAAGATTTGATTAAATCTACTAATTTTCAATTTGAAAAAAAGAATTTAATGTAAAAAAGTCAACAAAAATTGCCTAAGAAATTGAATGTCCTCAGAATAAAATGAGACTTTAGGAATAATGATAAATAAAGAAAATTAAATATTTTACCATGTTACAAACATAAATTCATCATTTCCTCTTTCTGCCAGGACATTCATTAGTCAACTTACATATAAATTGTTTATATTATCAGTGTAGTTAGAGTAGTTTTAATGTTTTGAAACTGAAGTGCTAAAATCATGAGGCATGCATTTATAAATACTTGATATCAAATATATTATCACAGTATAATAGATGAAAACTTTAACACATGTACATTTCCCTACATATTTTAAATAATTATAAATTTGGAGGCATATCATGAAAATTTGCACTATTAACTAAATTTTTAAAATCAGCATAAGTATTGTTACATTAGCATTTTAGAATTACAATTTAATTCATTTTCCATATACCAGTTCACATTTACAAAATCTTTTCCTCTGAACTGATGTCATTTTGTTTAATTATTCAAACTTGTATTCAGAGTTTTGTAATTCACAAGCACAGCATAGTAGTTTGTTTTATGAAAATATACATCTCTATGTGATTTATTAAAAACTTTAACATATCTAAACATAATAGATATTTTATAATTTTCCTACAGCATACAACATATAAAATATAGTCATGAATTCTCTATGCATAAGAATTATTCTTTCATTTTAAATTTCATGTTATTTTAATTAAGTACTTGAATAAAATTATTTATTAAGTCACTTCTTATAGCATAATTATATGTCACTTACAAATTAGCCTTTATTGGAATTATCACTTAATTATACTTAGGTTTTATATAAATTACTAAAAGAGTTATAGTCATACCATGCCCACTGTAATTTTTACTTTTAGTAAATCTTCATCTTCAGAAATATTGCTTATTACTGTCATTTGTATTTTCACCTTTTATGAATCAGATACCACATTCATGTGTGCACGCACACACTCAGACACACACACACACACACACACAAGATTAAGAGTCACAGTCTCCCTCAAACTACTTATAGCTACTCTATTTCCTTCAGTTGTGATGTTTGTACAAATTATAGTGAAAGCAACATTAGACTGACCCCAATTTGAATCCTAGTCTTGTAATTACCAACTAAGGCTTCTCAGAAAAATCATTGTCATCTCTCAGATTCAATCTAATTTTTGTAAAACAGAGAGTAAACCATCCCTCTAAAAGTCATTATAAATCAGGCTTAATTCATGAGTTCTTTTTTTCTCTCAAATTCCTGAGTGTGTCTTGTGAATGCAATAAATTTTAAGGTATTTTATTTTGTATTTTCTTTTTTAATTTTATATGCCTTATAAGACATTTGTACATGTAAGATAATTAACAATATTACAACTTAGACTATTCAGTTCCAAATGTCCTTCAGAAGTCAATGATGTCACTAATTTAATTCTGTAAAGTTTGTGCTTTTTTGCTGTTGCTTACCAGCCTGTAAGCAATAGTTCTTTTCTTTACAATTTTCACATTCAAATTTTAAATCTAAAGGAGGAAGCTATTGTTTTATTTGCACATCCACATAAACAAGATAAACACACATAAATACATGCAACACATGCCTATGGGTATATATGTATGTATATATATATATATATATATATATATATATATATATATAAATATAAATATATATAATGCAATAGATATATATTACAAAATATGTATTTGATTTCTTCTCATTTGTAACCATAATCTCAACATTCTTACCCACAGATACTTCCTGTACTAACCAAAGACAGACTGTGCCCTGAAATAATCTTTGGTGCCAGATGTTAAAATATAAAGTTTACTATATTCATTATGATCAAATAAAAATAATTAAAATTCCTGTAACATATAGCCATTGTTGAAATCGCATTTCCTCTTTTCTTTTTGATACATGACTGAAAAAATGTTAGATGAATGATAGATTTTATAATGAATAAATTCATTTACAGAATACACTGTATATTTGCTGGTCCATATTGAAGGAAAGAATATATTTGTACTCTGTAGTTGAAGTTGCGTGCAGCAAAAATAGCAACTGTTGTAGTCAGGGGTTGTAAGGAGAATAATTACATAGAGAACACAGAATTTATAATACTATTTTATGAAGGTCACTCAGAGTTAAATAAAATAAAGTGCAGGAAAAATGACCACAACACTAAAATTCAGCTGAGGGCCTAGATACCACAGCAATATCCTGCATGAGTTCAGCTGGAGGCCTAGAGCCCATGACATTGGTTTATATAAGTCTATTTAATGGATGTGTTTTGGGAAGGCTCAAAGATCAGCAGCGGAAGCTAGAAGGTCTATGCCAGTGGGGTAAAGGATCTGTGCCATCAGGTTGAGGGTTCTATACCGAGGCTAAGAAGCTATGCTTCCCTGAAAGGTATCACAGTCATTATCAGCGACATTGAGGTCCTGAGTTCCTCCAATGATGAGAACAGTCAAGTATATGTCAGAAAGTCAGTGTGACAAGTTTCTCCTGGAGATTAATCACCAAATATCTTCCCCACCAGAGCCAGGAAGTGATGCTCAACATAAGGACCAGAACTCCCCCAAAGTGAAGCGCAGCCACTCTCAGCAACAAGGTCCTGAGTTCTTCCACTGATAACAGCTGAGTTCATATCGGGGAACCTAGCCATGACAAGCTTCTGCAGGAGAACAAATGGCTCCAAACAGCAACACTTATGAGAAACCACAAAGCCCAGCTCTTCCTCTCTATGTCTCTTTTTATGCTGGCAACTTTCCTCAGATGGGCTATCTATGCTCAGCACCATGCCAATTTAATTCAGCTGGTGTTAAGTTGACCACCAGTATTTAATCCATAGTAACAACCAAACAAAATCACGTTAAACACTTATGCAATAAGCACATTCCACATAAACCAATGAAAATAAAAACATTATTTTTAAAGAGAGTAAAATGGCTTCTCATTCTTCCTGTCACCTAGGAGCTATATTTATTACTATAAACCATTCCTCATTAGTCTATGTGTGATCTGTAACTACTAATTAGTACAGTACAACAAAGGTGATATCATTCCATGGTCATGTAATTTAAAATTATAATTTCTCTTTTCCTCACACACTATCTTTGATGACTCTTAGCCTTTCTGCACTATGGAGAGGCCCAAGTAGCAGGCAGTCTCTCCGTCAGTTTTCAAGGAACTGAATCCATGTGGGCAACAGCCACGTGAACTTGGAAGTGGTGTCTTACTTGGTGGAACCAAACCTAGAACCTTAGTCTTAGCCAGCATCTCCTCAGAGGCAGCCTATAAGAGCTTATCACAGAAAACACAATTCACTGATATTCAGACAGTTAAACAACTGTTAAACCATTACCTTTATGGCAGTGTTGCTACATGGCAAAAGTGAGGTCTGTAATGTTTTAGAGACAAAATAAAAATAAATATTTTTTCAAAGTATTTGAAAAATTCAAGCATGCAGAAATCAAAACAATTTTACAGTGAACATAATATAGAATATTGAGCAATGCAATCTTATGACTAACCTACATTACAAGGCATGGTAGCATACTAGAGAAAAAGGTTAAAAAATAAAATTTAAATATTACTTAATTTTCAAGTAATTCAAAATTATCTAAGATTTTAATCAATTTGATTCCTTAATTTACATTAAATTTTCAAATCAAATAATTGTTAATATTTATAAATGATGTTTGATACATTTTATTACAAGGAAAACTGAAATCAATTCCTATCTGAAAAGATTAGAACTCTTTTTTCTTAAGAGAAAAACTAAAACCATACAACACCAATTTTATGCTATGGTTTAGAGACAAAAGCAAACTAGTGACACTTTTACAATTGAATAACGATAAAATGGAAGAGAGTTTATGAATAATTAACTTCGGGACAAAAGCTAACTAGTGACACAATTGGATAAGGATGAAACGTGTTTTATGGATAATTAACCTCGGGAATGCTGAGCATACACTTAGACATCTTATCATAGACACATAAGACTACAATTCAACTACAATTGTGTTGCCAATCATGTCTTCTGATCTTTTTTATACCTGACACTTTGATTTCTTTAAAAATCAGGATTTGGAGAAGATAAAAGCATAATAAAAGGATGTACTGATTTTGCTTTTAGAAAGTTGCTTGCATTTATGGTATATTTACTCTTAATGTGAATCAAGTGTCTTTTAAAACAGTATTTATATTATTATATGAACCAATTCTGAAAATATCTGTTTGGCTAAATGGGTAAAAATATAAAGAAATTATATGTATAGTAGATTAAGTGGAGTCCTCAAATAAGAAAAAAGTGCAAGTGATGGTAGCAATAACTCCAAAAGGAAACCAACATCCAATATTTGTTGAACAAAATGAAGGACAAAGACATCTAAGTTAAAATTCTAGAAATTTTGTCCCAAGTTGCATTGTTCGTCAGAAGTTCAGGGATCAAAAACTCGAAGTTACAAACTCAGGGGAAGACCAGAACCAACTTCAAGTGTAACCACACCTGTAAATGATTCTGGGTGGTCTGGGTGATTCTGGACTTGCTAAGAGTGCACATACCACATTACACCAGGCTAGAAGGCATGAGAAGTAAGCATTTAGAAAGGATGGGGGAAGGTGTGGTAATGAATCACAATTATGACTGCTCCTCCACGGACCAGGCATCTCTCCCTGGGTATCAGGGCTATGCATACCCCTTGGGTATTTCTTTAACATCATTCTGGAATAAAAGAGAGGAAAATGAGTCTTAACTTGTTTGGTTTTAAAGTCAAATTTAAATTAATTTTAAGAAATAAAATAATTTTAATCTGAACACGATAGAGATACTTTAAAACATCATGATGATGATATGGTTTTTGTATGTTTATCTTTCTTTGTGTATTTATTACTCCCACTAGAAAAAACGATAGATTAAAAGCTAAGCTAAGATCTGTTAAGAAATTAATTTATACACTTTTGAACTTTGACTGAACTTTAGAACTTTTTCTCTTATATACTAGTATGTATGTGACTGTGTTAAAATAAGTTTATTCAATAGTTTCATCTTTTTGAAACCTAAATATACAAGAGCTTTATTTTTTCCTGGTACTTTTTTTTTTAATCAGTTTGTCCTATTCTCATTTCCTGTACTATAATTTTATTCATGACAGGGCCTATTAATTTCCAATGAGTTTTGGTAGTTGAATTTCCTCCACTTATTTTTAGAGTTCTAGTCTTTGTAACCAATTCTAAAGATGTAGTCTGGCTTCTACCTTCCTCGAGAGCTTAGTTGCTTCAGTGTTTCAAACAGAGGGGAGAAGGAGAGAAAAGCCTACTGAGGCAAAGTTACTCTTCTGCTTATGACCTTTGAGGCCCTTGTAACAAAACAATAACTGACCTTTGATATCTTCTGGGAAAAGATTCAGTAACTCCTTATAAAGTTAAATATCTATTTTAGACCTCTCTGACCAAGGCATTTTATTCATTATTTACACACAAGACAAACACACGTGTGTATACACACACATACACACACACACACATGCACTGCTATGCAAAGATCTTCAAAAAGCTTTACTTCTGACTGTCAAACACTGCAAATAACCAGAATGTACAGTGATGACTGATTGGTAACATTCCTTGTCTATTTTGGACAATAATTTAATACACAACTGACATTGTGAAAACTGTGTGAATGTGGGCACTTCTGGGGGCTGAGGCACAGCTCCCGCAGCAGTTTCCCTGCTTGAGGAAATTTTTGTTTTTGTTTTTTGTGTTTTCCACAAGTTTTATACTCTCAGTAGAGCAGGAATCACTTCCTGACTGTTCTCCTCCCCCATAACCTGCTAAGAGCCGGTATAAAGATGAGGGTCCCCTTCCGTAGAGTGCAGGGTTAGTTTATCCTCAGGAAAGCCTTTGTACCAGGTACCTGGCTCTCATCTTGGGGAGCTTGTATAACTCTTAACACATCATTCTCCCTTCTGAATTTAGTATAATTTGAGAACATTAAAATTCTCTTTAAAATCTCTTGTGCACACACTCGCACAGGCAGTAAAGAGAAAAAAATTCTACAGTGGTTTTCTGTCCAAGGTGATTTTGCTCCCAGGAAATATCCAGCAATGTCTAGAGATCAGTTTTTTGTTTGCTGTTTGTTTATTGCTGCTTTTTTCACTACTCAGGCAAAGAGTGTTACTAACATTCATTAGGTAGAGATAAAAGATACTAATATACATCACATTATGGCCATACTGTTTGTTCCCCAATCAAATAATCATCTTGCCCAAAATGTTAAATTCTGATTTATAGGAAATTTCTAACTCCAAACTTTAATAGAGAAACCATAAACTTTGAGAGGTTTACCAAAAAAAAAAAAAAAAAACTACACTCAGAATATGGCACATTGTAGGGTGAATTTCTGTGAAATAAACATGCCACGCAGATAAGCTGTGGTTATTTACAGTAACTATAAGCACTGTCTCCTCAACCTTCACACATCAAGTCATTTCAATAAGCTTGTACAGTTTTTGTGAGAAGTAATTACAACTAGAAATGATAGCAGAACCATATTCTCAAAGGACATTGTTGTATGGCAACTTAATGGTGCAGACAGAATATCATTTAGTGCATTTTAAAAGAATTATGAAGAACACTGCCAATGACATAATGTTATGTCCTTTAAAACATCACACAACATTTCAATACAAAAGAAATATACTGCCTTTAAATAATGCAAGGGAAATCTAATTGTTTTGAAAATTAACTACAGTAAAGGGTTATTTATAACGTAATTTGGGTAAATCCATTTAAAGGATATTTTAGTTATTATTTTGATCACAAATAAGTAAGCTTTGGAAGAGGAAAAAAAAAGTGTTCGGGGATCAAACTCACAACTGTGCACTTGCAAGGCAGGTGCTTATGCCACTGAGCTAAATCCCCAGCCCCGAGAAAATATTTTTCTGTATTCATCTCTCCCCATACTCATGGGACAATTATTAGTAGCAAATGTTAAATTTTTGGAAAAGATATAGCTAAAACATGTATATAATGATAGGGTCAGTAAATACCATTTAAAATGCACACTTAATCAGAATCTACTAGTAAACAGGTGCTATAGCAAATGCCAAAGGCCTAATAGTGAATAAAAAGATAACTGATTTGCCTGTAAGAATGTAACACTCTAGTGTTTATGTTAAATGGTTTCTATTGCTTTCGTGAAAGCTAAGTTAAAAAAGCTATTGAAATTACATTATGTAACATTACTGAGTATTTATTGGTGAGAAAATAAAACTTTAAAATATATATTTCATATTTTAAGTGTGATTGTTTTACTTCTTTATATTCTATATAGAAGAGAAAGATGTTCAGTAATGCATGCATGTATATAATAAAAGGTGATATTTTAATAACAAACATTAATTACCTTTAATCTTTAAAAAATGTTACCTGAATCTTTAACTAGGAATGAATAGGTATTAAATAAATTAAATAAAAGCAAACAAATCTCTACCTTAAGGTCACTGTTTGATTTGCTTCCCAGATTGGAACGGAGTGAAAGTTGTTACCATCTGTTTATTTGTTGGCCAAACTTCAGTGAATCAGTGATTTCAGTTGAGCTTACTTTTCAGTCAATTGGGTCATGTTAAAAAAATGATTTTCATTAAATTGGAACTAATTGAGACCCTTGGTGGTCAAAGTATCAGCCTGGAAGATTGCTGGACCATGTTTTAAAATCAGCAGGTCAGTTTAGCTGGAACTTTTAAAGTTGGATACCATAGAAACATCGCAGAATTTCAGCTTGGCAACTTAAAGATCTTTTAGACAAAAAACTATTGAAAATATTCAACATATAAATACTTCCCAAGCCATGATATTCATCCTGGCTCAGGATGTCAAAGGGCTCTTCAATTTATAATTCACAATGCAAGTTCCTGGGGTCATAAGGAGAAAATCAGCATCCCTTCCATATAATACTTATGAACTAATAATACTTATAACACTTATAAAATAGACAATTAAGTACAGAAAAATTATAGTACAAGGCTGGAAGTAAACAGCATAACTAAAAAATCATATAGCATCTCCTTTAGACATTTACTCAGTGAGCATTTGGGAACATGCCTATTTCATGCCAATCTCACCAATGAATCACTTATATGAATTTTTCTCAAAAATACAGTTTGAAAGATTTTAATAGATGTGCTTACATGTGTACATGTAATTATTAAGTAATAACAAATAGAAGTGCTTATTAAAGACATTTAAAAATTATGGATTTATTTGAATTTATGAGTGTGTGTGTCCATGTAACAAATCAGCAAAATGACACTGTCTATATTTTTCCTCCTAATCCGAGTACTACTGAGCTCTAGTGAGAAGCATTATACTGGTTAACAATAGCCAGGCTACTGGGTCAGATGCTGACATCCTAGACACAGCTCTTGTCCTAGACTTAAAGATTTCTGAAAGTAATGCTACCAGAAAGCTCTCAGCTATGGACACTTACGGAGAGAGGAACATTACATCCAATTGTGCTAGAGTCTGGGTTTATACATGGCTGTGTTCTCACTGCAACTTTACTTGGGGCAAAGTTAAAAGGCTTCCTTCTTCTGAGCTCCAGCGAGGCTGGCTGAACCTTATTGACACCACATCACAGACAATTTTCCTTTTGTCTTTGCTGTCTCCAGCTGTCTTTGAACTCTCCTCCTCGCTGCACACTGACCCAGATGCTCCATAACAAGCCACCTGTAGATTAACTGCCTTCTGACAGACTGCTTCCCTGGGCAACTGCAGCACTGAAAGTGACTCACCTCACCCGGAAATTCTGCCACTTACTGCTTTTCCATTTTCTCCTACATGGAGTAAGTTCACCATATTTTGGTTATGGCTTCTTTTATGAAATATATTTACATGTATCTTGGAGAACTATGTTAGCTCTGTGATAGACAGCAAATGTTCAACCGGTAATCACAGAACCATCAAAAAAGATAACATGTTTTACAGTGGATGTGAAAATAAAGCTTATGATGTCTGAAATTGTTTCATAAAATGATATATAAACCGTGATTCAAATGCAAACTCTCATCACTCGGGAGGCTGAGGCAAGAGGATATTTAATTCATGTTCAACTTGAATTACAGTGCCAACCTCTGTCTCAGGAAAAATAAACAACAACAACAAAATACAAAGAAAGAAAAAATACAAAAAGAAGCAACTAGGGATTTATGAGTAATCTTGAGATTATCGAAACCAACAAAAGCATCATCACAAACATCAGTGCACACTGAAGTAGAGAAGAATGAGCAATACTTGTATTATGACCCTCAGGCATTTTGAAGCAAGGAGTTCAATGTGAATGCTAGGGTCCAGTCACTGTTATACTAATATTATACTAATCCCAAAGTTGACTAATTTGTTTTCAGTTCCCACATTTCTAGAATTTGGTTGTCTTCATTACAGAATATTGCCTGGTGTCCAGTCACTAGAAAGTTGAAAGTGGTGAAATAATAATCAATATAAAAAAGCCATATTCCTTCATGAAAATCAATAAATTTCAAAGAAAGTAACGATCTGGTTTCAGTACTAACACAATTACTACTTTCCTGAGAAAGTTATTTCATGGTACTTTTTATGGTTTCATGTGAAAAAATAAATATATCAATGTTTTTAGCAAAACTCACTGAATTTATGAAACTTTCTTCATTGATGATGAGATTAAATGCTGCGAAGTTACTGAAAATATGTTCTTCCAAAAATACCATCTGGATTCTTGAAAGAGTATTGGCAGCTGGAAACTTAGTTCTTAAACACAGTAATTCTCTTGAGCCTCTAATCTGGTTAGTCTATCAAAAACTATCTTAACTAACAAAAAGATAGTGTAGTTTGGATAGGCAACCTTCTTTTTCTTATACTTAAAAAAAAACACCTTAGTTTTAAAATCCAGTACATAAAATTCTCAATCAATGATATTAATACATTTAATATTAATACATTTAATACATTAATAATTTTAATATCTTAATCCTTAAGATATAGATACATTTTATTAATGTATTTAGTGTTCTTAATTCAATAATATCATTCATTTCTTAGAACTCCTAGTGCTATGGGATTTAAGACCATATGTTATATATCCAGCATCTAAGACAGTACCTAGAATTTATAAAGAATTCTATAAATTCTAAAAATATTATTAATATATGACCAATCACACACATGAAAAAGTGACTAAATTCACCTTTATATTGCCAAGAATAAACCTCTGTTATATATGTGTCACACATATTTTCTTTTAATAAGCTTATTTTAAAAAGTAAAATAATCAAGCTAAAGCAAAACTTGCCCACCAATCATGAAGAAATACCAGAGTGAGATACAAAGGTATGATTTGATCATATCACAAATGCACTTAAATTTTATCTCTGATGAGAAAGGTAAAGATAGTAGTTTAATTACCCAACACATACCATCTTCTATACCAAAACAAAAATAGGACAGAGCAAAACTAAAGGAAAAGTACTGTAAATTGATATTTTTCTTTAAGCAAGGAGAAATTTTAAATTGAACAATCTTCCTAGCTGAAGAATTCTTGACAAACCACTCTATACCACAAGTAAATAAGTAAAAGTTCAATCAACTGTGCCACCTGGGAAATGTTAAGAGAAATGAATCCTCGCTTTGGTTCACAAGATGTCTCCTGACTATATAAGGTCAAGGCAGAAAGATCATTGAGAGGCAAAAATTCACAGTTAGTATAAACCCATAAAAGAATACTTTAAGAAGCAGAGTTTAGTGACTAGCCGTTAAGATTAGAAATTCCAACAATTATGTTTTCAGTGTTTCCAAAGCTTAGTGAGCTATTACAGATCTATTTAAAAGAACTTATTTTAAGAGAGTTCTTTTATTTTGCATTGTATCAGTGAACAAAACATATTTACTATGCTATGTAAAAGAAGCTAAGTAAATAATGAATTGTTTCAGAAGTACTGACATATGTTACCCATAACAGAAAAATATAATTAATTTCACTTAAAACAAACCTCTCTACAGGTCATTATTTAGGTCCCATGCCATTTCCCAAAAAAGACTGCAAAGAGCATGGAATTAGCAGTTTGTTTCCTGTAAGGATCTCATCAGCTCTCCCTCCTGTATTTTTAAAATGTGTGGAGAGCTAATGAGTATGAATTATAATCAATTCCTTGATAAGAACTGTCCTTGGATTGTCATGAAGATCCAGGGGAGCGAAGAACTACACTTTTATGTAACTTGGATTCAATAATTTCATTTTTAAGTTCTAATCTTAGTTTAAAACTCTGAGATATTTTAGTGTCCTGATTCCCTTCCTATTACCATGACAAAATACCCAATACCCAAAATTGAAGAGAAGTTTGTTTTGATTTTTTCATCGTCAACCAGCTCCACACAGAAACAGCATGGCAGAGGTCATGGTGGCCAGAGTGGCATGTCTCATGGCAAACAGAAAGCAGAGATAGAAAGAAAGAGATAGATGCACTCTTCCAGAGTCCACCTCCAGTGTCCTGCCTCTTCTGGGCAGATGGCACATCCTGATAGCACATTCAACTCTAAGCTCCTTCGTGCATCAATGAACCGATAAATTCACTGCCCCCTGATTCAGTCACCTTCCAAAGCCCAAGCTCAAAACACGGTAAGGCCTTTGAGATACATTAAGGTGCAAACTGTAACATTCTTCCTCTCATTTCAAAAATACTCATCTTCATCTCTTTTTGCAAAATTCACTGTGATCATCTTTAAAAGTCGCCAAAAATTTTAACAGTTTCAGCATTGCCAAAAGGTCCATGTCCATGTCCAAGGTCTCCTCTCAGACTCATAGCAATCTCTTAGTTGTGAGATTCCATAGAAATGAAAAAGAAAGTTAAACAGCACCACCAATCAATAGCACAGGGTAAACATTCCCATTCCTAAAGAGAAAAGGAAAGGGACAAAAAAGGAATGGGACCAAAGGAAACCCAAAACTCAGCAAGTTTTAAACCTGACATTAAACCCCATAGTTCTATACCTGGAAGTGGGAGGAATGTTTTAGGAGAGACAAAATTCAAAGGTCTATGACATTGCTGGTTGCAGCTCCCGTGGCATCTCATTTGGGTTGGCTCTGCACATTGCGGAGTTCCACAGTAGATATTCCACTTTTTTGGCACGTCTATCTTCCTGGAATCTGCATTACACCAGTAGCCTCCCTTCCTCGGCTGCAAACATTCAGTGTGCCTCTCAGAAGCACGTTGCCTGGCTTCCAAGCCCTTGTTTTGAAATCAGTGTGGAAACCTTAATGACGCTGTAACTCTTGCTTTCTGTATGTCTAAAGAACCAGCACCCTGGAGATGATGCCAAGGTCTTTTGGCAGGTTTACGATGGCCTGCCCCGTTGGAACATGGCTGCAGTGACCTCTGGAGTGTCTGAATGGTTGAATACTGAAATAAATCAGGAAACCAATTCCAAGGATAGCTCTTCTAGAGAAGTGACCCCAAGGACTCACCTCCCAAATGAGAGGTTTATAGTTTCAAATCTTTGAGCCATCCAAGGACAGGCTCATGCAGATTCCTGAGATCTCTCTTTCCTATTGTCCTTTTGCAAAGTACTTGGTTTCTTTTTAATGTGACTGCATTCTCCTTTGCACCAATTTGGCAGGTGCTTCCCTTCAGATGAAACTGCAGATTTTCATGTTTGCTTTATCTTGCTGACTTTCAATGTAGATCTGACTAAAAGCAGTCAGTGGTATACACTCTATAGCACTGGGTACTGAGATTGAATATTAGGCTGCTTTCAGATTAAGTAATCCACTCGTTCAGTCTCCTGGAAAATCTCAGGATGTAAGCAAAACACAGATAAATTATTTGCCAGAATGGAACATATGTGACCTTAGTTCACTTTCAGATAAAGTCCTCATCTCCAATCTAAACTTTCTGAGCCTAGACTCAGAAAGGTCACATTCCTATTAGAATTATGGTTTTCTCAGTTCTGACCCAAATTGTTTCTCAAGCTTTCCCTACAGTAAACTAAGGCTTCTGTAGCCCACTTCTCCAAAATTCTCCTTCGGCAACCAAGTTTCAAAGGATTCTGAACGATGTCAGTCAGTTTGAATCACAGTAACGAACAACTTCCGTGGTACTAATCTCTACCTTACTCATCCAACACTGGGATAAAATTGCTAACATCCACCCTGAAAGGGTTTCCGTCCATGGCTGGCTGTCTTCAAGGCAGAAATCGCATGACAGAGAGATATGACAGATAAAAAGCTGCTCATATGGGAGCAACCAGAAAGCAGAGACAAAGGGAAGGGCCAGAGCAAAAGACATATCCTTCCGGGTTACACCTACAGTGACCCAACTTTTTGGACCAAAGCCTACCTCCTGCAACATTATATTCAACCCTGTGTTCTTCAGCATATTAATTCACTGATGAATATGCTGCCCCGTGATTCCAGTGACGTCTTAAAAGCTCCACCTCTGAGCACAAAGGACTTGGGTGGGGCGCGGGGCAGGGGGCATTCTAGATCAAAACCATAATATTTGGATGTCATTTTCTTAGAACACTATAAATAATGTGTTGACCTTGTAGGTTCTTATATTTAAAGCCAGAAGTTTTCTACGAATAAAGGTTTTCTCTGCCAGCCAGAAGATTATTTTTTTCTCTTTCAAGTGCACTAAAATTTATATTTACACCACTATAGTGTCAACTTGTTCACAGACTTATTCTAATACTTACATTGGATCATTAATTTCCTGTGGGAAGGTACATTGTCCTATTATTTTATATAAGCAGGCCATTCTCCTAGATAATAGCATCAACAAAATGTAAAATGCAATTAACTACTGCACAAAACACCTGTTTTTGATACATAGAAGATGACCTGACATTTTCTAAATTGCATTTCCTGAAATAGAAAAAGGCCAAAAGAGGATACAGTAGCACATATCATTGTACATGGAAAATATGTTATTAATAAATATTTTAAGTCACTGTAATAAAATGTACCTCCAATGTGAGGAACAAAATACGTGGCAAAGATTGATAAACACCAACATGAGGTGCATACTGCTTTGATGCTATTACCATGGATGAGCTGTTTCATAGTACATACACTTTTGATCTTTAAATAATCTAAATCAATACAGTTATTATGTAAACTTGATTCTTGTATTTAAATAAATTCATGGATCCAGATTCTGACTAAAAGATCAAAAGAAAATTAAAGTACAACTTTGAAAGTGGGATTTTAAATGTCAGTATTTCCTTTTGATGCAGGTACACAAGTGCAAAGAAACCAATTTTCTACTTTCTTGCCAACAAAAAGTAAATGGAAATTCACCACTTGCTGAAAGAACAAGCAGCGTGCCAGTGAGACCTCTCCATACCAGGGACCGAATAAAAGGCAGTGGGTGCAATGAAGATCAGTGACATTTCAAGGGAATCGTGTATATCTTAAAATAAACAAATCGATAAAGGGTACTTATTCAGTAAGTGTGAATTGTTTCTAACTGAGTTGACATGATCTAAGATATCAGGTTGCTTAACTGTATGTTTTAAACCACTTTAGTTCTCCAGTTCAAGCTTAGTTACAAATCTATATACAATCTTCATCATAACTTTGTAACAGAAAATTTAGTATGGCAATATTTACTATAAAACTTTTAAGAATATTTGTTTATATTAAAGTCCAGCTTAGACTAGAAGACCTAAAAACAGAAGCTAAACTACATCTACCATAATATTACAGCCACAAATATTCCTGCACTTTAAGACTCAAATCAAAAATTAGCATTATACCCTTGACAGTCCAAACAATTATTTTCCCAACAGATAGATATTACAGTAATCTTCTCATATCTAGGTCAATAGTATTTTACATTGGTCAATAGTGTCTTATACTGAAAGCACAGAATAAACTAATTCGAAAGCATTTCTGAACTTTGCTAATTTTTATTTTTAAAATTGCATTTGCTATTTAGTCATATTTTCTTAGAGGCACCTAAATAAAAAAGAATACTTATTCAAACATCATTTCAAACATGAAAAAATATTATAGGACAAAAGATTCAGGTACATTTTTTTTCAAAAACTTCTATTTTGAAATTAATAACAAGTACACTTAGTATCACTATAAAATAGATATATGTGTAATATGAAAGAGTTAACGTCTGGCAGTTTTAGGAACAGCCCCATCTTAACTTCATATTAATTTTCTAGAAAGCAAAAGAAATGGAAGTTTGAAGGAAAAGCCTTCTAAGTGGGTTCCAGTAATACTGAAATTGAAGCAAGTTCAAACATATCTATTACTGTGATATCCATTTGAAGGAAATTTGAATTAACCTCTTGAAAGGTTTAGGTTGTTAACAACAGAATCAATAAAACAGATGAAGGACAGAGAGAATAAGAATATACAGTTCATATAAATTTAAAAAGATAATAAAACATGAAGTAAAAAGATAATGTTTGTGACCAAACTGTAACATACTATAGAAATGATTCCTGAAAGTATAACCTTTGTGACTAAACTGTAAACTTCTGTTAAAATATATGATTCAGGTAAATCTGAAGTAATTACTTGAATTGTTTAGTTCTTATCATAAAATAGTCCTGATCTACGTTGTATACTGCCACCCTCTATATGTACTTCTTAAAATTTATATTATGAAAGATTTCAATCACATATGAGAAGAGAGAGAAGTACATAACAAATGCTAATTTATTTATAACCTATATTAGATTGAGCAATGCATAATAGATTGTCATATTTGTCAATACTTTCCTTCCTGCAATATTTTAAATATGCTACAGATAAAGTAATATTTCCACCCCACATAGTTCTTTATGCTGCTCAAAGATATTATTCTACCTACCCACATAAAGTTTTCACAACCAACAAATTAAAAATTTTTTTCTATATATTTTAGATATTCAATGTTAATTGAAATTACTCCAATTTTCCTAAGATAAATTTTTTACTTGGTTAATTCTAATCAGGATCCAATCCAGGACCATGAATTCAATTTATGTTAGCGTTTTTTTTTTTGGGTCATTTTTAATTTATTTCAATGCCTCTTTTCTTCTAACTTTCATTGCAATGACTGTGTAAGTTAATTATCCAGTGTACTATTTGTTAGATTTGTTAATTTGTTTACTTATATTGTCAGTTGCAGGATCCTCTCTTCATAGTTTTCCATATAGAATGTAGACATGTAGGATTGAATAGATTCATGTTAAACATTAGTACAAAATCTACTTCAGAGGGGATGGTGAAAGACACAATGCTTAAACTTAGGAGAAGAGGGATTGTGATTTGAGGGCTGTGAGGGGAGATTCTGAGATGCATATGATACTCTTTTTCCTCTGTACATGTTGATACAATCTGGCTGATTTTTAAAAAGATATTTAAACTTCATCATTGAAGAAGAAACTATTGCACAGTGGTGTACTACTGTAATATCACAGTATGATGCACATAATGCCTGTTTATCCCAACGGAATTGCTGAGAGTGATACTAAAATTTGGCAGTTGTAACACTTCATTAAAAATTATTTCTTGCATACATTTGTTTTAATTTTTACTGTCAGAATTTCTTCTTTGGCTTCCATTTTGTCTTTTGACGTAACTAAATTTTAACTGTTTTGCACTGTTTTTCCTGATATACCACAGTTTTTGTTTTTCTCTAATGTGGTCTGGGAAATCTTCTCAAGTTCATCTTTCAGTTGCCTGCTTCATTCTCCAGTTATTATCTTAACACTTTAACCAACATTTTAAAAATAAAAATGAACAACGTTAGTTCAAAATAATTATAACAGGTACTGTAATGGACGTGATGATACAATTTTCAAAGGGGATGTATATCCCTAGCTTCAGAGCTCACAGATACCACAAAGCCCTGCGTGCAGTGCTACCCCGTGATGCCCATTCTGACTACTATCTGAGGTCAACAAGCTCTGCTGTGGCAGAGGTGGCAGCTGCACAATGAGGAAAATGCATTATAAAGATAAAAAGCCTCTGTGTTGGGGTGAAAAAGCGTTCTGAGGACCATAGGCAGCCATGTGTATCCTGTGCTGACTAATAAGCTTAGCCGTGTCCTGTTCAAGGCATGTGCTGAACTGTTCATCAATGCTGTAATTAATTACTAGTAGAAGAGAAATGAATCTCTTAAGGGAGACCTGTAACTTCATCAGAATTCCCACTTCCTCTATACACTTGTTGCCTTTCCTGTGAAACCACATTTATCAGTGAGTTTTAGAAGAGTAACCAGGTCAGACAATATATTTTTTTTTACAGATGAGAACAATACAAGTTAATTTTTAAAAAAGAAAAAAGTCCAGTATGGTGGCAGAAGACTTTCTGGGAGGCAGGGATCAACAAATCGACAAATTGAAGACCAATCTGAGCAATTGAAAGCCTTAAAAAGACTGAAACTAAAAATATAAAATTATTAAAAGTGGTAAAGGTGGGGAATATAGTTCAGTATGAGAGTTCTGGGTTTAATTCTTAGTATTAAAAGAAAAAAAAAGTAAAATACCCTAAACAAAGAATTAGAAGATGAAATTAATGCTTCATTTTTCTGAAAATAAGGCTTAAATGGAAAATAATCGGCCTTAAAAAGTAGAAATCAAAAGTGCCACTCTGGGTCACCTTGTCGTAAGGGCCTTTACAGAGTAGCAGCAGAGCAAGATAGCAGAAGTATTAACCAGTGAGCAACACTGGTGTTCGCCATGGTAAAGAGCGGCATTTACTTTCTAATGAGGTCTTACTTTCAGGGAAACAGGCTCTGTGTGGAGATAGCTCTTGTCCTAACAGTGTCCCAAAACCTGGTCCCCAAACTCTGGTGCCTTCAGCGGCAGCAGTGATAGGATACTCTCAAATTCAAATTCTATTTCTAAAATTATTCTCTTATGCACTCGTTTGCTTAATGCTGTCGTGGAACAAGAGCTCTAAGATCCCAAATGTTATCCATGACATTCAGCACAGAGGTCTGGAAAGACTGGGTCTAGATGAAATGCATATTGTTGCTGACGGCTTCTGAGATGCTTTGGATGAGCCTTTGCTGCTCACATGCGTGCCTGTGTACAATTTCCTCCTTTTCACGCTTTTCTAGGTCCCATGTCCTAGAAAGTGTTGCAGATACACTGGATTGTCTGTCTGTTCCTCCAACTTCTATCCACTTTTCCTTTTCAGAATTCCAAGTGTGAAGCTATCAGATATTTCTACTCACTATCATTCCTTCTTGTACTCATCTGCACATTCCTGGTTCAAGACTTTTGTTCCACTCAGAATGTGTTTTCTAACTGATTCTCCTCAATTAATCTGTCCTATATCTTGGTAAGTTTTCAATAATTGTACAGGTACAGTTTCCAACATGCTATATCCAATATGCTGCGTATTGGTCACTCATCGTGAGACTATAAATTTTTTTGGCAACTATAACCTAACTCCTCCGTTAAGGCAGTTTTATTTGTTTACTCTCTAACTCCTCACTCTCCATGTAGCACTGTCATTCTCCAGTACCCTGATCGAATGTCTCTTCAACACTGCACTTACTTGGTTTGTTAATTTCTTGTCCCTCAAATAATTCTTCCACACTTTCTTCTCTTCTCAAATGTCCTATCTGATGCCCACCCTCATTTCTGCATAAGCCTTCATTAATATTTTACTGAAAATTTAAAATATATATATAAAGAAAAGTGTCCAAAAACTTCTTGAACTATTCTTTCCTTCAAATTCTTACAAATGGTCCCTGGGCCCCATTCCTCACCTTCTCAAAGCCTCTGCTCAAAAATCACCATTGTGTGACCACATTTTAAAATATCATTTAAAAAGAAAAACCCCTCACACAGTATACCATACCAATTCCCACTCATTTTTATGTGGATTGTTTTCTTCTAAACTAATTTTGAGTCTGTGTTTATGTTTATATTTTCCTTTTGTTTATTTTTTTTACTCCATCCACAAAAATTATTAGTCCTGGGAAGGGGGGGAAATTTATTTGCATATCCATTTTTAGAGCCTAGGTAAGTGCCTGACCAAATATATGGCAAGCAAACAAATGAATGTGACAAAAGCTTATAAATTCATGCCTATAGCAGAAACAAATTTTGGGTTTGCTTAGAAAACTCATTTGATTAGTAAACCATGCTCATAGATTTTTCAAAATACTGAAATATTAAAGGAACACTTTCAAAAAATTAATCCACAGAGGATTCTGGATGGCATGATAGGTGTGAAGGATGAAGAAATAAATAGGAAACATTCAGAAAGTTCTGTAGTAGTTTGTTGACTTGGTAGAGGTAAATAAGGAGTTTAGTCCTGTATGAACACATAGAAGCAGAATAGTGCTTAGATATGAATAAAAGTTTGTTACTCACATTTTTATAACTGTACTACTACCTAGATCTTAACAGATTTTTCAAAACTGTGTTTTACTTTTTGGGAAAAACACTCAGGGAAAACATTTCTTGAAATTTCTGTGGACAGTATCTCCCTAATTCCCATATGGTTCAGGCACTTCACAGCATTTGATAAAAGGATCTATGGATTAGCTCCCTTAACAGATCTGCCAGTGCAGTACAAACTCTCTGGTTTCTGCCAGCTGGTGCCCTACTCTGACTGGCTTGGGTTGACCCCTTCTCTTCTTTGACCTTCATGGCCTCCATTTTAATTGGGTTTTCAACCCTGACAACAGACATCTGGTTCACAGTCTGCCCATTAATCTGTGGGTTGAACTCTTTAAACTGATAAAGTCTAAAGCGCATCAAAGAGCAACATTTAGATGAACCAACAGAAAAGCTTTTATTAAATAAGGGCTACAGGGATTCTATTTAAAAGATAACAGACCTGTCAGTTTTCTCTATCATTATTGTACTTTTCCACAAACATCCAAATTCAAGTTATGTTATATTGATAAACCAATTAATAAGCTTTATATTTATTCTGATATTTTGTTGAGTTAGTTTTTCATTGAAGTCTATGCCCTTACTTTGGGACATAAAATCTATGCTCTCATGGATATTATAATAAATGTGAGTAAAGCAGAAAGTGAAAAAAGTGCTAATTTTATCCTAAAGAATTAGACAAAGATATTTAACAACTCAATCCATTTTGTTCCTATACAATCACACTGGTTATTATGCAGAATTTTTTAAAAACACAGTAGACACAAAGAAACAGTGACACTGGGTACTACTTTCCTGTCATGATTTGTGCATTAAGAATGCATGTACACACATGTTTATATACACATATATGAGATATATTTATATGCTAATTATAGTTTTAAAAAAGCTCATCTAACACTGTACCTTGTCCTTCCTCACTCATCTGAGTAGTACCTACCACCTTTACATTATTATAAAAATATCATTTATTGGAAAAATACCATAGCACATTACTATCTTTTAGTCTTTCTGTCTGATCCTTGACTTGTAAAATATTTAATGTAAGCCACACTGAAATTTCTAAAATATGATCCTGTGATTATGTGATTTCTAGTTTAAAATTCCCCCATGTCTTTGGATAAGTACCTAAGTACCATGTCTAGTCATGCCAATGAACCATATTGAAAACTACTTACAAAGTAGACCATACTGTGTTACACTACCCCAAACACTGTGTGTTCTTAGTGGATGCCCACCTCACTGTAGTTCAAGTCTAATCATCATTTAAATAAAGACCAAAGATCAGCTCTTCCAGAAAGTTTTTCTGACATTATATCTAACATAAGTCTGTTCTATTGTACTTTTTGGATTCCTGAACAGACCTCCTACAAACACTGTCTTGATATTCTGTATTTTTTTTTTTTTGATAACTACTGGGTCTTTCTCTTAAGCTGGTTGCTAATGTGTTCCCAGGCCATACCACAGTAACATAATAACCACTGAACATGTTTTGTAATTAACATGTTAATTACAAACCATATATGTTGGTTAAAAAATTACAACCATATATGTTGGTTAAAAAATAAATGAAAATCAGTGGTAGAAATCAACAAAATTCAATTAATCTGACAATATTATAGTACTTTTAAAATGGTGCCTGGTACATTATAAACACTTGCTAACTCTTAGTTCATTTAGTTGTTCATTGATCCAATGAGAGAGGTACTGTGTATGAAGCACATTTATAGGTGCTAAGAATAGATTGACTAGACCAAATAATAATGATAATCCCTCAAAAAATGTGCAATTTAATGGGGAGCACAGAAAATAAACAAAACAACTAACTAAAATAATTAGCGTGTTCTGTGCTGGCAAATACACAGTGACACATAAGCTGTGGGTGCAGCTGAGAGACGCCCAATCTGTGGTGGAACCGTGCTGAAAGGTGAGGTCAGTGGAGGAAACACTGGAGCAAAACTGAAGGAGACAAGGGGAGCACTTCAGGGAGTGGTGAGCTAGTGACAGTGAAGAGCAAGCTAAACCCCTGGTGACAGAGACTGGGCCCTGTGTACAAAGATGGGAAACCGCTGCCACCTGAAGGGGAATGAACATGGAGAGGGTACAGGAGATAAAGTCAGAGGGAAGCCTGAGCGGGCAGAGCGCCCCACTCTAATAAGATCTTCTGCATCATTGTAAGAATTATGGTTCCCACTTTATACTGTAGTTTGAATCTGAAATTTCCCCCCAAAGACCAAGGGTTAAGTGATTGCTTCTCAGCTTCACACTATTGGGACTAGTGAGAAAGATTAGAAAACAATCCCTGGGAGATGAGGGGACAGATTTAATTCAGGGAGGCTGTGCTCTGTGAAGGACTGACTCTTCCACTCATTCTATGGACTGGAAGGCTGACAGACGCTGCCTCCCTGTCATGCTGAGGTAAGCACATCGCTCACCACCGTTCTTATCGCAGGCCCTGCCACCAACCTGAAAGCGGTGGAGCCGATAGACAATACTCTCCAAAACTGCGAGTAACATAAAATTCTTCACTTTTTAAGTATTTGTCTCAAGAATTTTACTGCAACAACAGAAAGCCAAGTAACACATTTTAAACAGAATGAGAAACATCAATGCAAAGAAGTAGCAGGATTGTCAATTTAAAATAATCACTCTACATATAGCAATAGGAGTACTATTATCACCAGCAAGTAAGTCCATATTTTTACTGATGGATGATTAACTCCCCTGTTTTCTTTTTAAAAATTCACTTTACATTGCTCTTTGTTCATAATTTGGAGATAACAGGAAATGGAAAGGGAAACAAGTAATGGATGGATGGGGGCAGAGGAAAGAAAGGAAAAGGAATGAAAACAGAATTAAGATGTATTCTGTACATGTACAAACTTTACACACAGAAAGTAAACAATACATCCTGCACACCTGTATGACTGAATACCACAACTATTATGAGACAAAATGTTGGTGATTCCCCTTCTAAATATTTTTTATTGTAGCGAAAAAGTTTCAGTGAATTGTACCCAAAACTTTTTTCCATAGTAAATCTACTTTTTATCCATCTGCTATTCCCACTTATCTTGCCTGAAATTAATTTTCTATTGCTATAACTATCATATGTGATAGGATAAGTATATAGTGAAAAGGGAACTATTCTCATGGGGAATATGTAAGATTAAACTTGCTACAGTCTATCTTCATAAGAAAATTCAATTTCCTTATTAAAACATTTTCCATTTCTCATGTTAAAGTATAATTATATTTTAATTTAATCTTACTTAATTTGATAGCTTAAAATGGAGTAAAAATAGTTTCTGATTTAAGGACATGAAATAGTATTCAATATCCTCCATGGAACTTGCCTGAGACCCACTTGCATCTCGTGGGAGAGGGATGGAAGATGATTGATTGAACTTTTAAAATATTATATGTAGTTTTCTCTTTTTCAGGTAATTAAAACATAAAATTACTATGGTCATATTTACTCAGAGAAAGCATGAGATGTAAATTATAGAAGGTTACAAACAAGCAACAGTGTTGAGGCATCCCCAGAGGGGATGGCTTGAGGCAGTGCCTGTTCACTAATTTATCCCTTTGGTAAATATTCATTGAGTTCCAGAACCAGCCAGGATCTGACTCTTCTACCTTCTCAGTATATTTTCAAGAAAGGGGAAATATATCTGTCTTCTTGAAGATAACATTTTAGTTGGGGAGATTAGCAACAAATAAATAAATCTATGACAGGACTTGAAAATGTTGTAGGTTCTAAGAAAATAAATGAGACAACATAAAGAAATACCATGTTATGGGATAAGGATTAGAGATGGGTATTGTAAAACGGTGAACAGAGAACACTTGACATGACCCTTGAAACAACTGGGTGAACTGAGGGAACGAAACTTATAGATAGTCCTGTAGAAAAGGACTTCCTGTTAGAGAAAGAAACAAGTGAAAATTCTGTACAAAAACTCTTAGTTTGGTATTTTGCACTGTAGTGGAAAAGGGTACAGCTAGGTGTCAGTGAGCTAGGCATAGCATGGTGGGCACTGGGATTCTATACGAGGTGGGCCCAGGGTAGGTACAGTTTCACTGAGTGTGGTAGGGCACAGGATGTTATGTTGACAGGGGTGGAGCCATAAGAGAACTTGAGCAGATGAGGGACATAAATCAGAGATTTTAAAGTATCTCACTGGCTTCCATACTAGTGTCTGACTATCAAGGGCCAAGACCAAATTTGTGCAAAATATTGATGTTTGTGTTAGCTTTCTATCGCTCGTTCCAAAAGATCTAACAAATTAAACTTAAAAAGAAAAAGGTTTATTTTGACCCAAGATTTCAGAGATCTAAATGCATGGTCAGCCAGCTCCCCTGCTCCACTTTAGGTTTGCAGTACAGAAACATCGAACTAAAGGGGTGGCTGACAAAGGAAATCTGCTCACTCAGTGTCAGTCCAGAAATTGGAGGAAAAAATGAGAGGCCAAAAGAGAGAGCCAGAAAACAAGATTTGGTTCCCAAAGTCACGTCTCCATGATCCGCTCCTTTCAGCTACATCCTGCCTGCTCTTTCCATTAGATCCCAGTACTGCTGTCAAATCCTCATCTACCTGTGAATTAATCCTTTGCTGATGTTTGGCCTTCACGATGTAATCACTTCCCCAGAGCTCATCAACAAGCAAGTATTTGGTACATGACTTTTGGTCCATATTTCAAATCCAAGGCATAACAATGTCTACGCACAATCTTCATATTTATTTTTTCATTTATATGTCATATCATATTTTCCATTAGTTAAACATTTATATTTAACTTAATTCTGAGAGCCATTGTTTCAGATTATTTCAGGAAATGTAGATAAGGAGAGTATTTTACCAGGTAATTTTCTATGAAACAAATCGCATAAAAGAATTGCTTGAATTTCCAAAGGTTAAGGGATTGCAGTTAAGAGCACATGTGCCAGAAAGAGGAATAAAAACATCTAATGCATTTTACATGCACTTATATTCATTAATGGAATGATAATCCCACTCACTTTAAAATACAGTAGAATTCATAAAGAAGTAATCAGATCTGAAACATATTAAGAAAATGCAATTGTTTGTGGTTTCAGAACCTAAGATACATTATTTTCTTTTAAGCAAGCCTTCATTTAATATGGGAATTTAACTATAAGATAGTGTCACTATCTTCAATTAATCCAATTCAGAAGGTCAATAAAACTCAGACATTATTCCCAACTCTTCAGGAAATTAAAGAACATTTTGAAATGAAGTGGTTCTGATATTAACTTTGCAGCTAAATAAGGATAGGCCTTTGCTGAATGATAATATATAAAAGAGGACTCCAAAGAGTAACCTTTTTTTGTTGTTGAACTCAGGACCCTGTGCCTACCAGCAGGTGTTTATGCCACTGAGTTATATGCCTGACCAAAATAATAATAATAATAATAATAATCTTAAAGATTATCTGAAACTTAATCATCTTATACTGTCTCATTGTAGTTGAATGTGTAAAGGCAGAAGTATATATGTGGTCATACAACTTCTAGTGTTTTCTAGTTAATTAATTTGAAGACATTGCTACTTCTTCCTTATATTTCTTCTGATTTTTAGATTTTATTGCTCCTGAAAAAGGCTTAGACCACCCACTGATGTACATAACTGGGGTGACTTGCAATATAAAAAGTCAAATGCCCTAATCAGTTCTTGGAAAGATGGGGTTTGTTTTGTTTTTGTTGTTGCCACAACAGAATACCATCATACCATCACAACATTACCAAAGCAACAACATTTGTTTTCTATCTGTTTGAAAAGCTGTAAATTGGAGCAAGGCATGAGGAGTGGGGAGGGCACTCTTTGTGGCTTTCAGATGTCTTCCTTCCCACAGTATCATCACATGCCTGAAAGTGATTCCTCTCTTATTGCTATTATGAAGCCGTTCATTCCCTCATGAGGATCCAAACTCATGATCTAACCTAGCACTTTTTGATTTCTAAAGATCTTGTCTACAAAAATGTCTACATTGAGGATTAAGTCCTCAAAAGATGGATTTAGGAATATGCAATCTACTTCACAACATGAGTGTCTCAGTGTTCTTAATACTGTTGAGAAGTTAAGTAAAATAATTTCTAACTACATGTGAGTCGATGATGACATTGGGAGGAAGAGTGGTGGGGGCTTTCAGAAGAAGCAGGAGACAGGATGAAGAGACAAAAGCACAGAAAGCCCTTTAGAAATGGTTCCCTACATGAGAGGAGAGACATCAGATGGTTTCAAATATAAGTGACTATTGTATCTGTAGGAAAATAGCTAAGAGGTTACTTGGGAAGTTATATGGTGCTTTCTAAAACGTGATTCACTCATACTCTGAGTTCTATCTCAAAATGCAACTTTGCTCTTAGTGGCATATTGAGTTTCATAAGCTAACAAAATATACCAAATTATCTTTGCCTTCTACATTACACCAGAATCAGTGGGCCAGAATTAGAAAATAAGTGGTGAAAACTTAAAGCTGAGAGGTGATAAATAACCTGTTCAAACTAAAGACCTTGGAATACAGTTTTAGAGTTCAGTTACTTGGCTTTAGGCCAGATTTCTAGTCTGTAGCACATGATCACCTATCTGACTTCCACTTCATTCACTTCCATGGCTCCTTGAATAATTGTAACTTTCTAGTTTTTTCTTAAGTGCTGAGTACCTTACTTCAGCACGTTTGTACTGGATTTCCTTTTCATTATAGGTATGTATACTCTCCTTAATCACTCCCTTTCCATTGTTCGTGCAACATCATCTTGTCAGAGACTTTTTTACTTACTTCATCACCCTCATTCATTCTATATTTTATTTCCCCCTACAATATTTATTAGCTTGCAGTAGATTATGCCATTGTCTTTTGCTACTATTTATTATCTTGGCCATAGATTACATGAATGTTTTCCTTACCTGAGGATTCCTAATGCTCTAGATGTAGCTCCTTTGAGCACTCTGGACTACCATTCTTCTTAAACACATGTGATGTGGTCGGCTGAGTTATCTCTTACATGTTATTTATATATAACATTGAGGATCAAACCACCACATTGCTAAAATAATTAGTTTTAAAAAGCTTTACAAGAAAAATTTTTGAAACCATTTTTCCACTAAATTTCCATGATTTTTATACACTTGATATAAGTGAATGATTGAGATAACAGTGTTCCTAAAACACTGACATGAGTGCTATTAGGAATCTAAACCTAAAACTTATAATTCTGATTGATAAAAAATATTGATAGCTAGGGAGAGCAGTTATATAAATATTTAAAATAACAGAGCCCAACTATTCACCTTTATTATGGACTAGCTTAATTCAATTAATAAATTTAAATATAAGTTCTTAATTTGCATAGAACTGTTGAATCTAGGAGGATAGAATTAAGAGGTCAATACATTATGAATAAATGAATAAATTAAACAATATATTTTAACATATTTTAGCAAATTTGATGTTAGACTGATTAAATAGAGAATTATGTTCTGGACATAAGCATGTTTATGAATATTTCATCTTGCCAGACATCGTACCACAGCCTCTGAAAATACTCTCGTTGGTCTAGTTTGGAAAGAATGGTCATACCTACAATATAGAGTCAGCTTCTCACAGACTTAGTGATGTACATTCTTGTGAATAAATATATTTGATAAAATGATGATATGTAGCTTTTTTATAAAAATATTTTACTGTTGGCAATTTTTAATATTTAGCAAAGTAAAGTTCAATATAAAGACTTCCTGGTTGGTTTACTGAATATTATTGTCAGTGAATTTCTTTACATATTGAAACACCAAAATTTAGCATTTTGTACATACATAAAATTTAAGTTACCCAACACAATTGTTTTAAGGTTTGGGAGATTTTTTAATTAAATTGCAAATACATGACACATTGTTTCTTTTTTAAAATATAAGGCTGTAATCAAACATTTGAATAATTTTCATTTGGAGACTCGTTTATTTCTCCTAGGTTTGTCTGAATTGCCAATTATTATTACCTCTGCAAAGATGATTAAGGTAGTGATGACTTGTCTTTGCCATAGACACCTGAGTAGTATTTTCATGACAATAGGATTCCTAACTCTCTGGGTGTAGATACTTTGAACATCTGCTATATGACACAGTAGGCTCTACTAATTCCTTTTTAAAAATTTTTTTTAAGGTAATAAAACCCAACAAAACAAAACAGAATAAAGCCATTCAAAACATAGCAGTGAAATTGGTGCAGAACTTCAAAGCAGGAAAACAACAACCACCATAATACATCTTGTTATCTTCATAATAGTTGTGTATTCCATCAAATATAAAAAAGATCAAACCAAAACAAAACAGCATAAAACCAATCAAAACAGAATATTGGACAAAACAGTTACTTGGAACAGATCATAACAGTGAGAATAATACTGGACTTCAAAAACAAGATAGAGGAAATCCCCCACATTTGTCATACTGCATACTGTCATCATCCTAACAGAAGCTCGGACTGCTGACCCCAGGCCTAAAAATTCTGCCAAACAATAAAAGTGTTGAGCTGCTTTTTTTTTGCTTGGATGAAGGGATTTGCTTCTCAGGCCATGCACCAGTAGGCTCACAGGAGGCTCTAACTTCTCTCTCCCTGGACCCTGCATGGCTTGCACAGTTTATCAGAAAGGCTGGCTCTTTGGCTTCTTGGTGGGCTCCTCCCAGTCCCAGCATGGCTGATTCTCAGCAAGCACTGACTTCTCTCTTCCTGGGCCCTACATGCCTTGCCTGTGTTAATTCTCTTGCATGATATTTCTGTATTACTTTGTGCTTCAAATCATCACATTGATAAAAACATAAATATAGTAAGTATTGTTTCTGATATTTTATAAATATTGTTTCTAAGATCACTATACTTATTCACTGTGGTGGGGCTTGGAGGCTGTAAATTAAATGTGTGAACTGAGGAAGAATCACTTGGTTTAATGAAGCACCACCAGAGGTAGAGGAAGAGGTCTAGCACAGCCCACTGAAACAAGAGCATCAAAACCGCCCCAGGTTATGGAAGAGCCACATTCTTTAGAGGAAACATATGGAAAGCCTGCTGCTAAGGTCTGGAACCATGTTGTGAAGCAACATTTCCAGGACCATCTGTGTCCATATGTTTCAAAATTATGTCCCTGCGATACAAATTCTATAGACATGTTTGTGAAAATCAAATGGCAAAGCTCAGAAACAAAAAATTCTGCGAAGTATAATATGTATCTGTGTCACCATCTGACAGATAATGCTACAGTATATGCTTCATTTTGGATTCTTGGTGTCATTTCAGTTTCCTTCTGGTGAAAGAACAAATACACATAAATAAGTAAAATTCTTCTATGGTTCAAATTGTTTATTTAAATACTACAATTGGGTGAAAAAAACAAATGCATACAAATAAATAAAATTTTTACATGAATTAAATTATTTAAGTAGCAGAAAGTACTTGACTATAGGAAAATACAATGGTGTATACTATTCAGAATACCATAAAGGGTTTAATTTTGTTAAATTCAAGAGATACTAACTTCTAAAAAATATTGTCATATTTAAGAGATTTTGGCCAGGGATATAGTTCAGCGCACAAGTGCCTGCCTGGAAAGTGCAAGGTCCTGAGTTCAATATCCAGTATCCCCCCCCTCCCCCCCAAAATTTTTTTTTCAACCTCAAGGAAGAGTAGATAGATGTGGACAATGGTTAGAAGCAAAAAGCCCTTTTTTGCTTAACGCTATTTTTACAAAACCCTAAATGTGAGTGATAATTCTGCACAGATAAATGATATTTTAAAAAATAAGAATAAGTTTTCTGTGTTATAATTTCAAGTATAGCTCACTGATTCAAAGGTCAGAGTTTCCACAAACTTGGTTTTCTAGAATTCAGACACAAATTGTTGGAAAAAATTCCTCAGGTCATAAACATTTGCCACTTTTTCTTTGTACTAGAAAGAGAAGTTGCAGATTAAGTAAAAGCATATACTCATTAATCTCATTTTTCTGAAAGGACATAATATAACGTGCCATTTTATAGTAACACAGTGTGTGTTAATAAAAAAATTCGTTTATAAAGTTACATAGGATAGATTAATGTGATGCTGGAATAATCAAAAAGCGTAAAGGGAAGAGAGAAAAAAATTTAAAAAGTTGAAATGTGTCATGTAAAATCATCATTTCAGAAATTAGAAATATGAACAATAGTAGGAAAAAGTAGTATTGACTAATCAATGCTAACAAATTCACCAATTTAAATTACAATTATAAGATGAAGATAATTTTGACATTGGAGATAAAGCAAAAAAAGTAAACATTCTTAGACCCAAATGGAAATAATTCTTGAGCTGCACTTTTAAATTATATATCAATAACAGTGCAAGTGGTGACCAGACAAATAAAAATCTTATTAAGTATCATGTTGTGGCCTGGTTGCATTAGACCTCCTGAGGTATTTGAAATAAGCCTGAGGCAGAAACAAGAAAAATTAAGTCATTCATCTTTTGACTAATTTGCTCATGAAACAGACAGGTGGATGTAGAACTCCTTTTAAATAAAATACACCAAATGCTTTTCTAGTGTCCAAAGTTATTTAAATCTACATATTTCTGGTTCATAGTTGTCAAATTATATTTTATTTAAATGAAGATCTATTGAGGAAGGAATTTATGTTAGAAATTTGTCCGTTTTCAATGATAACATAAAAAATTTCCAGAAATTTTGTTGAAACATAAAAAAGTTGTTCGTTTTTATGGAAGACTATATTGTGTTTCAATATACACATATGTTATTTTATGGCTTTTTGGCTAAGAGCAAGTATAGTGTCTGTAGTATCAATACATGCTTATATTCAGTAATATTCAAATCTTAAGCATATCTCTCTCCTCAAATATTTGTCATATGTTTGTGGTAACAGCTTTCAAAATGCACAACTTTAAAGCCAAATCTACATGATATTTATTATTTTATTTCCTGTTATAAGAATTTTTCTCTTTAGCTCAGCAGCACAAGCACCTGCCTGGCAAATGAAAGATCTTCAGTTCGATCCCCAGAAGCAAAAGAAAGAAAAAAAAAAAAAGGAATCTGAAACACAATGCATAATATATACACATGCAAGGCACTACTTATATTTCTAAAATTCTAGTTATAGAAATAAATTTCTATTGACTTAAAATTAGGACAAAAAAGAATGGAGAAACTGTGAAAAATGCATTTTGGGTCTAATTTTTTTTTTGGTAAATCCTATAATTTACCAACCAATAAAGGGAGAAAAGCAACCACAAAGAGACAGCACTTCATACCCTAAGGACATCTATCAGTACAAAAATTAAAAATAATGGAAATTAATGAGTTTTAGGAAATATCTGAAGAAATTAAAACCCTTGGGCACTGCTGGTAAAAATATAAAAAAGTGTAGTTCCTGCAGAAAACAATGTAAACTGAACAACTTTTCAGCGATTAAAATACTATGCATGTATCCAAAACAAATGTGAATGTTAACAGATATTTGTACATCCACGGACATACCAGCATTATTGTTATGAACTAAAATCTGAAGCAACCCAAGTGTTCACTGCTAGATGAATGGACAAACAAAATATGGTATGAACATTTCATGGAATATAATTTGGGCAAATAAAGTATGGTAACAGCATAGTTAATATAAGGTGAATATTTAACTTTTTAAAATAATCATTGTGATGAAAGACACATTGCTATTAATCCTCCATAAAATACTACCCCTTGCCTCGATCTCTCTTGTGTCTCCATTCTTGTCACTCTCTGTAGCAGTTTTGTAAGTTCTCTTGGGAGAAATTTTATGAAGTTTGATCAAAAATTCAGTGAATCCTGCTACCAAGTACCATCCAGTAGAAAGTCAGCCTCTGTGGTGCGCCCTTATCCTCCTTATATAGCAGACCTGACACTGCATAACTCCTCAGAGTCACAGTGACCATGAAAGATTAAATGTTTTAAATCTTTTCAGGACATTGAGGCAGCCATAACAGTGCAATTTAATACACTCACAAAAGAGGACTTCCAGAACTGCTTCAAAACCTAAAGAGAATGATGGGGTAAGTGTGTTTGAAGAGAGAGAAAAGCAATTTGAGAGGGGTTAATGCAAATGAGATTTTTTACTATAACACTTTTTTTATGCTTAAGAAATAACTTTTCATCATATGTCACATGCATTCCGGGGAATACCACTCTGCCTTAAAGAGAAAGGAGATGCTGATACGGTGTGACACTGTGCATGAGCAATGAAAACATAGTAAGTAAAATACATCAGCCACTGAAAGGCAAATATTGTATGTTTCCTTTTATGAGTTTTCTAGAATATTCAAATTATTAACAACATAAAACACAGTAGAGGTAGCCAGAAAGTAAGGAAAGAGAAGACAGCAAAATTAGTATTTAATAATACAGAGTCTCAGTAAGGGATGGTGAAAAATTCTGGAGATGCAGCATAGTAATAATTTCACAATATTGTAAATATTGTAAATTGTGGTTGTGGACACTGAATTGTATAGACAAATTTTTAAAATAGTCACTTTTCGTGTCATGTGTATTTTCCCATGAGAGCAACAAAGGGGGGGAGCTGGGGGTGGGAGAGAGAAAGAGTGAGGAGAAATAAAGTACAAATGAATTTGAAACTGCAGCAAGGAAACTGCAAATTGATAACAAAGCCAAATTCCTAGATTATTTTGTTAAAAAAAGTCAGAAAAAGTATTTCCTTCTTTCATCAACAAAGGAAAATTGTATTAGTTTTTGTTGTGTTTTGTTTGTTTTAGATTACAAATAGTGTTTACAGTTTTGATCTTCTAAGATTTCGGTTCTCCTTGTCTCACATTTGTAACCCCCCCACCCCCAAGAGTTAAGGTCATCAGAGGATACACAACTGGAAGATCTTGTCCACTGAAAGAGCCAGTCTGGATGGTTTCCTTCTGAAATGACAGTAACTGTCTGCTCCCAGTTAGTCTGCATTGCCAGAGACAGTGGCACAGGCCCCTAACCCCAGCAGCTGAGATGCTAAGGGAGCAGGATCGCTGGGAGGTGGAGTTTGAGGCTGTCTTGGACTACATGATGAGATCCTGTTTCCAAAAAACAAAACATAAAATATTAATTAAATTAGTCTATGCAGGTAGAGTTCTTATTCTCTTCTTCAAATTTATCTTCTGTTTTTCCAGGTATATAATTTTACCTGCTTGACTTCAGAATATATTGAATATCTAACTTGTAGTTTGCAGAATCAGACAGAAAAATATTGCAAGGTAGAAAATTATTTCCTTACATGGGCATACTTTACTGCCTGGAAGATGAAAAGAAAGATCCATCTTTTTTTCTCCCAGCATGTCTGATTTTTCTACGTATCATGTATAACTAATTCTAGATAAATAAACATGTGCCAGAATAATTGGCTTTCTCCATTTCCCACCAGATATGAACTCTGCTTTTAATTTTCTCTATTCCTTATTCATCTTTTAATGTAAATGTTCAATTGGGGTTTAAATCCTTTTCCCAAGCTTCTCTTTTATCATGTTTCTAATTACCTAGACTAATTGCTCCAAACCTGTAAGAGCTTGTGATTTTTTTAATTGTTTTCTTAATTATGATTCTTCAATGAAGAAAGCAGTGTTAAACAAAAGTTAAAAGTGAACACTGAATATTTATGCTAGAGATAGAAGGAAAGTGATAAAATATTTCCTTTAGAGTTTTAGAAATCTGATTTCTGTAAAATCTTTTTGTAGGCTACATGATGCTATGACCTAAAGTTCTTCATGATCAAACTGATCTAACAGTAATATTCTTACAACAGAGAAGTGCTACTGTGTTTGTAGTGTAACCTGTTCGTTTTGTCTTTACACATGAATAATGTCTGAGTGGTAAGCAAAGATTATTTTATGTTTCAGGGAGATATTTTCTATCCTTCCCCTGTATACAAATTAGGAACTCTAATTCAGATACTAAGATTTCCAAAAAAGCAAAAACTCTTATTGGTAGCAGAACACTATAATCTATGCCTTTCCAGTGGCTAAGCTTATATTAACTGAAATCTAAATTATAAAATAAAATACTGAAAACCTTATCAGTAATTATATCAAAGAAAATATTAATTTAAATATTGGGCTTTTTAGTGATTTTAATGCATAAAAGTATATTTTAATAATTATTTCACCCATTGTGCTAACAAAATGTTAGATAGAAAAGTAAGGCACAGAACCTGGAGTTTGTGTTCTATACCTTACATTTCTTAATGCAGCCATGAAATAAACATACACTGAAAGAATCTCTTTATGTCTAGGGATTCGAATGAAGCCTGAAGGGTCAAGGACGCAGGTGAAAATACATATGCAGTCATGTTGCTCTAAGGATCAGTATTTAGGAATGGAAGCCCAAAAGGTAGAGAAACAGAATAAGATTCTGAGCAAAAATCGAGAATGGAAAATGGCTAGAATTTGAAAGATGTACGGCAGAATGAGATTGTCTGAGATGTTATAGTTCATAAGCAAACAGTATACTAAGATGTTGGATAAGGAAATTGATAAGGGAAAGTGCTATCTTCTAATTAAGGTCCAGGGGGACAGATTCTATTATAGTGGACAACATGGACAAAAATACAGACAACCAGAAGAATTAACAAGCAACCAAGGGCCAGATAGGTACCAACAAAAAGACAAACTAATGCCAAAAATATGTGCTGAAAGGTAATGACTACATAAACCTACAAACTTGAGGTTCTTCTAAGGCTGTCACAGGAGACTTACTCAACAATGCCAGATGCTGATCATGAGGGAACTTTGATCTATCATTACTAGTGAGACTTCTTGCCTGAAAATTGCCTCTACGGTACACAGTAAAATGGGTATTCTCTCAGCAGTAAAATGTATTGCTGCACAGCTAAAAAGAATGTGAGAACTTCATTCAAAACAAAATAATCTAACCTACCTTCATTGGGCAGTGGTTTGGCAGGGGCCACACTGGCTGTGTCTACCTCACACATGCGTATTTGCTCTAGTACTCGATGCTGTGCCATCAGTTGTCTAATTGTGCATGGCAACCTTGCCTCACGTACAATCCTGAGAAGGTAGGGTATAGATGGGATCAGCAGACAGAAATACATCATCAATCCTGCACTTGCTTACAGGATTTGTAGAACCCCAGACCTGTCCCAGGTCCTGTGTTGGGCAGAGGTTTAAGATCTTCATAGATGAAGTACCACAAAGGTCAAGCCAGCTAAAAAGGATAGGCGATAAGACATGATTAGTATTCATCTACTTAGCATAACCAGTAAATACAATATACACAGAAATGTGTTTCTAGAAAAACGTGAAACCTTAGCTCTTAAAAAATAAAATCCTAGCATTTTTTTAAAATTTGGGATAGAACTTTTCAACCAGAAAGTAAGAATCCACACATTTAATCACAACTTATTAGCTAAGGTAACACAAACTGCTATCGATTAGGCATTTCTGTCTCAGTTGCTGAGATAGCTTCCACCCTTAAGGTGCTTACACCTGCTTAGCTGCTCTGTCTTCTCCCTGCCAGGTTGGTGGTTCTCTCAGCCCGTCCTTTCTATTGGTCTAGTGTCTAGATGAGAAATAACATTAATGTAGCCCTTACTACATGGCAGGCAGAAAAAGTTGGCAATTTACCTCTAGTAACATAATTAAGTCCTTTGAACATCTTAATAAATAATCACAGTTGTCATTTTCATTTCCAGAGGGAAGGATGGGGAAAGGGGATGTATGGCAGCTCCAAAGCAACAGGGACTGAAGCCTCGATATCCATTGAAAACCTGGGAGAGTAAAGATTTTATCGAAATGTCAGGTGGATAAAGCACACAGAAAGCACATCAAGTCTGAGATGCTTCATTTGAAGGAGTATCAGATAGGCAGAGCATAAACTCAGGTTGCCTAAGTACTCTCTCTGACCCCTTCAAATTCTCCCATTCTGAAGAGAAGTGATTGTAACACAACCAAAATAAGTTATTTCTAGTTTTTTCCAAGTTCTTATATTTTGAATTTATGACTTTAGAGAGCACACATGTTCACATTTGGTGAAAAAAAGCATTATTACCTTTTGTATATAACAAGAAGTAAAAAATAATAAATTATATTTTATGGAAAAAATATGTATCTGGAGACTCTTCTTGTCAAAAGGCAAGATGAATACTATTCTGCAGTTGTGCTTGCTGCATTGTAATTACTTTCTCAGCAGTGTGTTAATTAGTCAACTCCAGTAGTCTAGAACTCTTTGATGCTAGGTAATGAAATTAATAATAGATTTCTATCAACCCTCAGGAAGTTACAACAGGCTTCAAGTACTTCCAGTCTTTATTGCCTACACACAGAAATGAAAAATCCCTTCAGGTGTCCAGGTTAACCTGTGGCCATCATGATCAGCACATCACAATATGTAGCACTTCCCAGAGCAACAACTGTGAGAGCAGCAAGCTGGTGCTCCAGTCCGTACCTGGTGTAGAACTGATTGGCTTAAATCATGTACATAAAGCTTCAAGTGCTTTCTCCATAGGAGACTCTGATGCTAGCAGATGCCTAATGGGTAGTATCCTCTAAGAGTCACAAAGCCTGGAGGTTACCAGGCACTAAGCAAAGAGCAGATGGTGGTCACTGAGAAATACCTATTGAAAAAAAAAAATAGGCCAAGCCATTCCTCTTCTAGAGGCACCAGTAATTTTCTGAAGAGAAAATTTTTATTAAGGTGATAATGACATGTTCCTAAAATTTAAAATTGAACTATATGTATGCTACATTTCTGGTGTGCATGCATACCTGGAAACAGCCTTGTACCAACTTGTGTTATATTTTGCCTGTTTTAGCTCAGGCGTATTTGTTTTCACTTTTTGAATGCATGTATTTGGCCTGTGAGAGTGGGCCACCCTGTGTTTCCTGATACACAGGACTTCCAATCATCCTGCCTGAAGCCCAAGAGGCTCATCCTCTCCGCTCCTTCTCTGAGGGAAAAGCACTGTGAGAAATTGAGCCCTGCACACTGGATTTTTGTTTCATACCTTCTTGGAACATAGTACTATGAAAGTGAATTTTAAAGATTTTTTCTTTTCCTTTTTTAACAAGATATGGGGAGTGATGTGACCTGGCAGTTCTGTCTATATAGTGGCCATAGCCAGGTGTGGTGGCTCACACCTGTAATTCCAGCACTTAAGAGGCTGAGGCAGGAGGATTGTTGCACATTTAAGAACTGTTTGGGCTACAAAGTGAGTTCAAGGCCAGCCTGAACTGCAAAATGAAACTCTATCTCAAAAAGACAAAAAAGTATATATATAAAATATATTATATATTATATATATATATATATTCTATCTATGTCATTCATTAAAACTGACATTAAAGATAAGAAGGGGTCTTCCCATGAGACTTTCTCGTGAATGCTAAATCATAGCTAGACCTGTTTGCTGTCTGGTGTCTGTATCCCAGGAAAGGCTGTAATGTGATTCAGAATATTTCCCTGTCTTGACCTCAGTACTGTGCCTATGAAAGCATTTGAAATCATTCATCTCCAGAAAAGAAACTGAAGTCAGTATGTTTATCATATGAATCTTGTGTAAAAATTTTTTCATTAAAACATCAAAAATGAATACATGATTTTTTATTCAGTCTTTATATCCTTTGGAATTTAAAATTTACTATTACATTGCTTGTTCTTCCAAATAAACAAAAGTAGGACTATACCAATGAATAGAATGATAGTTTATTTGAGTCAGTGACTAATACACAATTACAGGTTCAAAATGGTAATGAAATTTTCTTTAAGTTGCCTAGATCCTAACCAGGAACTGCGGGCCATGCGATACATGTGTGACTAGATGGCAGTACATGTGACGTACTGTAGAAGTTTATGTAAGGAGTGTATATTACTGTGAATCTGATAGGGGATGTTTGTGTAGATAGTGGAATTGGGGTCATATTCACTTTATAATGAGATAGTCAGTGTCACTGCCATCTGTCTACATCCCTCCTTTTATGTAGTAGTCTAATTAAACTAATAGAACAAATTAACAAGAAATCCAATGTGACAGTTTTTCAGAACTGACTTCTAAGTTTATTCTATGTATCATTACAGTCTTCTAAATGTCTGGTTTCCAAGTAAGAGAAAAAACACCTAAGAAACTTTCCAACCTTTGGGATTTTAAGTGCAGCCCCAAGTGGACTTTATCCTCTAGTCATAGTCCTGAATTATACAGAAAAGGATCCTCTTGAATTGCAGCTCTGATTATCTCATTCACATAGCTCTCTTTCGTAAAATTTGCCTTTGTCGAATTCTTAGCAGGAACAATGATCCCTGGTGTCAAGGACCCTCTTGACCTGCCATCTTGGAATAATACCTCGAGGGTCCTTCCTCATTCACCTGACTTGTGTGTTTACCAATCTTGTTTTGCCTGAGTTTTCTTGGGTGTACTATAAGGATGTAATAAAATGTCAGAGCTGGGAAGATGTACTACTCTTTGCACCCCATCTATCCATGACTGATTTTATTAGTTAGATTTGGTTATTTAAGATAATGCTAAGAATAGTTTCATATTTAAAACCATATATATATATATATATACAGATACTGAACTTTATGCAGTCTTTTTTAACACAGACCTCTTTATAAAAGGAAGTATGGAGGGGCTAGGGATTTAGCTGAGTGGAATAAGCACCTGCCTTGCAAGGACACGGTCATGAGTTGGATCCCTGGTACCAATAAAAAAAAAAAAAAGATTCGAGTGCTTAAAAAGGAAGTATAGAGTAATAGCTCTTAACATATGGGTCTTCCAAGAAAAGTGCTGGAAATCATTGCATAAGACTTTGTTTTCTAAAGAAAAAAGTTTATTATACAATTCTTCAGTGATTTCAGAGAAAAAAAAGAAGAGAAAGAATTGAAGGACTGTGATGTGATTAGACAATGAACCTTTGCTGGGGGCATAGCTTTTCTCGACATAGTTTGAAAAGCATGTTCTAAAGCACAATAAAACACCTTCTGATCTCACATGTGACTGTGAATAGTTGAAGCACATTTGAGCAAATAATTGGTTAATGCACACAAAAGAATTAGGTGGGTTTTCTCTATGTGTTTTATTGGTATTTATTTTATCATTATTTTAATTGTTTTAATGCATATTAATGTTTGTACATTATACATGTGTAATAGGTCTAAAATTTAAACCTAGGCATCATGGGATACATTAGAATCACAGCACTATAGGAGCAACTAATGGAGTAGGACATTGTATAGTTAGTTTCCATTTGTCTTTGCAAATCCAGTCTTTACCCATGTCCTACTCTACAGACTTGTGATCTGGGATGAGGGCTCCATTGTCCAGTGGCTTCCATCACACAACACCTTTCACTGTCCTCTGGCTTTAAGGTGGACTCAGTGAAAGTAAAACACCAGATCTGCTTGCAGCCAGGAGCAGAGGGAGGTATTAGGTTTACTTTCCTGGCTTCTTTGGTCTAAAATTCTTTAGGTACCTAAGTTGTGAAAACACAACTCCCATCCAGCAGTCCTCAAAGACAGTTTCAGCTGCTGGTTAAAGGCTGCATAACCATCTCCACTTGCCCCAGTGACTCAGGCTGGTACCATTCCCACCTGGGACTTTGCCATAGATTAACCACACCTCTTTTCAATTAAACTTAATCTGCAGCCATTTAGTATCTGCTCTTGGTTACACTATCTGAACCTGCCAGCTGTTCCTGCTGGGACTCTGAGAAAGCAGCTTAGTGGATGTGAAAGACACATTGTACTCTCTTAACGAGACCAAGTAAAAATGTCAACAGTACCTGAACAGAATATGTGGTTATGATAGTACATTGCCACTTTCCTGTTTCCTATTACTCTGTACTAAATGTGACAGTGTCTTAAATAGATGCTACAATCGATGAGTAATTATTTAGTAGATATCTCACAATTCCTTTTAATAGTATTCATCTGCAGGACTTGATGCTTTTATCTCCTAAATGTAATTATATGTTGCACTAAAGATTCAGAAAGGCAGAAATAATGTTACCATTTCTTAATTCATATAGTCTCAAAAGGTTTTCTTACTCAGTCTCACCCCATTTATCTCTCTTTTTCATATAGAGTTTAAAGGAATCCACAAATTGAGAAACTGAGAAAAGCAAAATCTAGGCTAAGCGTACATAATGTGTACCAAATGTCACTAGGTTCTACTTATATCACATTGCAGTTTCTTGAAATTATAACTGATAAATATTGTATCATGAATTGTATGAGATAATGAACATTCAAATACAACAAAAAGTTTACTTACCAAATTTACCTTTACATAAGTCCTTTGTCAATTTCTGAATTTTTAAAAGTTTTGTGTTTTTATTAACAATTTGTCAATATATTTAGCTAAATAGTTATAAAACTTATAATTGTACCTTTGCTGCCATCTAGACTTTAAGGAAAACAGTTGCATGACAACTTCTTGGTACAAGATGTGTTGATACCTCAAAATAAATGACACATACGCATATTATCCAACAGTATTTGGTTGTACTAATTGTAACAATCTTGCCAGGATTTTCATTAAAAATTTATAAATATATACACTTAATAATTATATATTATATTATAATGAAATAATTTATTAGTTAACTTTTAGTGGAAAAGAAAAGAAAAAGGAAATATATAAGTAAAAAAATGAGGCAACATAATACAGTATTCCAAGAAATTTTAAATAGCATCAGTAACGGTAATTTAATATAATCAATTAAGGTTTGTAACTGGTGTATTTCCTCTTCTAACATTGATCTTTCCATTAAAATTTTTCTGCAGCCATTGATTATTCTTTTGTAATTTATCCACCCCTGGCTATTAAATATTCATAAATTCCCTTGGGAAGCAGTGGAGGAAAAGCTGCTAAATCAGATTCTGGAGAGAATCTGCATAAGATTCAGATCCCAGTTCTGACACTTACCGGTTATGTGACCTTGGGTAAGCTGTCCAACCTCTCCATGTGTCATCTTCCCCATAAGGAACAAGCAAATAATAATACTAGTCAGATAGTTTTGTTCTGAAAGTTAAATTTGATGACATGACACCCGGGTCAGACATGATGCTCAGGGTATTTTACTGGACTCTCTCTTAGCATGGAAATGAGGAGCCTAAATGGTCTTCTGTGGAGCCTAACAGTCTTTCCTGAATCAAACAAAAATATGTATTTAATATTTAGTATTGTTTTTATCTTATTTCCTCAAACAGAAACTTAAACCTCATTTAAACTTCAAAATTCAAAAACTGTGAAATATATACTTTATTATATTTTCCCATAACTCTATCTTTCCATCATCCTGAAACAAAATCTACTATTCAAAGTACAAGACATAATAGCTTCATTCCTGTATATTTTCTTTTTCTGCACATCCACTTGCAAAGATTTCACTAGTTTTACACCAGCAAGATCATTCTATGCATTTTGTTGTAAGCTGACTCTTAACTGTAACTCTCTCAGCTGAGTTCCACTCAGGAAGACATGCTATTCCACATGTCTTCACATCTGAAAATTCAATTTTGCTTAAGAAATATTTTAAAATGATGCAAAACACTACTAGAGTTTGCCTAGAGAAATAGAGCTATTGCTGAAGTGTCACTTCTCCCTTAAAATATTTCCTGCCCTTCCTTTTTCTTCTCCCACAAATTTGCATGACCTAGATTTTGCTAACACCTTCCCCATACACACCATTTGCACGCCTCCCATTGCCCAAAAAACCTTTCCTTCCTTAGAGAAATTACATTCTCTTTCAGTACATAAAAAGAAATTTTTTCTTCCATAAGTAGTTTTCTGTTTTTACAATATTACTTCTCAAAAATGTTTCACCTCAGGTGTGAATTAGTGTTGCATTATCTAAGCATTACCAGGAAGAATCATATTCAGGGGCCAGAAATAAGACTCCAAGACTCTTTCTTTTCTGTGGCTCTCTGCCTGTGTCTGCCACCTGCAGAAAAAAACGGCACTTTCAGTAGTCCTGGTTGTGCTGTATTTGGTGAGTTTAACTTACCTATGTTTAACTTACTTGGAAGTTTTAAAAATTGGCAATAAGGGAAAAAGAATAAAGGTCTGGTCATCCTTAAAGTGGTTCTGGGCACATGAGTCTCATTCTTTATTTATCTGTATGTCTTAGATTAAATCTTGTGTCTTGGTTTCAACGTAAATGGTGACTAACAGATTTTTGGAGAAAGCCTCTTACTTGGTGACCAATGCATCTTGCCAGTCACTGGTCCAATTTGATAGAAAGTTCTGTCACTAGATAGCCACTGTGTGGAAAAAAATCACTATTCAACAGTATTATTTGAAGTTCTTTTTATATTTAAAAATGTTTTAATTGACTGGTAGCAATTGTTCAGTATAGTGTGAGTTTTAATGCAAATTAGATCAGGATAATCACATTTACCTTTATCATTTCTTTGTGTTTGGAACATTCAAAAATCTTTTTACCAGCTATTTTGAAATATGCACTTAATAATTGTATTATCCTATTGTTTTATTTTGTTTTGTTTTGCTTTGGTATGTACGATTGAGCCTGAAACCATACTTTTTTTTTCGTGTTTTTTGTTTTGAGATATCATCTTGCTAATCTGCTCAATTTTCCAGGCTAATTTCCATGAACTTGCATTTCTCCTATCCAACCCTTCCAAAGAACTATAATGACAGGCATGCACTAGCACCCCCAGTTTATGAGATCAAGTCTTTATCTTCCACATATAAATGAGAACATGCAGCATTTTTCTGTCTGTTCCTCTTTTGCTTGACACAGTATTCTCTAGTTCAATCCATGTTGCCTCAAATGAAGAGATCATTCTTTTCTGTGGTTGAGTGACTTTTTTTTTAATCCATCCATCTGTCTAGGTACCCTTAGGCTGCTTCCATTTCTCAGAGGGAGGCTGCAATAAACATTAAAAATACTGATGTTTCCTAGGCATATTGCTTATTTTTTCTATGGATATATATATATATATATATATATATATATATATATATATATATAGCAACAGTGGGATTGATAGATCATGTGGTAATTCTGTTTGTAGCATTTTGAGTAAATTCTCCATAATAACTATAATAATTTATATTTCCACCATAACTTTATTAATTTCCTTTTCTCCATATCCTTGCCAGCATTGATCTTTTGTCTTCTTAAAAATAGTTGCTGCAACCAGAGGGAGATGAGCTTTTATCGTGGTTTATTTTGCATCACATGAACAATTAGTCATATTAAGAGTTTTTTCCCCTTTGTTTAAAGATTTGATTTTCAGAGGTTCCTACTACTAAAGACCGATTTTTCATCAGGATCTAGAAAATGGCTTTGCTGCTGCTGCTTCTTCCTACTCCACTATCTTCAGAAACTGAACTTCAGAACAACAGAATTTAGGGACTTGAGGGTTACAGAGACAGACACCTGTAGGATTTCTGTGACTTAGCCAATGACATACACATTGACATAAGGATTCTTGGCTGACTTGAAGGTCTTGAAAGAAAGAAGCTTATAAATATTACCAGAGTGAAATAAGTCATATATATATATATATATATATATATATATATATATATATAAAAAGAAAGAAAGAAAAAGAAAAATGAAAGAAAGAAAGAAAGAAAGAAAGAAAGAAAGAAAGAAAGAAAGAAAGAAAAGAAGGGAGGGAAAAGGCAGGAAAATTAAAAAAAACAAGAAGTAGGAAAAAAAGAAAAGTGCAAATTTTAAAAAATTAAATAGGCCTATAATTTGACTAAATGAAACATTTTATTATAATTATTTATACAGCATAAATATAAAAGGAAAAAGATTGGTTGTGCCCATCTACAAAAATGTAGTTCCTGAATTAACTTTAATATCTGATGAAATTCACTCAGTGGCAAGTCTTTATGCACTTAATCATTGCTACAGCACAAACTACAATCATATATGGGTTGTACTGAAGTTAAATAAATTACAATTTACAATGTTAGAAAGAATATTGGACAAAAAATAAAGGAGAAAAGTATGTCTTTCCTTAACCACTGGAACTATCGTTTTACCTAAATTTCCATGATCATGTTACTCACTGCTCTAAAATATCACATAATACATATAAACACTGGGAATTTAGAGTAATAAAATTATGTCAAACCTTTGGCATTTACAGAGTGACTTAATGCAAACCTCATATATTCTTTCCTTGGTCCCCAGGTTAAAAAATTAAAGCCACTTATTATGAATTAAAATGGATTTTTCAAGAGTAAAGCTCATCATAAAATACCCAGTAGGGAAGGGGTCATTATCCCTACTGATTTTGCATTCAACAGCCCAATTTGGCTTATTCTCTATGTCTGAAAGAAAGAATCATGCTTCACAGTAGATTTCAACAACTTTAATACTATTGTTCCATCACACCCTTCAAAGTTCTCTTATTCTTATAATTACCAAAAATGTTCAAGTCGGACCTGGTTAATAATTTTTACTGTTAAAGATTTGGTTAGTTTGTTCTGTTCAGTGCTTTTTTCAGCAGTTCTCAGAGGCAGTTTGTCTTCACCGCTGAAGAAAAATATACCTTCCACCAAGCTAATGAGAGGTGCTTCGGCAGCCTCGGCGTCTTACAGTCTTTTTAGGCGAATGTCTCAGCTGCATCCTGCTCTCTTCGAGTGCACAGCTATGAAATTACATTGATAGTACTGTCTTTTGAAGGCATTTGTTTGATAAAATCATTCAGATGATACAAATGCTTTCAAAGGGAAATAAACCATTCACCTACAAGTAGTAAATGATTGCCACTTTAGTTAAATTTATGAAAATTGTTTGATTAAAAAAAAGCATAGCTTTAGTGGATGAATTTTTCAAGACATATTTATTGCATTTATTAACTCTTTTATCCCCATAAAATTAAAACATTTAACATCTTTAGGTCTTTTTGGTTCCTAGTGACTTTCTCTCTCTCTCTTTTTTTTTTTTTTTTGTAGTAGCTGTAAAACTGAATCCAGGACTTCAAATAGGCAAGAACTCTACCACTGAGTATACTCCCAGTGCTTTCTTTTGTTGTGGTTGCTTTTGGGGTTCTGTTTTGTTTTTTGTTTTATTTTTTGTTTTGTTTTGTTTTATTCTTTGAGACAGGGGCTCATTAAACTATCTAAGATGTCCTCCAATTTTTGATCTTCCTGCTTCTTCTTCCATGTAGCTGGGATTACCAACATGCAACACAGCACTCGCCTATATTTGAAATTATTCTTTAATCAACTTATTCTGTGGTTGCAACAAATGAATAGTCTCTCGGATTTGTAAAAGTTGCTATAAAACTGTCACTCTCACAAGTGCACACTGACATGTCTTAAGGAATTTAACCACTCAAGCTTTTTTAGTGTGTATATAGCATCAATACTCTAATGTTCAAACCAAATTTTTGATGGAGATCCATCCTTGTGTCTTTGCACAAGAGGATAAAGAAACTATAGCAGTTTCTCTCTCTCTCTCTCTCTCTGGCTTTGTTTTTTGAGACAGGGTTTTGCTATGCCTTTGAGGCTGGCTTTGAATTCACTATATAACCCAGGATTCCCTCAGACATGTGACAACCTTCCTGTCTCAGCTTCCCAAGTTCTGGGATACTAGATGTGAGCCACCATGCCTGGATTTTGTACCATTTCTTCTGCAGATTGAAACCATAAAATAACATAAACCTTTAAGTTAGGCAAACATAGATTTTGTTTGTAACACTGTTAATCTTTGCCAAGTAAGTGTTTAGCTTGCTGTTTAATATGCTGTAGTCTAAATTTATGAGAAAAATAAGTATTTCCAAGATCAGTGAATGTAGCACCGATATGAAATGTGTACTGTCATGGTTACTTTTTCTCATTATTGAGACAAAATACTCAAAATTAAACAAGGAAAGGTTTATTTAATGCTCAGTGTGCGGAGGTTTCAGTCCATATTTGGCTAGTTCAAAGGTAGAGTGGCACATGGCAGAAAGCAGAAGTTCATGGTGGCAGAAAACAGCAAAACCAACAAAGAACAGAAAGGGAAGAGTGACACAGAAGACTCTTTCTGTCCCTTATATTGTATGTAGGCCACTAACCCTAGGTTGAGTACGCCACTCACACCTGTAGTCTAGCATTAGACCATAAATCAATCACAACTGTAGAACTCTGCCCCCATGACCACATGAGGCTTTGAGGGCCATGCAGACACAAAACATAACATGTATTTATGCAAATAAGGAAAGATTAAAATATTTTCTCACTTATATTTTTTATTTTTGTACTTGTATTAGACATATATCTTGAACTTTTATAAAGAGATGGGCAATTTCACAATACTAATTTAAGAAAGGTTTCATGGAACCATTAATCTTATCTTCACATGGTCATCAATATTTAAAATGCTTTTACTTTCTGGTATTCATACTACCTTCACTGTTGTTTTTCATTATTTATAAATCTAGTTAATAATTTCTGTGACTTTTTTTTAGTCCAAACACCAAAAAATATTTTTTCTTAACTTTTTCATCATAATAGTTCTAAAATAATAATTCTCAGAATCATAGATAGTAGGAAGAACAATGTAATGCTGTTGGGTGAACTGGATAATTATATGCAAAAGATTGAAAATTCATCTGTATATGTCATTTTGTACAGACATTAATTCTAAATTAAAATTTTAAGTGTATATAAGTTCTAAAACTATAAAACTACTAGAAAAAAACATAGGAGAAAGACAAATACAACAATGATATTTTTTGATCAAATTCCAAAACAGGATCAAATGTATGTGTAAACAAATGAAATTATATCAAACTAAAATATGTTTTACACAATGTAGAAAATAATTGACAGAACATAAAGACAACCTCCAGAGTGGTAGAAAATATTTTCCAAGTTATCATCAACAATGGATTAACATCTACAATATATAAGGAATTCACAAATTTAACAAAAATAAGTAATTCAATTAATAATAGGCAAATTATCCAAATAGACACTTCTTAAAAGAGGAAACATAAATGGCCAATAAATACATGAAAATAATGCTCAATATCATCAACCATCAGGGAAAAAGAAATTAAAAAATTTAATGACATACTATTTCAAAAGATGAGAGAGAGACAGACACAGAGAGAGTGCTGTCAAAAATAAAGAGCAAAATGAAGTCTTCTAAACTATTGCTGGAAATTAACACAACCATTATGGAAACATTATAAATGTTTCTCAAGAACTAAAAAGTAGAGATACTTTATGATGTGGCTATCTTTTTCCATTGTAAATATCCAAATAAAGTAAAATCAACTAACAAAAGAATACATGAGCACCCATTGCATAATGACTAACATACATTAAGTGAGAGAGCTGTTATAAGCTCCTGAACACGCTTCTGAAAGTAAATGTCAGCAACCCTTGCTACTTCATGCAAGTGTGGCAGCACCCATAGAAGGAATCACTTGTGAGTTCTCTCACTTTTTCTACTAGAATACTGTATTTTAATACCATGGTGATGATTCTTCCATATACTTACACCAAAAATATAAGAATAATGTAGCTTTCTCATTCATACCTTGTGTATGGAAAGATAAAACATCTGAAAACATTCAAATTAATAGTATTTAAGGATGCCTATTGTGACTACAACACATAAGAGGATAGTTTTTTTTTAAATATACCTACAAGTAGTTTGATAGAACTCTCTCCTTTCGACAGTTGAAACCCAATTTTCTTAAACTTGCAAATGGAGTGGATTTAGTGACTGAATTTAAGTAAACAAAATAAGGCAAAAGTAATGCTGTGCTACTACTGGACTGGGCTTATATAAAAATGCTATGACTTTAGTCAGGTTCATTCACTTTCTCTCAGACCTTGTGCTCAGGGAAAACTGGCTGCCGTGTTACATTATGCAGCCTGTAAATAGACTCCTTGAGCAACTAAGGCATTTCACAAAAAGCCAGCAAGAAACCTGAAAATCATCATAGGAATGCAGTTGAAAGAATGCAAGTGCAGAAGTACTTGTTGCTTCAAATGAGACAAGAACTCTTAATGACAGTTTTCAAGTGGAAACATAAGGCACAAGTACCCACATAATTGGACTCTGCTTCAAACCCCCAGAAAATGTAAAATAATGAAGCTTTGCTATTTGAATCTGCTAAGATATAGTTTATTGCATAACATTATACAACTAAAACACACAGATGTCATGCTATTTTATTAATTTAAGTATGATATAAAAAAGAATTAGAACAAGTAGAATTAGCAAGAATAGCTAGAAAGATCTTTTATGAGAAGTTGAAAATAATCAGCATTTATCACATTCATTATCAGAAAAGGTTGTTAGTAAACAAATTAATCTTAGTATCTAATTAGGTAAAGCAGAAATACACAGGTTAAAGATTTGAGCCTAGAAAAAATTCAAATTACAGATCCAACTTAAATTTAAATAATCACTGCACTTCACACTTACACATTATGCTGAACAAGCAACTCAAATACCGTGGGCAAAAACCTCATTAATTTTCAAGAATAATATAGTACATAACTCATACAATAATGACATTTTAGTACAGCTCATAGATGAGGACCATTTTCTCAGATTTACTAATGTAAACCTTTTGTGTATTTTTCAGGACAAAAGTATTGAATATTAGGTGGTAAAGAAATTGCCATGGGAGAAATTTATAGAAAATTTGGAATTTAGTGAATACAGTGCAAAATTTAGGTTCTATCAGAACATGTATTGTAATCTGGCATCATAAAACTATAAATTGAACCACAAAACATTAAAAGGAGTAATTGCTAATGGGAAATGGAATAACCACTTCATAAATTTTATGGTTCTGCACCTAGGTTTCAGTTGCTAGATCAGGTTGAAGTTTAAAATTGAGGGGTAATAGCATCTAAAAAACATGGGAAATTAAAACTAACATTTGTTAATTAACATACACAAACTTAAATTGTCTATGTTCAATAACACTTTCACCATATTTGCTTTATTTAGTAATTTGTAACATACGAAAAATATCTATTCCTAATACAAATCATTATAAATATTCTCATATCACAGTAATTTCATTTTCTAAACAGAAATTTTTATAAATTCATATCTTGGGGCATACACAACCTTTAGAAGGCATAAGATTTGCACATGTAATATTGAAATTTTTCAAAGTAATTCTTTGGTGTATGACTGTAGCACATTGGTAACTGGTGGTCAACTTAAAAACCAGATGAACTGAATCAGCGTGGTGCTGAGCATGAATGGCCCATTTGAGGACTGTTGCCAGAATTAAAAAAAAAAAAAAAAGACCTGGAGAGGAAGAGACAAGTATTGTGGGTTCTCTTAAGTGTTGTTGTTTGGAGCCGTTGGTTCTCCTGGAGGAGCTTGTCAAGGCTGGCTCTCCTGATGTGAACTCAGCTGTTATCGTTGGAGGGGCTCAGAACCTTGTTGATGAGAATGGCTGTGGTTCACTTCGGAGGGGCTTTGGGCCTTACTTTGAGCATGATGTATTTTTTCACTTATCCATTTTTTTTAATTCCCTTCATCAATGTTTTACAATTTTCAGTGTTCAAGTCTTTCAGTTCATTCAGTTTGTTCTTAGTATTTTATTCTTCTTTGTATGCTATTGAATGAAATAATTAAGTTCCTATAATAATCCATTATTTTTTATTTCTATTAAGTTTATTGGTACATTTTAGGTATACACAATGATGACATTCATTATAGACAGTTTCTACCTGTACATGAAATAAATTGAATCTTTTTGCCCATTCCCCATTCCTCTTTCCTCCCTTCTCCTCTTTCCCTCCTTATGTGCAAGTTTTGTTTCTATTTTTCCCTTTATTTTCATTGTTTTCTTTTCTCTTCCTTCCTTTCTCCCTCCTTTCTACCTAGTTCCTCTCCCATTTGAGCACAGTCTCCCTATTTCACAATATCTATTATACATTGTGTTCCTTATATACACTTTCTCACACCAGAGAACAATGAGGTGTGTATATCCAATTTATTTCACTTTGAGTATGATCTCATGTTGCTTCCATTTAGCTGTAAATATCTGAAGCTTATACTTCTTTGTGGCTGTATAGTACTGGATTGTACTAAAAAAACCCCACACATCTGTATCCAATCATCAGTTGATGGGCATTTGGGCTATTTTCAAGATTTAGCTATTACAGACTGTGTTGCTATAAACATGGGTATGCATATATATCTGTGGTATGATATTCTTAATTCTTTTGGGAGGATACCCAGAAAGGGAGTAGTCAGGACAAATGAGATCTCCAATCCTAGTTGTTTGAGGTGTATCCACACTGATTTCCACAGTGCTTGTACCCATCTACATTCCCACCAATAGTGGAGAAGTGTTCCTTTTTCCCCCACAGCCCCACCAGCAATTGTTATTGGTTAATTTCTTGATAAGAACCATTGTTTTAGTGGTGAGATGGAGTCTCAGCATTGTTTTAATTTTCATTTCTTGAATGACCAATGATACTACCATTTTTCATAAATTCATTTCCTATTTCTAGTTCTTCATCTGAAAAGTGTCTATTCTATATACTCATTTTTTAATTGAGTCTATAAATTTTGGGGGAGGGAAATCCTGATTATTTTGAGTTCTGTATATATTCTAGATAGTAGTCCTTTGTTGAAGAACAGCTGGCAATTTTTTTTTTCCATGCTGGGTTGTCTCTTCGCTCTTGTCTGTGGTTTCTCTTGTGCAAAATCTTTTTAATAAAATAAGATTCCAGTAGTTGATTCTTTGTGATACTTCCTGTGCAAATGGAGTCTTCTTCATAAAGTTTTTGCCTATGCCAATATCTTCAAGAGTTCTACTGCTACATTCTTCCAGCCTGGGGCTTAGCTATCTCTAACTTGACATCTGCCTAACTTCATACTGGGCCCAGAAAAGCAACTTATCTCCAAGAGTAACTCCTATGTTCTCCTTCTAGCTCCAGAAAAAAAATCCTCCTGCTCCCTTTTTGTACATGCACCAAACCCTTTCCAATCCCAAGACTCCACAACAACCCAAGCCTCCACCCCAGCCCGCAGTAAATCTCTCTGTTCTGTTTTGTGAGTGCAGATGCTCCTTCAAATAAGCTGTTAATAAGTTATTTTGCCCACCTTCCAAACTCCTCCCCCAGCCAGATCTGATAAAAATACTTCCACTCCTTTGTTCTCTTCAAATGCATTTCTTCTGCAGCCCTCCCGTGCCTGTAGTAAATGCCTCTCTCTGTCTCTGTCTCTGTCTCTGTCTCTCTCTCCATTGCACCAATAATCTTATCACTACCTACTCTATCTTCCAGAGATTTAATGTTTCTATTTTAATATTTAGATTTTTGATTCATTTTTATTTCAGTTTAGTGCATGGTGGAAGATATGTCTAGTTTTAATCTTCACATGTGGAAAACCCATTTTTCCAGAATAATTTATTAGAGAGGCTATATCTCTTCCAGTAAAGTTGTTTGGCATCTTTGTCAAAAATAAATTGGCTAATTATGTCTGGAGTTGTTTCTGCATCTTCTAATCTGTTCCATTTATGTTGGTTTTTTGCTGTAATATGCTGTTTTATCACAGTACTTTGTAGTATAATCTCAAGTTAGAGATTGTTATGCTTCCTGCCTTGCCTTTGTTGCTCAGAATTTTTTTTTTCTATTCGAGGTCTGTTCTAGTTCCAAATGAGTTTTAGGGTTGTTTTTCTCTAATTCTGTGAGATATACTGTTGGAATTTTCATCAGGAATACATTAAATCTGTGTAAAAATTTTGAAACTATACCCATTTGTACTTTATAGGTTCTTCCTACTCAAGACAAGGGATATGTTCCCATTTTCTTATAGTCTCTTCAATCTTCTTTTTCAAACTACTGTAGTTTTCAATGTAAATGCCTTTACCTTCCTCATTAGATTGATGACTGATTTTTGTAGGTTGATTTTATTTCTTGCAACTTGACTGAACTCATTATTAGTTGTAACAACTTTTTTCATTAAATCTTTAAGATTTTGTACATATATAATCATGTTTTCTACAAGCAGATCTATTTTTCTTCTTTTCTACTTAGGTTGTTTTTTTAAAATTTCTTTTGCTTATCTGTTGGTCTGGCCAGAACTTCTGATGCTATGCTGAGTATAATTGATACCTATGGAGCTTTCAAATTGAATGAAAAATATTTACAAGCAATTCCAAGACAAGATGATTTCATCTGTGAAATTTACCAAAATTTCATTAATAACAATAATAATAGTAATAATGCCACTACTTCTCAATAAGTAGAAAGGGAGTGCTCCCAAACTTATTGCATGAATAGCATAATCTTTGTGAGAAAAGGAGACAAACATAACACAATGAAAAAATGTAGACCAGTATCCCTGAGCATAGGTGCAGAAATTCTCAAGACTATATTGGCAAACTGAACAGAGTAGTACATTTAAAATGATTACAGACAATGACCAAAGTGTATTTATCTCTGGAATGCAAAAATATTTCAATATGTATGATAAATGAATGCAGTAAAACACATCAAGGAAATGAGAAAGAATCCTGCATAATCATATCAATAAGTGCAGAAAACAAATTCCCCAAAATTCGAAATATATTCATGATTAAATTCTCAAAACCATAGGTGCAGAAGGAAATTAATGTAATTCAAAAAGGCAAAGTATTAAAATAGCTTACTTTAATTCATTTTGTAATGGTGTTTTCTTAATGTTACAATTTAATTTCTGAATGCATTTTCTGAAAGCTGATGTTTCTTTAATAATGTTACTAGTTGTCATGTAATCAATGTGATTATTTGCTTTGGATAAACTTTACCATAAATTTCAGTATAAAGCAACATGTAAGGGCTGAGGATATAGCTCAGTGGTACAGTGCCTGCCTGGCAAGAGCAAGGTCCTGAGTTTGATTCCCAGTACTAAAATAAATAAGCAAATAAATAAATAACTTGTGAATTCATTTCAATTACAATAGAACTTGCTGGTAAGCAGGATAGAGAAACCTCATATAATGTCCTGGAAGGACTACCTCATATTCTGGGAGTTATAAAAGCATGCTATTTTGTTCTGTTCTTTATTTGGTTTAATATCTGCTTCCCATGAAAAAATTTAATAAATATCTTAAATGTTGGATTTTTTTTTACTTGTCTTGTTGAGCAGTTAAGAATAGCTTTGCTTCTGGTGTTGGATAGAAATTCTAAATCATATGTTAAGGGAAAAAATATCAAAAATACTAGGAATGGTATAGACATTAAACAGTAGTAAATCAGTTTGTGTCCCTGGAGTACATGACAAAAAAGAAAGAAAGGTAACGTCTATAAGAAAGATTGCAGAGTTTATCTAACTCTATTTAGACCAGATAAATTCCAAGATAATCTTAAACATCTTAGGATATTCTAATATAAAATATTCTCATCTTTTCAATGGAAATACCAAGAATACTCATCTCAATATATTATTTAGATTATTTGAGAACAATGTTTCATGATCTAGCAATCAGTATATTGTTGATATAACTTCTGTGTTATCCATTTTATTGCCAGTAGGAATATAATTTGATACAGTAAAATGTTACAAGTGAGATTTAATATAGTTTACTTTAATAAGAATAATATATTTATTGGTCAATACTCAGTACTAGAAAGGTTCACAGAGCTCCTCTTAGCAATATAGAGATCAAGATTTCATATGACAGATGAAAAAGCAGAGGAATCCCATTGCTAATTTTTCCTGTGTATCTTATTTGTTTGAGAATGGTGTGATGAGACATTTGCTTTATTAGGACACAGTGTAACAAGCTGGCATAGTTACGTTGCAACTTGTTACATAGGAATTCAAGGTATACAGGCAGCCTCAGGCCCAAATTAATTTAATTTAACAAATTAGTACCCTGATGGTCATCAGTAATATAAAATAGATATTGTTGCGGATTTTTTTTAAATATTTTTGAACAAATTTTATTTTAAATGACACAGAATTGCACATAGGTATGGGGTATGGTATGTGATATTTCCATACAGGGATACAATGGATAGTGATTAGATCAGGATAATTTTCTTATCTTTTAAAAATATTTGTAAAAAAAACCAAAACCTTGACATGTAGTGAAATTTATCAAGGTACTGGCAGAATGGTGATGTGATGCCATGTCCTGCACAACTCTCAAAGTCTCTGGAAGAAAAGATGGTGAGAAGTTGGAGAAATAAAAGTAAGACACAATATACAGAAAGTTGAGGTTGGGTGGAACACTCTCTCTGTGTGGGAGGAAAGGAACTGCTCACCACCACAACGCATTTATTCATACATTTGTCATACGACATCTTTTCGCTTACCTAGCTCACATCTCATATCCTGTGTCCTCCAGGCAGGAACACCTGCACAGCTGGGAGCTCCATGCCCTCAGAGTGCGCCTCAGGAGTTTCATGCTCTCAATGCCCCATCCGAATAGGTGAACATCGCTAGTTCAACCACACTCAACATCTTCCCCCTTTCCCTTTTTGTAGTTGCAGTCAATAGGTGTTGAATTTGGAGGAACTGTATTTGGAGGACTCTGCAGACAATTTTTTTTTCTTGTGATTATACTTTTCTGGAGGATGTTCAAGACCAAGTTAAAGTGAGGTCTGTATTAATTAATTTTTTACTATCTATCAAGGTTGGTTGAGTCTCCTTGGGAATAGCCCTGGAACCATGCACAGGACCTCTTAGTACTTTTGTCAGTGTCAGCTGACTAGATGAGTCATGGCCATCGCTTGACCAAGTTGTTTTCTGTGAAAGCTTGGGAGACTTTTTCTCTTCTAGTGGCTCTCATTAGGCAGCTATACACTATTGATCACTGTCCCCTATGTTCCCACAACCTCCTTGGTCAGAAGGCTAGGAATACACTGAGATACAGGATGTTGTAGGAGGCATTCTCTATTATCCTGGGTCCCTACTGACATTGAAGGGCTGGAGCCAAAATATTGGCTATCCTTTTACCCATTTCTCTTTTGCGATTTTTTGGCTTCAAACTCTCAGTTGTTGAACATTCAGAAGACAAGGTTAATGACATCACACTGTAATAGGAGCAGTGAGCTTAATATTATTCAAAATAGAAGCAATATTGTCTAACACACATGGATGTCCTAGTATCTAAATCCCTGCAGAATATCAACAGATAGCAGTTATATATGTTATACAGAAAAATAGAAATCAAAAGCCATACATAATATTGTAGCATGACAATCATGATGACATTTTGTAATACACTTAATTTTCATTTTGTCATAGTATAAACTTTTTAATCAATCATCTCTATATAACATATAAGAAGCTTTTTACCTAACTTCCTGTCCTTTAATTGGAAGTACATAACCTAAGTTTTGTTAGAGACAGATGTCTGAATCTTAAAGAAATGTCTTTCACCATAAACAGTCTTTATTCCACACTTAAGAAGATCCAAATATCTGCACGCAGGAACGTATTCAAAATACTACAAAAACAATAACAACAAATTATCATAGTCATAAGAAAACCATTGTAAAAAAACTTTTTTAAATCAAAAACTTTATTGTCTAGAAGACTTAATCCTTTGATGAATGTGAACATGTCACAATAATATATTTTAATAACATTTATTAGGGTGTCTCCCATAAGGCAATGAGGATCAGCAGGGCTTCCCACGAATGAACAAAGACTGGGATAATTTTTCCCTGGAAGCTACTTCTTTACTCATCAAAGATAATCTTACCCAAAAATTCCACAAATCCAAAAGGTCTCTTTATTACTTTAACAAATTTCTAGTGATGTCTGAAAAAACCTATTTTGATATCAAATTTACCAGCTGGTCACCCAGATGGAAGCATGCCTTTAAACCTACAACTCAAATTAAATTCTGAACCAATGTCCAAAAAATGCAAAAGAAATAGAAGGTAGAAAAAACTATTGAGCTCAGAAAAAAACAGCTGTTCATGGATATGATGAACAAACAAACAAGTACACAATTTAACAGATTAGGCCAACAGACATTAACTTTCATGTGCCTTTCTTTCATACAACTTTCAGCTCAGTTATCTCTACACACTTTGTTACCTACTTAGACCTTTGATTCTTATTTTTGGTTAACATCTTGGCATTCTGGATCAGTTCCTTTACTTGACCCAGTGTCAGTTCTAGCCCTATGCTTGTTTATCAATTGTAGTCTCTGAGGCATAACTGTCATAGGACTGAGCTTCTTGAAAGATGGAATCAACTCCTTCCCTGGATCTGGGTCCATGATACAGTCAGACAGCATGCTCTGGAGTTCTGATAGGCTATTCTGCATTCTCTGGAAAAACACAAGCATGCTCTCTGCCTCATGTGAGTAGTGGTTTGGATCCTTTCCACTGTCCAGTATGAAGATCTTTCCCAAGGACCCTTCCTAACTTTTTCCCTTTATCTGATTAAATCATCTTTTGACTGCTGCAGCTCTATCCTAAGTAGCATTTAAAATATTAATAGAATATACTTCCTAGTGAAGTCTTTTATGAGGTGTAATTTTTTTTCCTAGGGAAGGAGTCTTCCTTTTGTTCTCATAATTGAATTTTGAGTGTTTAGTGAGCATGTTCAACAATTCCTTGATATTGAGGGTTATAGAGAATTGTTGTGACAAGGGACATATGAAAAGTTCTGAAAAAAGTTTGTAAAGCAGTGCTTGCATTGTCAGCAGAAGAAAAACCGTATCCTCTATTCAGGTGCTTGGGGCTCCTGCACTCTTACCTCCAGGTGCAGGTCTAGACTCACTGCTGGGGCTGGGCTCCACCTCAGCACCTCCCCTACCAAAGGATGTGTCAGTCACTGCCTCAGCAGCTACAGTTTTTTTCTTTTCCTGCTTGGGACTTGATTTTAAAATAGTTCTCGGGACTGGGGACATAACTCTGCAGGAAAGCACCTGCCTAGCAAGTGTAAGGTCATGATTTTGATTCCCAGTACCCAGTACTGGAAAAAAAAAAAAAAAAAAGAACAGTACTCAAAGTCAAATCCTCTGTGTTCATCCCAACAAGTATATGAACATTAAGACTGTCCATAATCCAAGTACACACACACACACACACACAATACAGGAATGCACAATTGAATCAGGATTTATGTATACATTTGTCGTTCTTAAGAACTTACCTCATGTTTAACCCCTGACAAAATCAATACATCTCTCTCCCTTTGGTTTCTCCTGAGCCTGTTTTACTCTTTTGGCTCTAATAAGCCTGTTTCTCTCTTTGGCCCTAGTGAACCCATCTCTCTCTTTTGCTTCTCTGGAGCCTATTTTCTCTTGGCTTCTTCACAAAAAGAAGGAAAACATAAAAATAAATAACGAGCATTTCTGTATATGTCTACATACATCATTTCTATGTACATGTTCTTTGGTAGCTGCTTTACCCATGTTTTACACCTGATGGTATCAGTATCAACACATCTCTGTGATAATATTGATGCTATCAATGCAGTCTTCCCCCTCTCATGTTCACAATGACAATTTTCCCTTCATCTACTATTTCTTCTCACCCCAGTCCCATGCCCAGATGCCAATATGCCACACCCTGCACAGCTCTCAAAGTTACCAGGGGTAAAGACCGTGACAGGATGGAGATACAAAGATGACACAATACACGGAAAGCCCTGTCTGTGTGTGCGAGAAACGGAACTGCCCAGCCACCGCACTGTGTTTATTTATACATTTATCATGTGACACTCATTTTGCTTTTAATTAGCTCACCTCACATGCCCATGCTCTGGGGGCCGGAACACCTCCACCTGGGGCACTCTCTGCCCTCAGGATTTCCTTGGGCACTTCATGCTCTAAGCTCTGCACATGTGGATGACCACGAGCTCAGCTGTGCCCAAAAATGAGATTTTAAAGATTCTTGACACAAACCCATGTTCTTTTTGTGTACCATAGTACTTCTTTCTCTCTTTTTAGAAGTAGGATAGAATTTATCAATTCATCAGTATTCCATAGCCCTCATAAGTTGATAGAGAGATTGTCAGAATGGATGTAAATCACCAAAATAGTTATCTCTTAAAATACAGATTTCAAATTGCTCTGAAGATTGACTAGAACATTAAGGCAGGAATATGCCTTATATGTGTGTTGAATGTATGCGTGTGTGTTTGTGTGTGTGTGTATGTGTGTGTGCCATTCATCAAGATGAATGACAAGCAAGATATGTGCATTGTTGCAATGACAAAATAGACAGTGTTATGAAAGCTTAAAATTCCAAACATATATTTATAAGAATCTTTTTTACCATCTGTCTCCAAAGTGTCAGACTCACTTAAGTGTCTGACACACAGTTGGTAATAGGCTGCTGCAATGCATCTGTATTTATGCCACATGCCAGTTGCTTGACTCATACTAACTTGAGGAGCCTGATTTCTAAAAACAGTCAGACAATGGTATAGAAGTATTTTTCACTAACAAGTCTGAGTGTGTGCATGCGTGTTTGTGTATGCATGTGTGTGTGTTCAAATGTCTTACATTTTGGGATGACTCCTACCTCCCAAAAATGAAAATTAAGTTGATCTAAATCCTGCAGCCACCTCTGACTACAATCTTGTTTAAAATTTATCCTAATTTTAAGCCATGTCACTACTACTCCACAGCGAGTGGACTAATTGTTAATGGAGTTATCATTATTGACTATAAACTGTATTTAACCTTAAGGATTTGGTTTTTAAAAGATTCTTGAAGTGGAATAATGAACGAATTGCCTTTACAGAGCTTAAAGCATCAAAACCAGTAATAAAAAACTAAAGGTATTCTAAATGAAAGATAAATCAGAGGATGAGAATAAATGGAGTAGATAGCAGAAAGATAGATGCATGTAATCAATATATAAAGCAGATGAAAATGTGAAACAGCACCAGTAGGAGAGTCAAAAAAATTAGTGTGTAAATTTTCATTCCTATCATTTGCAGCAGGTTTAAAAATACAATTTTCTCACTTGTAAAACAATAAACTCATCAATGGATTAGTGTATTTATACCTTCACTAGGACCAGACTTTCATAGCGTACAACAGATACCTTCATCTTATAAGACCACTTGAACCCACTCCTTCTTTCATTAATAATAAATATGGAAAAGACAGTTATTTTATTTTTATGTTATGGCAATATACTGCACAATTTTTTTAAAGATCACAAACTCTTCATTAGACTTAATTAAAACTTAATAAAATACTATTTAATCTAAAAAACCTATTCTATCAAAGATGCAATGTCATAAATGCTGTGCTTTTAAGTTATTCTAAGAAAATTGGAGATAGTGATTTCTTAAAGTTCACATTCTGATTATTAACTGAGTAAGTGTCTCTGGCCCCTGTCTAATGAGAAGTTATAAGACCACAGCACATGGATTCGTGTGTACATCCTCAGTTTTGTCCACTGAGTGTTGATTCATCTTCAATTTGAATGAAGAAAGAATATAATTTTCTTTGCCACCAGGAAATGAAAAGAAATCTTTGAATATGCTTTTGTTATTCCCCAGGTACAATAATATAATGAGTTGTTTTTTCCTGATATACTTCATAGGAATTACACACAATGACAGATGTTTTGAGGTTGTTTCCAAATGATGCCCTGACACAATAAGGGAATTACAGGGAGCAAATCCTTATTTATTCATAAGGATTATGTGAACCAAAAGATTAAAACATGTTAAATTCAATGCACTACTTATAAATTCCAGCCAAAAATTAAGACAGTTATTTTTATTTCAAAAGAAATGTGTGCTCACAAAAAGCAAAGGTAAACTATCTTGAAGACACCTTTTTTTAAAAGACAAGAGTTAATGACACCATGTTTCACTTAAGCAAATAACTGCATTAGTAAGTCTAAAATGGAGGGCTCTAAAGTTTATAGTAATTGAAAGCAAAAATGCCAACTATGATATGCAGAAAACACTTTTTCCAGCAATAATTAGAAAAACTTCATGGAAAATTTAAGATAGATGATAGAGACTTCTATGTACACATGTACACTCAGACACTGTATATACACACATAAATATGCAAATGCAGAACCAGGCAATCTGCCTTTGCCTGACAGGCACTGACACTGGAAGGCCCTTCCCTCCCACACACAGCACCGGCAGAAAGACCCAGAAGAAGATCCACATGTGCCTGCCGGTGCCACCACCAGGAGGGGATTTCCTCTGCACACCCACTGCAGGCAGAGAGAAGCAGGAGATCTGCCTCTGCCTGCTGGGCACCACTACTGGGAGGCCCTTTCCTTTGAGCACCCAGCATGGACCAAAGGAGACAAACAAATCCACCTCTGCCTGCTGTGTGCCACCACCAAAAGTTCACATCCCACAGGCAGCCAGTGGGGGCAGAAAAAACCAGCAGATCCAACTTCACCCTCAGGGAGCTGCCACCAGAAAGCTCCTTCCTGCAGACAGCCAGCAGGAGCAAGGACACAGCCAGGTGAGCCCTGGGCATCCTTAGGCCACCATTGAGGCCCTTGGTCCCCTTAGACAGCCATCATCCACTAAGAGACTCAGACAAACACACCCATGTGTGTCTCTCACCATCATGGGAGTCCCAGTGTAGACACACTGGGTAGAAGAAGCAGCCCCATCTACATACACCCCGGATTGTCAGCAAAGCTCCAATGTAGCTGTATAGCTCTGGAGAAGCCTGCTCCATACACTGCTACCTCCCTGTAAATCTGGAATTAGAGGAACGCAGGGGCCTGTCCCATGCCCCTACATTGCCTAGGGGCAGCCAACGTGGGAAGTGCCTGGGACCCCACAACTAACTTTCTGGGAAGAACCAAGGAGAATGTCGAGATGAAGGAGCAAAAGGCAAATTCAGACCTCTAACCCACACACAATAAGTCTGGGAGATATGGTCATGGAAGAAAACTCAAGTCACACACCTGAAATCTCTGAGAGGATAGCAAAGAAACAACTTCATGAAACTGTAAAAGCAGTCAAGTCAGAAATAATGTCTCAGGTATAAGATGAAATTACAAACATACTGAAAGAATTGTTCAGAAAGTCTAAAGAAGACATAGACAAAAAAGAGGAGCATAGGAAAATGTTGGAAATCTTGAATGAATGTATAAAGAATTACAATGCAGGAAACAGATTCAAAGAGAGATACAGGAAATTAAAAATTCAATTGAAATCTGGCAAAACTTCTTGAAAGAGACTGAAGATAGACTTTCAAACCTTGAAAACAGGATTGCAGCTAGTGATTGTGAAAGGAAAGATCTCTTAAAAATAACATGGAATCAGGAAATAACAACTCAATGGCTAGAAGATGATGCAAAGAAGCATAATTTAAGAGTGATAGGTATCAATGAAGAAAAGGGGTCAACACAAATGAAATCAAAAGGATATTCATAGAAGTAATGGAAGAAAACTTCCCAAACATGGGAAATGGATCTGGCATGCAGATAAGTGAGGCATATTGGACTCCAACTAGCCACAATCAAAGTAAATCTATACCTAGACATATAGTAATAAAGATCCCAGAAATTCAGCACAAGAACCCACTATTAAAAGCTGTTAGAGAAAAGAAACAGATCACCTATAAAGGAAAACCAATTAAAATCATAGCAAAATTGACAACACAAACCATCAAGTCAACAAGAGTTGAGTGAAGTGTTTCAAACCATGAAACAAAACAACTTCCAACCCAGACTGATCTAGCCAGCAAAAGTATCTTTCAAAATTGATAGGAAAATAAGACATTTCCATGATAAATAACAACTGAAGGAATTCATGACTACAAAACCAACCCTACAGAGAGTGCTAAAGAATATTTTAGAGAGAAATAAAGATGATCATGGTTCCAAGAACAGCAGCAGAGGAGGATCACCAAACAAGACAGGCAATGGATGGAAGTGGAAAAGTGGAGGGCGAACAATAGGAGAATAACAGGGCAGAGACAAACCAATGTATGCTGGTTATAACCATTAATGTAGATGGCCTCAGGTCAGCAATAAAAAGAAACACAGGGAGAGTGGATCAAGAAACAAGATCCAGAGTCCGTGGCCCAGTGGAATCAATGGGAGGCCCCTGCAGGGTGCTGATTGATCTTCCGGGGTGAGAGTCCATTCCCACAGCAGTCATGTCCTGCTGTGTCCCGGATCCCAGCACGGAGTCCCAAAGCAGGCTGCATGGATCAGACTGGACACCACACCATGCCGAGTCCTCTGCCTGGTGGTGGGGGAGCCCTGGGATCCACGTGCACCACAGCTCTGTTCTCCCTCCCCGAACTGTGTTTCCAGATCACATATACTATAGTCCTGCAGATTCTCAGTTTAAAAACTGCTGATGGAAAAAGACAAGATGGCCATCAGTGAGCAAAAAATACAGAGCCTCCAGGGAGAAACAACTCATATGCCAGAATAAAACACACTGGAAAGACCCAGACAGAGGGAGATGGATCCTCTTGACACAGGAAGAAATTAAAACACAAAAAAGCTCATCAAATACATTGGTACTACAACTGGAACAGCTAAAAATTATGGGACACAGTGTTTTTGCTGTGACCCACCAAGTTGGCACCAGCCTGAATTTGCACCAGCCTGAATCCGCCACTGCTGGCAGAGCTGCCCAAACTCCTTCCCACTGCCACTCATGGGAAGCACAGCAGCGCTGAAGTTGGGGGTTGGTGAGCCCAACGGAGAGTAGAGCTGGCAAAGGGACCTTCATTAATCCACGGTCAGTGCTGGGATTGGGGACCCCCCCCACGAGAAGGGAGCGATCAAATGGGCAACAGGTTGGAATCTGGCAGGAGGAAACTGAACTGGGAGCAACAATGACTTCAGTTGGTTCCTCACTCCCCAAAGCAGATTCATGGGATTTGCTTGGACTGGGCTGCACCCCTGGCCGGGACCCAATGAGCCATCCCAAATTGATTTCCTGCTCCTAGCAAGCACTAAAGGGGGAAGGCCTCTGCAGTTTGGTTGGCCCAGTGGGGAGGGGCAGGCATAGGCAGACGCTGCTTGCTCCTCAGTGATAAGAGCAGTCAGGAGAGGGTGGAGGTCCCTGGCCAGCGTGCATCAGAGGAAACGTGGCCAACAGGGAAGGGGACTGGGACCTGAACTGTACACCTGTGTGGAGGAAGCCGGGACCATGACAGGAGAGAGAGGCAGGAGGAGGCCCCCAGCCCAGAACCCTGAGATCACTGATCCAGGAGAGGGAAAAACAAGGGTGACTGAGGGCAGCAAACACGTAACAGCAGGCATGGCTTCAATGGACATTGAAAGATACTTTTGGGACCTTGTACATGAGCTCAAAACTGAAATATTAAATCAGGTAAAGCAAGATATGAGTAGAGTAATAAAAGAAATGCTCTCAGGGAGCATCTCTCAGGAAGATACAGATGGAAGAAGGGAGGAACACAAAAAAAGGAGAGAAACATTTGATAAAGAATATAAAGAAAATATAGAACACATGAAGCAGATTCAAAGAGACTACCAGGAAATTAAAAACTCCATTGAAAGCTGGTAAAATGCCTTAAAAGAAACTAAAGATAGACTATCAAAACTTAAAGACAAGTTTGCAATGTGTGATCATGAAAGGAAAGATCTCTAAAAAATAACAAGGAAATAGGCAGTAACAATACAAAGGCTAGAAGATGACAAGAGAATCTACAATTTAAGAATAAGATATGTGAATGAAGAAGCCGGAATACATACAGGTGAATTACAAAGGCTATTCATGGAAATAGTTAAGGAAAACTTCCCAAGCATGGGAACAGAAAATGACATTCAGTTATGTGAGGCATACAGAACCCTGGCCACCTACAATCAAAACAGAGCTACACCCAGACATATAATAATCAAGATACCAGAAATTCAATATAAAAACAGAATATTAAAAGCTGTCAGAGAAAAGAAACAGATTTCCTATAAAGGTAAGCCCATCAAGATCATGACTGACTTCTTGACACAGACCATCAGATCAAGAAGAGCTTGGAGCGAAATATTCCAAGCCCTGAAAGAAAATAACCTCCAGCTCAGATTGATGTACCCTGCAAAACTGTCACTAGAAATTAATGGAGAAACAAGATGCTTCCATGACAAAGAGGAACTGGGGGAGTTTGTGACCACCAATCGAACCCTACAGAGAATACTGAAGGACATTCTAGAGAGAGAGAAAAAAAATACCAGGACTTTAGGAACAGTGGCAGAAAGGCCTCAATGAGTGGGGCAGGCAGTAGAATGAAAGAGAAAACTAGACAAAGGCACAAAAATAGCATAGCAGAATGAGGCAGAGAAGGATGGCTAGAATCTCTAACATAGATGGCCTTGATACACTATATTGTTAATAGTGCAACAGGATTTAAAACCCACATTACTTACACCACTCTGCTTAGATGTATCATATTCTGTTCCAGTCATTCTACCTGCACTAGACAGTAATCCCGAAAATAACAGGATGTAGTGCAGTAATCATCCTTAATTTCCTATTAAGTCAATCTAAAGCTCTGTAAAACCTACACTGTTTTACCATGACTGATTGTAATCGAATCTGGTTTATTAGATCGCTGTTTCGTATTAATAGATTTTATTCAAAGCTGTTATGATTGATAGTATCAAGTCTGAGAGTATAGGCATCTGCACTTAAGATGACAAGATTCACTAGAATATCCATTCTAGTTTGATTATTACCTGCCTTTGAAGTTTTATACTGTCTACAATGTTTTATTTTTACTAATATTGTTATGTACTGCTATATTCAATTATACTGCTATATTTATTTATGCCTGATGATATAGACAATTCTATTGAAGATAATAAGAAACAACACAGCAATCATTGTAGATCACCTTGTACTGTGGTTTTATATGACTCTGGTTTTATGTTTTTTATAGGAATTTGTTTTGTTTTGTCTTGCTAAGTTCTGTTTTTTCCTCTAATACAGAAAGGATAGAAATACATGTAGAGATTCATGCATGCATAGCTGTTTACAGTGTCAATGTTTGAAAAACTACTTTGTATGCTTTAATTTTGTAACTTAAACAACTACTTCTAAGAGGACAATATGTAATTTATTAACTAATGATTTCTTATTGTTTATCTTTTTTTTGAAATTCTGTATTATCTCTACCCTTTACATGCTTTTGTTTCTCTTTAAATAAATTTTTTTTTAAAAGTAAAAGGAGGAACAGAAAGTGCTCTAAAGGATATAACTGCATTTATGTTTAAGTGTGTAGGATTGATAACCATGTTGCTCAGTTGTTATTGGATCACTGAACTTCTTTGCAGCCTCACTGTTTGAATGTCCACTCTATATGCTTTAACTTTGTAACTTGAACAACTATGTCTAAGAAGACAATATGTAATTTATCAACTAGTGATTTCTTACTGTTTATTTTTTTCTGAAATTCTGTAATGCTTCTACCTCTTTTTCTGTTTTGCTTTTTTCCTCTTTAAATAAAATTTTAAAAAAGACTTAAAAAAAAGAAAGGAAATTGTCTTGGAGTACTCAAGTACTCTGTAATCACAGGGGCCTAAAACGTGGAAGCCAAGAATTTAAGAGTCTCTGTCTGAGTGATGCTTTGTTTGGAAAATAACTTGACCATCTACTGCTGACTTTGAAAATTAATTGCATACATAAGTTAAAAGAATGTAGGGCTTCTAAAAAAGATATTTTTGGGCTGGGAATATAACTCAGCAGCTAAGCACCTGTCTGACAAACACAAGATCCTGAGTCTGAGTCAAAGAAATAAGTACAAATAAATAAGTAAATTTTAAAAATAAATAAGTAAATTAAATATAAACTAATAAATAAATTTTTTTAAAAAGACGTTTGAGACACGAAAATAGGTTCTCCTTTAGAAACTGCAAAAGACAGTGACCTTGGACATAGTGCAACTTTGGTATAGTGAGACCCATTTTTGACTTTTGAGTTTGAAACTATATGAAAATAAATGTTTAAAAATGAAACATAAGCTTAATGTAAAAGGTAATACTATAACACTTTTAAAAGAAAATGTCATATAAAGCATTGTTAATCTTGAGATAGACTAATGTTTTAATGCAAGAAAAAACTAGAAAAAATAGTATTTTATATATGTTTATATTTTCATATATATATATATATATATATATATAGACATAATTTGTATTTCTGGGATGTTTAAAAGTTGAGAAGATCAGATGAATATCTCTGAAAATATGAAAAAATATTTTGTGTCATTAAGTATTGAAATTCACATAAAGATAAAAAAGCAAAACTTGAAAAAAACTCTCCTAACATCAAGTCAAGAGAATGAACAGAAAATGTTAACACATAGCCATGAAGTTAAGCCCAAAGCTTGCATGAACTGAGTGAACAGCATGTGAGACAGACGCAATCACAATGCCTGCGGTAGTTGTCATGCTTCTGTGTAGTTCTGTGGTCCCATCTACTGCTAAAACTGAATTACTCTTGGAAATAAAATAAATTCTGGTAATATTTAAAGTGAATGTTGTACTTTTTGAAAACCCTATGAGTAGTGTTCCAAGAAGTAATATGCTTTGGGAGAAGCATATGTCTTTAAATTGGCAATTTCAACAAGTAATTTTGTATTTAATGTTATTAAACTCGCTACGAGATCAAAACGTTGCATTACTCAGATACTATCCAAAAATCCCAGAGGTGGTTTTCACCATTTGAATATCCACTGGATGCAATTCTTTGAAAATATTTTAAAAGGAAATATTACAAAGATGAGTTGTAGATGTTGTACTCTGCCGTGAAATTTTAAAAGTGCTTTACATTCTAAATTGTCAAAGTAGTACTGCCTTGAATAACAAGGCAGCCATGCAACATAGTCACAGCATTTAAATAGGAAATAAACTGGTGTGTTGGTTTCTCATGTATCTGTATGTTTACATTAGCAATCCATTGACTCCAAATGGTGTTTTCAGGGATCTTTGTAGAGGCAAACAGTCAGAAAAATGATAAGCACATCTTCCAATAAATAAATAAATAAATAAAGCAAGTAAAATCCAGTAGTAACAACAACAACAAAAAACCCACCATTGGTTACACTCCAGGATATTGAAAGTAAAATGCCCCTGTGTAAGCAGATTTTCCTAAATTCCAGAATAATAAAAACAACATGCCCCACGTTGGTGCATATGTGCTTACATTTCAGAGAAATAGAAAAGATAATGTCTCTCTACATGGAAGAATGGAGAAATTGGTCAACAGCCTCCTATGTAAAGATCAGTGCCTGCCAATGTCAGTGATTCTGTCCTGTGATACCTCCACTATGTGTGTAAGGAAGCAGGAAGACTTCATCACATTGCCCGGTTAAAGTACTTGACACATAGTGCTGCCCTTGGCTGCCACTAGTACTGTGAATATCAAACTGTCTTTCCTACCTAAGCCAAAATCCTCTTGCCTTCTGACATATACAAATCAGTCTCAAACTAATTTACTGGATCACAGTGAGTCTCAACTTTTTCAATTTTCTACCTTAACATTAAACTTAGTGTAATGCATTTTTTTAATCCACAAAAAGAGAGAATTTGAAAGCTGAGGAAGAATAGCTAATGAAGCAGGAGTTCCACCAGGCAGATGTAGTGTCCAACAAATATCAAATTAAATGAGTTTCATAGTATAAAGTGTTTATGACCAATAAGGAAAGAGTGAGTGGAGATATGGCCACACAATTTAATAGGATGGAGGTCACTAGTGACTTTTGCAAAAGCTCTCACGGTGTAGTAGTAAAAAGGAAAGCCTATGCAGTGTGGATTCAAGAGAACAGAGAAGAGAGGGAATGGAAGGACAGAGTTGAGGGCCCTAGGGGGTCAGTAAGTTTAGACAACTTTCTCCTATAAAACCTTAATGGAAAGTAGGGGTGCTGAGAATATCTGATTTGATTGATTCCCAGTCTCAATCTACTACAATGTGAACCTACCACACAGAAGATTAGACTTGTTGGGGTCTTAATTTTCTTGACAGCTGAGAATTTAGAAGTCATTTGTGAATTAATAGCACTCCTCTGAATTATGATTGAGATGGACTTTACATTGGCTAGTTGTACTTTTATGCTAATGAAGATATATTAGATTTAAAATGGTGGCTAGGTGATTTCCATTTCGATGGACTCTGACAATTTAGGGTTACTGCCTAGGGACAACCCTAATTCTCATATATTATGATTGACTGCTCTTTTGTTAGAAGGATGTAATTTGATTTTAGCCAGGTCTTACAGTGAAATTTCATTTTTCCTCCTTAACATTTTTAATGAGAGCAGTATTTATTTTGGTCCTTGCATAAATTATGTGCCAGAATGGCTGCTTCATACCACACAGCTGCTTTTCAATCCCAGTGAATTTTGGCTAATGCAACATCTGCCTAGTCTACCTTGTGCTTGCCCATGTATTAACACCCAACTTAGTTCAGCTCAGAGAATCTCTGAAGCAAATAACAAATAAATTCCAATGACATAGGACCTTCTGCTTCAGCTCCCTTTTGCCTTATTTTTAAACTCTCATTTTCTCAGAAAAGCTCAAGTGATCAAGAATTATCATATATTTTCAAGAGGTAATTGTTTATCTTTTTCCAAAATGTTTCAGTTTCCTGTCTTATGAAAAAGTAACTACTTTAAAAGTAACTTCATGTATATATACTGATTTTGAGTTTTAAGCTATTTCATTAAAAATAACTTTCTTTCACAGTAAACTGGATAGACTTCGATGGTCAATCTAAAAATCACTGTGAATTCTGTGATTGTTATCATGTTATATTTTATGTACACTTCTCTATTATATGCTTTGAAAAATTCAAGACTTAAAATTTACACAGGATGGTTTCCCTTAGTGAAAGTTATATCTGAAGAAATACATAGAATCCAAACAAAAATGAATAGGAAACACTAACTTTAATTTTCTATAACACAGATTCCTTATAAAGACTATATATTTAGGTATATGCAAAAAGTAAACAAAACTAATGTGTCAGAGTACTTTGGGACATATTAATGTCTACTTTGATTTCATTTTTTGATTGTGTATTTTCTTTCCTGCTCTAAAAATTCAGTCAACCACATGAAAATCCTCAAAAGAAGAGTTTTGTTTGTTGTTTTTTTTTTTTTTTTTTTGCTATAAGTCAAAAGCTAGAGTGAACAGTAGACAATCCATCAATCTGGCTTCTTCAGTTCAATTTTCTGTTTCTTTACGAGATTATGCTAGATTAGAGAGAAAAGTGACTGAGGCATTCAGAAAGAAATAAATCTGTCTAATCCCAAGAGGTTGAATATGTAAGATTTTTTGGATTTTAAGGACCAATAGGTTTTGACTTTCGGCTGCCTAAATTGTGATGGGTCCTTTCAGTAGGGAGAAGCTTATGTGTAACACAGGGAGACTAAATTCTAGCCTCAACCTCAAGAAAGAGCATTAAATACTAGAAAGTAAAAATAGAACTTTAAATTTTATCTAAAGCAATTAAACAAGAGGAAGTAATGAAAAAGATACAAATAGGAAAAAGATCTCAAATTATTCATATTTGCAAACAATAGGATGCCATAATTATAATACCTTAAAGACTTCAAGTTGATAAGTAAATTCAACAAAATAGCAGGATATAAAACTGCCATTAAAAATCATGAATGAACTGAAAAGAAATCAGGAAAACAATTACACTCAAAATAGCGTCCAAAAACTAAAATGCCTACACATCAATTAATCAAGGAGATTAAAATAAGTCCACAGTGAAAATTTCGGAGCACTGAGGAAAGAAATTGAAGAAGGCTATAGAAGATGGAAAGACTTCTCATGTTCACAAATCAGCAGAATTAGTATTGTTAAAATAGCCACAGTATCAAAGACAATATAGACAATCAATGTTATCTCTATCAAACATCAAAACATTCATCACAGCACTAGATCAAACATCAAAACATTCTTCACAGCACTAGAAAAAGTAAATTTAAAATGGGTTTCAAAACATGAAAGACCCAGATTAAACAAAGCAATCTGAGTAAAAAGTTCAAGGAAGGAGACATCCCAACAATTTTCAAATTACAGTGCAAAGTCATATTAACAACAGTGTGGTACTGGCACAAAAATATACATGTAGATTATCTACACAGAGTAAAGGACCAGAAACTATCTCACATAACCACAGTGATCTGAAACTGGGCAAATAAATGTTGGAAGGAAAAAGCAGCCTTCTTAACAAATGGTACTGAGAAAACTGAGTATCTATATGCAGAAGAATGAAACTAGATTCCTGTCTCTCATCCTGTACAAACAAATATCAATTCAAAATGGTCCAGAGACTTAGGTATAAAATTTGAAGCTTTGAAAATACTAAAAGAATACATATTGTAAACATTGAAAGCTGTAGGCACAGGGAAAGAATTTGTAAATAAGACTCAAATAACTCAGAAAATCAACATTAAGCCTATATCAAAGTAAAGTGTTTCTGCACATTAAGAGAAACAACCAAGAGAGTAAAGAGACAGTCTACTGAAGAAAAGGAAACCTTTCTCACCAGTTCCTCCAATAGAGGATTGACATCTAGTATATAAAGAACTCAACCTTAATATCAAAAACACACTAGCCTAATCAGTAATTGAGCATGCAAATTGAAGAGGTACTTCTCAAAATAGAAAGCACAAATAGTAAGTATATAAAAATCTTCAAATTCTTTAGCCATTGTGGATATTCAAATCAAAACTCTACTGAGAATCCATCTCACCACAATCAGTATGACCATCATCAAGAATACAAAAACAAACAACAACAACAACAAAGAAAACATAAAAATACAATAAATGCTGATGAGGAGTTGATAAAAAGGAACCCATGAACACTGTTGTTGATAATGTAAATTAGTATGGACATTATTATGTACAAAACTTCCTCAAAAACTAAAAATAGAAGTACCATTTGACCTACTTATCTAATTATTCTATTCCTTGGTATATTCCAAAGTTATTAAATTAGTATATTATAGGACTTTGCTTACCCATATCTTTTGCAGCACATTTCACAAAAGCCAAGATATTCAACAGTCTAGGATGAAGAAAATGTGATATACACAATGGAGTATTGTTCAGCCATGAAGGGAAATGAAATTTTGTTATATGTAGTAATGTGAATGGAACTCAAGATTATCACATTAAGTAAAAAAAAATGAGGCACAAAGTTATATATTACATGGTTTGCCTTATATGAGAAAACCAAAATATAAATAAATACATGAAATGAAGGAAAGATGGTAGGAAACAAGCTTACTATGTAGAGATAAGGATGAGATCAGGGCACAAAAAAGGTAACAGGGAAGTAAAGGAATAAAAAGTGATAGACATGTTATACACACGTGCCACTTTCCCAAAACTGAACACCATCAGAAGTGCAAATATACACTAATAAAAATGTTTCATCCTAATGCATATAACCTTTGCAATAATAACATATGAATCAAAACACACTAGTCTCACAATATTCTCTTTTTAAAGGATTCATAGAATTATACTAATAACTTTGGGGGTTGGAGAAAATCTTAGTAGTACAGGACATGCCTAGCATGTCCAACCCTGGAGTCAACCTCCAGCATCTCCAAAACAAAGAAAGAAAGAAGTGGAATATCTTGTCCAAGAAGTGAAAGAATAAGATTCAAATTCTGTTCAATCCCATTACCTTCCCATTACAGGCTATGATTTACTTATTTTGGAAAGTACCTACTTATGTGCATTTCCCAGTGCAGGTTATTTAACTATTTCCTCCTGTCATGTACACAAGAGAAGAAACTTTATTTGGTTTGGTTTTTGAACCAGTCAACCTCTCCTCAGAACGTATGCAATATTGTGCTATCCCATGCCTTATGGTAAAAGATTCAACTATTAGGAAACCTGCATTTCTCTAACTTTTTTTCCATAAGTAGGTAGTCCAAGTTCATTCCATCAAGGTTGTTGCTTATTTGTGTGTTTCTTTTCAGTAATACAGCTAAGGTTTTATCTCTGTCTTTCAAAAATGTGTTCGTCCGAGAGAAGCAGATGAGCTGCAGATTGATCACACATGTGGGGTTAGAGCAAGGCCACGCCCAAGACCATGGGACACCATGGTGAGCTGTGTGAACAAGCTGTTGGGACTAGAGCAAGGCCTGTCCCAGGGACACGGACTGGCAGAGGCAGACTGTGTACACACTTTGACCTGAAGCTCAGTGCCATAAAAGGTGTCCAGCCTTAGTGTTCTTCCCTGATAACTACAGCATAGATAGGACTGAAAATGCTTCACTTTCCATATTCTCAGCAAAACACTGAGACTTCGCATTCCTCAAGGTCTTCCCAGAAGTTCATCCTAAGCCCCTTTTTACTGTGCAAGAATAAAGACACAGACTGTGGTGTGTTGCCATTGTCTGTCCATCAGAGAGGTTGTGTCCCACCCAGTCCCAGCTTTTGTTTTACTATGTGTCTTTTAAAATCTCCTATTCGCCCTTCTCAAGACCCCACTGGTGGCATGGTTCAAGGCAATCATCTCTCAACTTGTTCCAAACTCATAATGCCAAGAACTTTAAGCACTAAATCATGAACTTTAATCTTCTAATTCTTTATCTGAGCTTATTTTTATATTGGCTTAATTATTCTTACTGTATGCCGATTTTCTCTATGTGGTGGAAAACCTGACCACAATATTCACACACGTGTTCATATTTTGCCTTGCAGGTCTTAGGACCTACGGACAGTAGAGTTAGGTCTTGAAAAAAATCCTCTGAAAAAGTTCTGCTTAACTTTCATTCAAATACCAGCTTGAACTAATTAATTCTAACTTGCTAAAGTAGAGTTTTGCCAGAATATGGCCAGGCCTTAGGTGGCAGCATTGAATGTGGGAGAAATAGATATTTCAACAGGAAGTAACTAAATAAATCCATCATACAGGTTCTTTTCCCTTACATACTTACGTACCACTCCCACAGATAACTATTTCTATCTTTGTCTGTCTCTGTCTCTGTCTGTCTCTCTCTCTGTCTCTTTCTCTCTCTCACACACACACACACACACACATCCATTGTTTCTAAAATGGTAACAGTGCTCTGGTGATGAAGAGAATGCTGCAAACAACTTGTGTTTATGTTTTTCAGTGTGCTGAAGGCTTTAGAGGCAGTAATTTTTTGGATCCTTATACTCAACTTTAAGATGCTTCCTTCAGAGACTGAAAAAGTATGTGAGACCAACTTTATGACAGAATTTCATAAAATGACAAAGTATCAGAAATCAATTTAAAATTTGACCTGAGTTGGCTTGCTAACCCACTGCTTATACTGCCTCTCCTGATTCTATACATCTTCTATTAATTTGATAAAAATTGTTAAATTAAAAATATTGGGACATTTTCTTTTTTCTAATAACTTTGATCTTAATGTGCATATAATCCTGTGCTGCATGAATCACTGAAATTAAAACTAAATGTCATCTGAAGCTGTCCATATGATCTGGTTTGACTTTAAAAAGTAATATTTGGCAAGGAAAGCACTGTTTTTCTCATTACACTTTTAATGAAAACTTCATTCAGATGGAGGGCTTTTTTTATTAATTTTATTGCCCAAGATTTAATTTCCTACCAAGTAAAAAGAGTTGTTTCCTAGATAATTCACTAATCTAGGATATAAAAGTTTTCTGTCTAAAGCTGGAATCCATGTAAGTAAAACATGTAATTATTCATATGTTCAGTGGAAATATCAAAGTATCACTCGCATGTCTAATATTGCATGAAATTCAGGGTGACAGAATAGAGTCTGGGCTTGAAATTCATGTCAAGAGTATAGTTTTCTTTTTCTCTACAGTAATCAAAACAATAGGAAATATAGCTCAAAGGCACAGCACAAAGTCCTGGATTTTATTCCTGGTACCCACACATGCACACACTAAAAGCAGCAAGCATAACTGTCCTATGTGGTGGACACAAGGAAAATTAGCCTTGGTATGAATCAAATATACAAAATAACTAATAAGATCAAAAACAGATAATCACTTAGTAACATCATTAAATCTTTATAATGTCATTCAAACTCTGATAATTCCAAACATGAAAGACAATAAAAAATTTTTACTGTATAACTGATTTTTTTCAAACATATCCTTTCTATTTAAGGGTATTTGTGTAGGAGTTGCCTGCTCTTTTAGTCAATAGATCCTTTGGCCATCTACATATTATTTGTCTCTGCTGAAACTAATTCCCTTTCTTGCCTAACGTTAATTGGCTCTGTCTGTTTGGTTAACTGAGTGGTTTCTGAGAATGTGCCATCCAGAGCTGTAAATAAATTTTTTAAATCTAATTTAAAAATTCACAAATTCAAATATGTTTGAGGGCAAGTCAGATAATGAAACATGATATGTTTGCAAAGGTGAGCAATTAGGCCATTTTGCCACATTAAATTTGGTGTGGTGAGCCACGAGCAGTATTTTTTAAATAAAAAATGCAAAGCACAATTGTATAAATATCATAGAATGAAAAGAAAACATCAGAATATACCACGAATATATAAAGAGAAAATACATGTTTATAGCATTTGGGGGGTAATAATATAAAACATATTTTTCACTGTTGGTAGCATTCATAAATTGAAAAACATTAAAGCCAATAGTATATGCTTAACTTGAAATAACCAGTATAAAGCAAAATAAATAAAATACTACTCTAACCAAGCAAAACACATATACAGGTGGAACTCAGCCTAGTTCATAATCATCTTATGACTCCCACATTGAATTCTTCATGTAAAATCTAATTTATTTTGGAATTTAAAAAAGCTCAAAAATTTATATTTTGGACTTACTTTCTTTGCTGTCATTACATGCAGTCATCTTGTCCACAAGTAATCTTGAAAAATATGGGTTTTTTCCATTAAATAGATTCAATGTATATTAGAAATATTTATTTGAAAGATTTTTCATGACCGTTAAAACTCTAAGTTCTCAAACAATGTCAACATAAGCACCATAATAGATTGTTTCTACTTCAGGTAGCATTTTAAATCAAATATCCTTGTTCTTTTCATCTCTTCAGGCTCATCTTTCATTTTCATTAGAATGACAGAGAGTTTGGTTATTTCTTTACTGTTCCAATTTTTCTATTTACATTTGTCTTTCAAGTAGCACCAGAGAGAACGAATGCAAGCTTTTTAATTTCTTTAGTGTGCATTTCAGTCTTTTTATTCTGAGATATCTTCTGATTTTACAATTTTTATCACCTCTGTTACTTTCTATTGCTATTTTCTCAACTCAAAGTTTTCAGCGTTCCCTCCCGGAAATATCATTTAGAGACTATATTCCCTTATTTTACTTGTAACATGAAAGATTCAGATAATGACTCCAATTTCGCTTAAGGCCTTTAGCCTCTCGTAGCTTTGAGAGTTCCTTCTTAGATCGTTTAACTTCGCAATGAATGAATAAAAGGTCTCTGCTTCTCATCGATCTTCTCAACCTTCATCATTCAGCTCACATCATTTCAATCAGCGAGTCTCTCATCACTACCGTGAAGTTCTCCATCTGCCTGGTTCTTGATTTTCTGTTTTTGTTACACTACCTTCTCCCCAGGCAGCTGCAAACTCTAAGTGTCCAGATTCAGCAAATTTCTGCTGATCACTGAATCACTGTTTCTTTTTCCTTTCCTGAGTGAATGGCTTATACCAGTCATTGTTCTTTAGTCAGTCTCACCACACAGAGCCCAGTGCGTGTCCTGATTGATGAAAGTAGCATTCTAATTTTGTTTTTTACTTCCCACTTTTAAAAAAATGGTGTAGGGAAGGGACCAGAAGGGTCATAATGGATTATGTGAAAGGCATCTCTTTCTTGCCAAAACTCTAAAAATGCAACTATCTTCAGCGGTAACTTCCACAGCATCTTCTCCCATCCCACTGATGCAGCCCATCTCAGCTCTTTTGCTGATACTCCTCCTCTTCTCAGTGAAGGCCATTTCATCCTCCTCACATCAGTCTTCGCCAGGATCTTCAATCTCCTCGGCTGCCGCTTGCCCTATTCTTTCCACTACCTCACTGTTCACTTGGATCCTGCCTCAGGCTTCCTCAAGGTCCTGCAAGATAAACAGCTAATGTTGCTTCTAAAACAAGAATATGCCTCTTACAGACCTGACAGTAGATGTGTGATGAGTTAAAATGTGGGTTTTATTGAGATGAGTGTCATTCATGGATGATCACAGACCACAGAGTTAGGAATCAGGTTTCTGGCAATCGTGTTGAATTTCAGGGTTGACATATGTTACTGCCAGACAGTGATCATGAAATTAAGTAACACATCTTTGAGCTTTGGATGCCAAAGATGTTTCTGCCCTTCACAGTTTTCAGAGTACAAGAAGTGGTAGCCCTGCCATTAAGAGATGGGCTGCTACTTCTCTGGGTTCTTAAATCTCCCTTATGTCCTTCTAGACATCAAATTCTAATAAATCACTTGGACTCTATATTCTTTATCTAATTAGAGTTTGAGAGGAATGTGCTTCTAGGGTCTTCTCTTGAACCATTTAGTCAGCCAGGGATCCTCAGATGATGTTTCTGGAGGTAGTGGAAACTAAATTCTTCTAAGGAGTTGTTGGGTGCTTGTGACAATATGTGTGTGGCCCAGTGTGGTGCAGGGGTTTCTGCAGATCAAGCATCTCTCGGAAGCACCCTCGTCACTTCCAGGAAGAGAAATCTCAGTCTCTGTTCGCTAGTGCTTGTATAAGTGAGAGGTTGTAAGGTAGGATCTGTTCCCTTAGATGAGCTTCTCTGAGTCACTTGGATTCTAAGTACAGAATGTTGGATGATGGCTTCAGATTATCTTAAACACAGTATAGAACCATTTTATTCTTCTAACATTGTTTGTTCTGTGAATTGTTGCCTGACTCTTCAGTACTTTATCACAAAGCCAGAGTTAGAAATATTGTACTTAATTGCTGTCTCGTAGACAGTGTGATAACAAGACATTCAAATGGAGGACAAAAGACATAATTTGGTTTCAATTATGTCAAAACCTCAAGTACGTGTTTGGAGACAAATTTTTGCTAGTAGAAAAAAAATGGACTCAATCTTTTTTTTAAAATAAGTATTCTAGAACATAGGAGAGTGTTTATATGGAACAAGTTTAGAAACATTCAGTGTTTATAATTTAAGTATTTATTTTATTTTAAATACATTTGGAGCTTAATTAATTTACTTGATCCAACAGGCTTACCTGTACAATATAATCAGTGCATTCTGTCGACAGAAGTAAAGTGTCCTAATATTTTATCTGTGGCTTTGCAAATTGATTTAGCTGGAATTCTTACTGTGTTGACTGACAATATGAAATAATGGGTTAGTTTTCTCTCTGACTATGTTGTGTGGCTGAGTGAGTCATGTAAGCTGCTACAAGGTTTGGAGAGAGAAGACTCATAATAGGGCCACCAAAGCTGAACATCACATACCTCCTGGGTACATTATATGCAACACAAATGAGTGGTGACCTTGATGGTACCCAGCCTGCTTAAAAAAAATCTTTTGTTACATTTAAATCTGATGCTTCCTGCATAAATAGCATAAAGAAGAACTATACCATAAATTAACAGATGCATGCCTGATGAAGTTTTAACACTTCCTCCTTTTTGTGCAAGCAATCAAAGAATGGTGTAAATGATAGAATGGAAAAAAAGAGCAAAAGCTTTTACATTGATGAAGAGTAGCAGCCTGTCAAGTATAAAAAGAATTCAGTTAAATCTGAGTCCATTTATTTTACTACCAAGTGGATAGTGACAGGGAGCTAGATGCATAGATATAATAATATTGGCTAACCATGACCTTTAGCATAAGAATACAATGCCTTGTCACTTGGTTCAGGCTTTTGCCTTATCATTTGGTACCAACAACAAATTATGATTGTTTTTAGATTTTTCATTCTCGTCTATTTTAAACTAATACATTGTGTATTTATTAGATGACTGCAGTAGCCAGTAAGCAACTTCTAATTCTTTTTATTTGGCATGGTGTCTTACTCTTCTTGTTGGTGAGGCAAAATACTCAACACCCAAAGTTAGAGGAGAAAATGTCTATTTGATCCACAGTTTGTAGAGGTTTCAGTTCATAGTTGGTTGGTTCTAAGGCACTGTGGCATGGCAGAGCAGCATCACAGAGGAGAAAAGTCCATGGCGGGTAAAAGGTAGCAAAACAATGAAGTAGCCAAGCAGCAGTGGGGCCCTTCTTCTTCTGCCTTTTATACCTTCCAGGCTACCCACCTTTTGGGTGGTTTTGACTACGTCCAGTATAGTCCTTCCCATTATCCACACCAGAACAATGCCAACCAATCAGTGGACTAATTTAGATATCATACACCCCTAATAACATCATCACACACATAATTGCAGCATTGTGTAGATTCAGCCCCCTATAAAAAACTCCATCTATGACCACAGGAAGATTTAGGGAGCATCTAGATAAAGTTGTTATGTATATTTTTTTTTCAAATAAGACATTATAAACATAATCAGGTTTTGTGGGATCTGTGTACACTATTCACAAATATTCATCTTACCCTTAATTTGTGCTGTTTTAAACTGAGAAAACCTGACTCTGCTAGGGTATGTATATGTACAAATGTTCTTAATGTGTGTGTGTATGCATACCAGATAGCTGTTTTTTTTAATGGATTGTAATTGAATGCAACAAATTCTTATAAACAATGGCACTAGATCAGCAGATATAAAGATAAATACTGCATAGCTAATTACCTCTAGATATGTATAGCTGGGTAATGGAGACACATATAACTCAATAAAGACATTAGACACTGGGATAGAGGTACATTTAGCCTGCAAGTGAGTCCAGGCATATTGGAAGCAGCCTTTGATAATGGTCAGTTTGTGGCACTTTTACGAACTGTGATGCATACCTGGGCACTTGCATGAGTAAAAGTCTACAGCTGAAGAAAGTGAAGGGGAATGGAAGTTTGTAAGCATGACTGACACTGTTAGGTGAGCACAAACTGTCTGATGATTGTGGTAAACTGCATGAAGTTTTGTATTGTTAGGATGTTCAATTCAGAAAATAGTTGAGGAATAAAATTAAAGATGAAGGCAAGGAAGAGGATTAGAAAACTTGGGCCTTTGAATGTTAGCTACTAAACTGCTGTAAGAAAGAAAATAAACACATCAATCTTTCCTTGCCCATTGCTTTGTTAGAGGTTGAGAGGATGATTTTCAAAGCATTTAGAGATGCTTTCCAGAAATATAGTGTCAGCTACAAATCCAAGGTAGAGATTTTACAAATATTTTTCCTCATGGCAAAGAAAAAGGAAGTAGGCAAGTGAATTGAGAGAGTTTGAGTGCAAATGGTAGGAAGGCGGTAGTGATACATGTTAAACTGGTGAAATGAATAGGATTTGCAGGTTCAAATGGAAGTGGGAATTGTCAAACCTCACAGTCTGGTTTCTAACTGAAATGACCGTTGTGACACAGCATGGCATATGGACTAGAAATGCTTAGAAAAAGGATAGTGGCCCTGGAAACATTTTTATAAGATATATAAAACCTAGAGAATAATGTGACATCTGCCATGTATCAGAAATTGAGTTATACTTGAGTAAGAGAATTTGGGTAATCAGAACAAAATCAAGGTCAAAAAAGAGAACACAAAAAAACTGAAGACTAGAGAAAGAGGATCCAGCTAAGTAGCACATGTACACTGGGCAGCGAATAAGAGAAAATTTTAATTTTATGAAGGAAGAGATCATTTAAAGTGGTTAATGCAGCAGAAACAGAGGCCAAAACCTGTCTCTGGATTAGGACTTTGTAATATTCATACGGTGTTCTCCACTATCATGATTTTTTTCCTCATTCCTTAGCAAATGCATTATACAATCCACTGTGAAAGTTTTCCTTAGTGAATACACACAGTCAGGGCTGAGACCTAGGTTAGTAGTAGAGTACTTGCCTAGTATGCATGAGGTAAAGGATCCAATCTCCCGCGTGCAAAAGTAAAGAAAAGAAGATGCTCAGGATCAATCCTGGTGGCTGGGTGCCTGCCAGCCCCCTTGGCTCACTGGACTGGGCTCCAGAGGTTTTGTGGGTTTGAGTGGACTATGCCTAGTGACCTTCATTCAACAAGGGGCAGACCAGCCCAAGAGGGAGCCAAGCTGGTGCCGCACGCTGCAAGGTGAGTAGAAGCCGCCAGGGCAGACCCAGAAGGTTTTGGGACCCTGGATACCGGAAGCTGGGTGCTTGCCCAGCCCCCTTGGGTCATTAGACTAGGCTCCAGAGGTTCCGCAGGCTTGAGTGGAATGCACCCTGCAACCTTCAATCAATCAGGGGAGCCAGGCCCACTGAAGGGGGAGCCAAGCCAACGCCACACCATGAGGTGAATTGCAGCTTGCCAGGGCAAGCCCGGAAGGGTTTGGGACCACTGATCCCAGGGGCGGCGTGCCTGACTAGAACCCTTGGGCCACTGGACTGGGCTCCAGAGTTTCCACAGGCTTGAGTGGACTGCACTCAGTGACCTTCAGTCTACCAGGGGAGCCAGGTCCACCAAAGGGGGAGCCAAGATGGTGCCATACTGCCAGGGAAAGCTTTGGAAAATTCCAGCTTTGCTAGAAACACAGAAATACAGGTAAATGACAAAACAAAGAGCAAAATGCAATCTCAAACCTCCAGCCCATCCCAAGAAATAGGAGCCATGTACATAGAAGAAAATACTACACTTACACCTGGAATATATGAAATGATATCAACTGAAATAAAGAAGCAAGTGCAGGAAGCTATGAGGGAACTCAAATCAGAAATATTCTCCCAGGTAAAAGAAGAAATGATAAAAGTAGTGAAAGAAATACTGAATGCATCCAATAAAGACACAGCTAAACAATTAGAGGAACAAAGCAAAATGATAGAATTCCTGAATGAATAGTTTAAGAGACAAACAGAATGCATTAAGCAGATTCAAAGAGATATACAGGTAATCAAAAACTCTAATGAAAGTTGCAAAAACCAACTCAACGAAAGTGAAGATAGAATCTCAGACCTCAAAGATAAGATTGCAGCTAGTGAACAGGAAAGGAAAGATCTAACAATAACAAGAAATCAGAAAATAACAATTCAACAGCTGCAAAATCATGCAAAGAAAAACAACCTAAGATTAATAGGGATAAAAGAAAAAGGGGACAACACAAATGATATCAAGAGGCTATTTACAGAAGTAATTGCTGAAAACTTCCCAAACATGATTATGGAAACTAGTATGCATGAGGTATGGATTAGTGAGGCATATAGAACTCCAAACAGCCATAAGCAAAACAAAACTACATCCAGACATATAATAATCACCATCCCAGAAATCCAACCTAAGAACAGAATATTAAAAGCTGTTAGAAAGACAGGTCATCTATAAAGGAAAGGCTATCAGAATCATGGCAGACTTATCAACACAATCAATGAAGTCAAGAAGAGCATGGAGTGAAGTTTTTCAGATCCTTAAAGAAAATGACTTCCAACCCAGACTGATGTACCCTGCAAAACTGTCCTTCAAAATGGATGGAGAAATAAGATACTTCCATGACAAAGAACAGCTGGAGAACTCCATGATCACCAAACCAAACCTACAAAGAATACTGAAAGACATTCTAGATACACATAGGAAAAAACCACTAAGCAAGACAGACAATTAAACAGAATGGAAAGCTAAAATACAACATCAGAAAGATAGCATGTCAACAATAAACCAGTATATGAAAGTTGTAACCATTAATGTAAATGGCCTCAATTCACCAATTAAAAGAGACAGACTCTAAGAATGGATCAAGAAACAATATCCAATGATATGCTGTCTACAAGAAACCCATCTAACCCAAAAGGAAACTCAGAGACTGAAAGTCAAAGGATGGAAAACAATACTCCATGCAACAGGAACTCAAAAAAAAAAAAAAAGAAAAGAAAAGGAGGGGTAGCTATTTGGTTTGCAGACCATGTGAACATCAAACCAAGAATGGTCCAAAGAGATAAAGAAGGTCACATTATACTAGTTAGGGGAAAACTACAAGAGGAAGAGATAACAATCTTAAATATATATGCACCAAATTCCAGAGCACCCAAATACATAAAGCAAGTATTAACAGAAATGAAAAATCAAATAGGCAATAACACAATTATAACAGGGGATTTTAACACACCATTGACACAAAGGGATAGATCTACTAGACAGAAAATCAGCAAAGAAATAACAGAACTGAATCACACCTGTGAACAAATGGATTTGATAGATGTACACAAAGAGTTCCATCCAACAACATCAGGATATACATTCTTCGCACCAGTATATGGGACATTCTCTAAAACAGACCATATACTAACCCACAGAACATATTTAAGTAAATGCAAAAGAATTGAAATTATCCCATGCATGTTATCGTGGATCATAGCACCACAAAACTAGAAATTAATGATAAAAGTAACTTCAAAAACCTCACAAACACATGGAAATTAAATAATACACTCTTGACCAATCAGTGGGTCACAGAGGAAATTAAAGAAGAAATTAAACAATATCTGCAAGCAAACAAAAATACAAATACAACTTACCAGAACCTGTGGGATGCAATGAAAGTGGTTTTCAGAGGAACATTTATTGCACTGAGTTCCCACATTAGGAAAACAGAATGAACACAAATAAGCAACCTGATATTACATCTCAAACATCTAGAAAAAGAAGAGCAAGCCTAGCCCAAAGCCAAAAGAAGAGAGGAAATTATAAAGATCAGAGCAGAAATTAATGCAATAGAGACTAAGAAAACAATTCAAGGAATCAATGAATCAAAGAGTTGGTTCTTTGAAAGAATAAATAAAATTGACAAGCCCCTAGCCAACCTCATTAAAAAAAAGAAAGAAAATACTCAAATTCATGCAATACAGAATGAAAAAGGTGAAATCACTACTGACTGAGGAAATACAGACAATTATAAACAACTATTTTGAAAACCTCTACTCTCATAGATTCAATGACACAGAAGAAATGGACAGATTCCTAGAAACATGTGAACCACCAAAGCTGGATCAAGAAGATGTAAAACTCCTGAGAAACCCAATTTCTATTAATGAAATTGAGAATGTAATCAATCCCTACCAACAAAGTAGAGCCCAGGCCCAGACAGATTCACTGCGGAATTCTACAAGAAATACAAAGACTTAATGCAGACACTCCTCAAACTCTTCAATGAAATTGAAAGGGAAGCAATTCTCCCTAAGTCATTCCTGGAAACAAATGTCACTCTAGTACCAAAACCTGAGAAAAAAACAACTAAAAAGAACTACAGGCCAATCTCCCTAATGAACATAGATGCAAAAATTCTCAATAAAATATTGCCAAACCAGATGGAGCAAATTATTAAGAAGATTATACATCGTGATTAAGTGGGATTCATTGCAGGCATGCAGGGATAGTTCAACATACTTAAATCAATAAATGTAATCCACCATATCAATAGAGCCAAAATCAAGACTCACATGATCATTTCTATAGATGCAGAAAAAGCTTTTGATAAGATCCAACACCCATTCATGATAAGAACCTTACAGAGAATTGGAATAGATGGTCTTTACCTCAATATGATAAAGGCCATCTATGACAAACCAACAGCCAGTGTCATATCAAATGGCCAAAAACTGAAAGCCTTTACCTTAAAATCAGACACAAGACAGGGATGTCCATTATCACTGCTCCTATTCAATATAGTACTGGAAATACTAGCCAGAGCAATTAGACAAGAGGGAAATAAAAGGAGTAAAGATAGGAAAAGAAGAAGTTAAATTATCATTATTTGCAGATGACATGATACTCTACCTAGAAGACACCCAAACCTCCATTGAAAGTCTCCTAGCTATAATAAATAAATTCAGCAAAGTAGCTGGATACAAAGTCAATACTCAAAAATCAATAGCATTCTTATACACTAACAACAAAATCACCGAGAAAGAAATGAGAAGCCACATCCTTCACACTAGCATCCAAAAAAATGAAATACTTAGGAATTAATCTAAAAAAAGATGTAAAAGAGTTGTACAGGTAACATTATAATACCCTGAAAAAAGAAATCAAAGAGGACCTCAGAAAATGGAAAGACATCCCTTGTTCATGGATAGGAAGAATAAATATTGTAAAAATGGCCATTCTCCCAAAATTGTTATACACATTTAAAGCAATCCCAATGAAAATACCACTAACACACCTCATAGGTCTAGAGAAATCACTCCTAAAATTCATCTGGAACCAGAAGAGACCTAGAGTAGCAAAGGCAATTCTAAGCAGCAAAGCCAAGGCAGGAGGCATCACAATGCCTGAATTGAAGTTATACTACAAAGCTACTGTAATAAAATCAACATGGTATTGGAATAAAAACAGACCTGAGGATCAATGGAATAGATTAGATGATACAACTACAAACACACTCAACCACCTTATCTTTAATAAAGGGGCCAAGCATGTTCACTGGAAGAATGACAGTCTCTAATAAATGGTGCTGGAAATATTGGCTATCCATATGCCAAAAACTAAAATTAGACTCATGCCTATCACCATGTACTAAAATAAAATCCAAATGGATCAAAGATCTAAATATTAAGAAAGAAACACTAAAACTGTTGCAAGACAAAGTAGGTAAAAATCTTGAAGACATAGGGGTTGATAGAGAATTCATGAACAAGAACCAAACTGCATGGGAAATACTTCCCAGAATCAATAACTGGGATCATGTCTTATTAAAGAGTTTCTGCATATCCAAAGAAATCTCCAGCTGAGTGAAAAGAAAACCCACAAACTGGGAAAAAATCTTAGTGAACTGTCCCTCAGACAACAGACTTATGTCTGGAACTTATAAAGAATTAAAAAAATCAGACCTCTGAAATTCAAAGACCCAATCCAAAAATGGGCATCTGAGATGAACACACAGTTCTCAGATGAAGAAATATGAATGCCAAATAAATACATGAAAAAATGTTCATCATCATTGGTCACTATAGAAATGCAAATTAAAACCACACTGAGATACCATCTCTCTCCAGAAAGAATGGCCAGGATCAACAAAACTACCAACAACAAATGCTGGAGAGGCTGTGGGGAAAAAGGAACTCTTCTGCACTGTTGGTGGGAGTATAGACTGGTGTAACCACCATGGAGGTCAATCTGGAGATTCCTCAAATAGCTGGGGTTGGAGGTCCCATTTGACCCCACTATTCCACTCTTAGGTATATTCCCAGAAGATCTGAAAATATTTTACCACAGTGATATATGTGCACCCATGTTTATAGCGGCACAATTTGTAATAGCCAGATCTTGAAAACAACCTAAGTGCCCGTCAACTGAGAAATGGATAAAAAAAAATTGTGGTACTTTAATACAATGGGGTACTACTCAGCTATAAAGAATGATCACATTGAGATATTTATAAATAAATGGATGCATCTTGAATCTATACTCATAAGTGAAATAACTCAAACTGACATGTATAAATACCGTATAGTCTCTCTAGTGTAAGAAATGGTAGGTGTACAGAAGATTTTATGAAAATCATGGTTCACCATTTACTTCTTTGATGTCTTATGTCTTCATTCATTGGTTGGAATGGTTTTATTCTGTTTTGTTTGATCTTAATATAAGTGATCATATGAATAGTTACTTTGAAGACAAGACAGTATGGTAGCCAGTGTTGATTTAATATCATATTTTTCTGAAGTCTTACCTTGCTTTTATTTTTCTATTACCATTGGTTCTATCATGTAGTGTCTTATTGGATTTTAACATGTATGATAGTAAAAACAAAATTTTTATGGAAAATGAGATAATATAGCAGCCATTGTTCATCTTTGGTTATTTGGTTCAGAATGTCTTGGAATACTTCCATTCTCTTGAGTTGTTTATTCTACTTTGTTATGTTTGACATTATTGTGTGTGAAGCTAAGCTCAACTATTTCAAAGAAAGAGACATTATGATAGCTACTGTTAATATCCAATTGTCTTGTTGTGAAGTGCTGTGTTGCTTACATTGTTCTTTTCTGCTCTGCTTAGATCTGTCCTCTTTTGTTTTATTCTCGTTAAAATAAAAAGAAGAAGAAGAAGAAGAAGAAGAAGAAGAAGAAGAAGAAGAAGAAGAAGAAGAAGAAGAAGAAGAAGAAGAAGAAGAAGATGCTCAAGCAAAAGAACCAGTGCAGAGCAGCTGAGGCTGGTGGACCCATGCCAGCCTCACATGGATGAGAAACACTGGGAATATGGTTAGCTCAGATTGAGAAGACCTGTAAGTATGAGTACATGTTGTCTTTCAGAAACACAGTACAGAAGTGCACAGTGTAACATCGATGATTTTATTTTAATTACAGATTCAAATCATAATACTTTTAACATATTGGGTTACATAAAATATATTACTAATTTTAATTTCACTTGTTTCCTTCTGGTTTTCTTACATTCACTACATTACATTTTCTACCCAAAATGTAAATGGGCCTTTGATTTGTAGCTGACACTGTATTTCTGTTACATAGTGCTACTCTAAACCCTGCTTTTGTTTCTCTGCTTGTGCTTTTCACATCAAGAATAGAATGAGTCTTGTGTACAAAAAAAGACCAGTTCAAAAATGATGTACTTTATGCCAACATCAGCAGCCTCAATCCATGATGCATCTTGCATTCAAATGCCAGGGGTAAACCAGTTACAACATGATTTCTTATTCGCTATTTTATTTTCTTATTTTCTCTTATTTTTACTGATAGTTCTTATTCTCCAATTATTTTAAACTGTGTTTTTATGGTTATCTTATGCTAAACAGAGATATATTTGTAAATATTTCATCTATGGCAATACATAAACATTCATAAATATATGGATTGCAATAAGAGAATCTGGCAAAAACAAGCTAATTCTGCTCACCATTGTCAAAATAAATATGGACTGGAGCTTTTTGGTCTCTTTTATACTCTACTAGACTCTTGACTTTCACATTGCAATTAATAATTTAGGATGACTTACATAATTATTAACTTTTCAAAGGTATATTTTAAGCTGTATAATATTTAACAATATTAACCAGTTTGAATGGTGGAAATGTTTACCTAATGAAATTCGAATGCCTGAACATACATTAAATTAGCAGGAAAAGATACGTTTTCCATAATAGAGTTATAACATTTCTCTCTTGGTTTTTTGAAACATAAATGAATATTTTTTTCTATAAAAACATCATACATTCCAGAAACTTTTGTAGGTAATGTATTTCACTGTCGGTGTCAAACTAACACATATTTAATTATAACTTTCAAATTATAATAAATCATTAACTGAACATATGTCACATAATTTTTTTTTATTTGGAAGTCATTTCATTACTATATGTTAGTACAATAACTTCAACTCTAATATTTTACATCAACACCTGAACAGACAGGAAAAAATTGAAACAATTACTGTTGAATATTATCATATAATATATGGTTACAAAGCTCTCTCACTCTCAATTTCCTACTCTGTAAAATGAGAAAATCAGACTCCCTAGAGCTAAGATTCTATAATTCAATGCTCTGTCTTTATGAGAGGCAGAGTGAAAGGAAATAAAGCAAAATTTGTTTACATCTCAACTCAGCACATGCTATTAATGCACAGCTACATAATTCTTTAAAAAGGGTTTCATGAATTTAAATTTTCAGAATTCCTATTTATATTACATTATAGAAATATGCAGCAAAATATAAATCTGAATAGATTTTATTCTTTAAAAGTTTAATATTTTCTCTACATAACAATGTCCATAAATATTAATGATCTTGCTTTCATTGTTCCTTCACCAAAAAAAGTACCTTTAAGATAATATTGACTTTGATTCAAATTTAATTATTTATATGATCATGCCCAGAAAAATCAATGAGATAAATTCAAGATGTTAACAAATTTTCACTTGATCAGACATGTTAATAAAAATGTGTTAAAATCCGCACATTTTTTCTAGTGGATTTCTGAGTGCCATTAAAATATATGAACTCATTAAGGCCTACACATCATTGTGTAAGGTGTGCAAAAACTGATTATTAACCAGTAAAACTGTGCTTCCTAGAGCAGAATGGCACACAGCTTCAGAAACATCCTCAGTGATCAAGAGCATTTTGAAGGGCAAGAGTGTGATGACACAAGGTGTGCTGTCTGCCATCCGTGTGGCTGTTGTTGACAGTAGTTTAATTTGTCTTCTATATAAAGAGTGGTGATTTTTGAGACAATATCATATAGCATGACTAAAATAAAAATAGAATTTCACTACTTTTTCAATACATCTCCAAACTAATTTTCTAGATGCAACTACTGACAACAGCCCAATACATAAAAGATCAATGGATAATTGGTACACCACTGTTATACAATTTCAAGTAGCACTTTTCCATATCTGAAGTTACGCTTTTAGATGCCTGAACTGAGAGCAAAACGCAATGCAAACTAGTACAGAAAACTGCTCAGCTTCTACAAACTTCAGCAATTCCATACAATGGGAGAAATAATGAATTTTCTTAACTAGTATAGTTTTAATTGATGTAACAAAAGCAAGACACTAATTTATTGAATGACAGAAATGTTATTTTAGGGCTGAGGATATAGCTCAGTGACACAAACAGCTGCCTGGCAAGCACAAGTTCCTGAGTTTGATTCCTGGTACCAAAAAAATAATAATAAAAAATTTTAAAATATAATGAAAAAATACAAAATGTTATTTAAAAACCTATACAAAAAAATAATAAAATAAAAATAAAAACCTATACAATGAAAACAAACTTTAAACACTGTAATGACAAAATAAGGAGCTCTTAATCTTATAAAAACATCCTGATTTAATTATACAAATTAATTTGAATGTAAAATATTTGATATATTTGACTAAAAATAATCAAAGTGATACTGCTCAGAGTGTTCATGAAACAAAAATGTGTATCTTCCTTATTTCAAAATTGTCATTAAAACAGATTATGACATTTCTTTTTGTTATGAAACAATTTGTTAGGTGAATTTCAGAATCTAATATTCTGTACATTACCAGTGGAGCATAAATGGTATGCAGAAATAACAAAGATACGCTACTAAAATGAAAGCAGATGTAATTGGTTTGTAAAACTATCATTTTTAACCACTCTGCATATTTTGCTATATTTTTCAGTTTTTAAAAACACAGAATGAAAACAGAATAGAGAGAAAATCAGAGGTATGTCAGTTACCTCCTTGCCATAAGATAAATTAGGATATATATATATATATATATATATATATATATATATATATGTCTCAATGGAAGAAATTTATCTCAGAGAAAAAGTGCTTGTTTTAACACTTCTCCACTGCTATCATCACAAACTACCATAAACTGAACAGTCTATATAATTCTTGAATATTTCATTTTGGAGTCTGGGCAGTCCTAGATCAAGGAACCAGCACCCTGCATGTCTGAGGAGACTCTGATCTTGGATTTATAGGTGAGGACTTCTGGTCACATTTTCACACACTGGGAAGTGCTGGTGAGGTCCCTAGAAGTCCCCAAATCTCCACCTCCTAATCATCATTTTCTTTGATCACAAACATTCATTTGCAGTAATTCTATAGCAGCTCATCTCCGAAGACCGTTAGTAACAATGTGGAGAGGGGACTTCTCTCATTGCTTTTGAATTCACTAATATTCTAATACTATTTGCTTGTTTTCTCTAGTTGTTTAATATTATTTCTTTACAGCCAGAAGTTTACTGTGGCTTGAATTTCTATGAAATATTGCTCAAACCTTCCTAATTAGGGGGAATTACATGAAATTCTAATTTTGTAAGAATCTTTATTGTTAGAGAACGTGTTTGGAGAGAACTGTATCTACACCTGTGTTTGCTTCCGCACAACTCCTCTGCTGAGAGCCAGGGACTCAGGGTTGAACTACCTGAAAGACTGGTCTGCTATAGCAGTCAAAAAACTCAGATAGCAGCAATTTCCCTTCAAGATAATGCTAGATTAGATGCCAGTGACTCACCTGTCCATGGGAACTTGGGAAAGAGAGCCCAGGGTGGGAGGAAGGGAAGCGCCTTCTTAAGAACTGGAGAATTGGGACATTACTATTTACCAAAGAACACTGTCTTCAAAACATGAAGGCAGAGAGACTTCCTCCTATATATATTAAGATGGTACCAGCTATAATGAAATGGACTCAGGAGAACATTGTGTAATGAAATTTGAGAACAAAGAGGAGAGAAAAGCCTGGGGCAGAGCATCCAGGAGTTTAAGGTTATCCTGTAGGAAATAAGGAAGCTTGTAATGGTTGAAACAAGGGGTCATCAGCAGCCACAGAGACAAGGCCAAAGAGGGGTCACACCCAACAATGAATTAGAATCTCAGGATTTGAAGATCACCAAGTCCAGTTCACTCTGTTTGTGTCTAGGGAAACAGATGCCCAGAAGAGACTTTGATCACCTGTGGGCCCCTAAAATCTAAAGTCAGATACGGGCACCACTGCTGAAGAGCTGTTTCTGACAGGGACACCAGTGTGGCCATGCAGATGCTGAGGGTCTTGGAACAACTAAGGACTGGCCAGACCATGTGAGGTCGGGTGGAGTTGGAATGGATGGAAAGTAACACTGATCGTGTTGTTTCGACCCGCTCCAACACTGCATCTCCTTCTCTTAGCTTCCGGATTCCATGGGGGCACCCCCAATGTCTGCAGTCCTCTGCCTAGCTCAGTCTGCCCTGGCTCCACACTGCCATACTCATCAGCTCCCCACAGCACAGGACAGAAGATATGCTACCCATGGTTGAAGGTGGATTTCTGCTCTTACTCAGATTGAGCTGGAAAAAGCAGCCACAGCCCAGGCTCTCTCCATGGACAGACCCATGCAGCCCACTTCTCCCAGCCACAGGCAGGGTCAGTAGGTCCTGGGAGGACAAAGCAGGCACCATGGCCTACAGGGCTAGGGCATAGCGTCAGCAGGCCCAAGGCTGCCAGGCTAGTGCCAACATCTGACTACTCCCTCCTGCCACTGAGCACTATCCGCAGGCTATTTGCATTTTATTTTCAACCAAACTGAACATTTGAAATAGTAGACTAATATTCATCAGTATGTATGATTTCATAGATTATAGTTTAATATATAAGAATACATCTGCTTGAATTCCTAAAACTGCCACTTTAAGTGAAATAAAATATACATAAAATACAGAAGAAACTGAAAGTATTCTTGTTCAAATTGCCAAACTTGACAGAGATGATGCATTAAATAGCATCCAAAAGTTCTTAAAAACATGTCTTTACTCAGATAATTTTACTTCATAAAATTGACAAAGAAGTCTTATCTCTTTAATATGTTAATGATTAGTCATTAGAGTGAGCAAAAATCACTGTGAATAATAATTTTGAAATCAGTCTGTGACTTATACACCTCAGTGGTCTTTGCAGCTTGGTTTCTTCTTATGTGGTGTAACCCCACCATGCCTGGTTCATTGAATTCTTTCGATTTTAATTTTAAAAAGATCAGGAAAAGCCAAAAAGATGAAGCAGATGAAAATTCCTTTATAGTCTGTAATACAGTGAGTGCCAGTTTGAGACACTGAAGAAATATTTTGTTCAAACATGAATATGATCCATTAAGATTTGTTTTTCTTGGGCCATCATTTTGAAGGTAAAATTGTACTGATCTTTGGTTTTCTTGCACTACATCAAAATTGAGTGCCTGAAAATCGTGCAAATCCTACATACAAGGAAGGCTCTCTTATTTATTTATTTATTTATTTATTTAGGGGAGGAAGCTTGTTTTCTCTTTTTTCAAACAAGGTCTTGCTGTGTAGCTCAGACTGGCCTTGAACTCACTATGTATCCCAAGCTGGCCTCAAACTCCCTCACACATCTGATGCTGGGGTCTCAGGGATGTGCTACCATGCCTCAATGACACATACACTGTTCTTTTACCTAATGCTTTTTCCATTGCATGGTTTAAGGTTGTGAGAGTTATTCTAGTGTGGTGTCTGATTGATAACCTTACACTGTAATTTTCACTAAATACTGTGGACATTTTAATCATGCAACAGATATGACAATCTTGCTGTTTGTTTTTTAAAGGTCAATTAATCTTCTAGCAATCTTCTATGATATAGAAGTGGTATTTTTGTAACCTAAATTAGGATCTGGAGGTTAATAAAAATGAAACGTAGTATCTAGCCTGCTACTCTACATGTAAGATGCATTCAATAAATATTTTATTCATGAGTAGATGAAATATTAAGTAAGTGAATGGGGAAGTATTTGGATGTAGAAAATAAAGGAATAATTTTTTTTAATAATGGAAATATTTCTGGGAAACAAATTGAATAAAAATTGTTTCAAAATTTCCATATTTTCCCTGATGAATACAGTTTCTGAAACTTAGATTCTTTACTTGAAAATTAAGAACAACATATGCAGGTATACTTATTTGATTAAATTAATTGATATTTCCTGAGTGAGTACAATTATACAGGCTTCAAAGTTGTCCAAACTGCAGGCAGTTTTTAGTCATGCTAGAGTCAAGTCCTTTCCAAAAACAGCCCTTCCAGGATGGATTCTCTATGCCCAGTCTGCCCTTTTACCACCTTGCTTGCATTGGTGCCAGATCTTAGTTTCTGATATATGCACGTGTGTGTGTGTGTGTGTGTGTGTGATTTTATATATATGTAATTTCATATATAAATGTAATTTTATATATAATATATTTTCTGACACATACATTTTTCTTATCTGTTCAGCTAGGGTTTCCTCTACTTCATATCCAGGGAGAAGACCTTAACACAATGTCCTTTTATGCTCTGATCATATATCCCTGGCCCTTCTTTGCCACTTTATAATTCCCAGTGAATACTCACTGGAGTTTTACACAGATGCGTGTTTCCTTCTGAGGTTACCCTTTTGTGCCTCAAGATTCTGTAAATTACATCTGCTGAACCTTCTGATCACTCTTCCCCAGTACTTAGCAGCACTGATGCAAGGGAGCCTGGGCCTCCTTCAGGAACCCCTTTCCATGTCCTTGGTACCAGATTTTGGATGTAACAATATCTGGTGATGCGATTGTAACCTCTTAAGTATTTAGAAGATACTCGTGAAGTACTGAAACCCATAAGTGCACTCAGGATCATTTAAAAACTAGCTAAATAAACTTTCCAAAGCTTTGGGATGCTAGGATTAAAAAATAAAAATGCTTAAATTATGTATTAAAAGTCACTTTTGTTATTTTTTCATCCATCCATAAGTAGCCCCAAAGCTAGAGTATACTGTTTGTACAGTTGATCAAGCCCCACACACCTTTTCTGCGTTGTGACTCATCACCAACTGTGTTCTAATTGTGACCAGAGAATATCCTATAGATTATCACTAACAATTCAAATGCTCCAAAGAGCATTCTGTGCATTACCATTTGTTTTTCTCAAAAACAGAGCCCTATGCTACTCAGTGCTCTGGTACTATCCTTAATTTGGGCAGAAAAGAGCTAAGTCACTCATCCAAGTTCGCCCTGTAAATGAACAGGAATATGAAGTCAGATGATGTAATTGCAGACTCAAGGCTCCTTAGCACTTTCCCCTCTACAGAGAGAAACAAAACTGTCATTTTCCTATATCACCTCTATATGTATTTATTATTACAGTACGTTGCAGAGTATTTCACTGGCCTCAAAATTCTCTCTGCTCTTTGCACTTCCCTCCAAACCTCTAGCAACCAACTATCTTTTTGTTGTCTCCATAGTTTTGCCTTTACCAGGATGTAATATGGTCATTTCATAGAGCATCTAATACTCTCAGACAGGCTTTTCTCTCTTAGTATTATGCATTGAAGTTGACTCTGTGTCTTTTCATGGCTTAAAAGCTTTGGTAGCATTAAAAAATACCCTCCTATTTGAATATATCACAGTTTATTTATATATTCACTTGCTGAAGCTTGCCTTGATTGTTTGCAAGTTTGAGCAATTTTAAATATAACTGCTGTCAACTATCTTGTGTAGTTTCTTTGGTGTGAACATAGGTTTTCAAGTGCTTTGGATAAATACCAAGAAGTAATGGGACCATATGATTGGTGGGCCATATGGAGAGAATATGCTTTGTTTACTAAGAAACTGACAATCTATATTTGAAAGAGATAGTATCAACTTTCATTCCCACAATCAATGAATAAGATTTCTTGTTGCTCCACATTCTAGCCAGGATTCCAAGTTGTCAGTGTTCGGGATTTTATTCATTGTAGTAAATAAGAAGTAATATGTCTTCATAGTTTAATTTTCATTTCTCTGATGACATCTTTTATATTCTTATTTATCATCTAAATAACTACAAAGCTTATAAATAGACCCCTAAATATATACTCTCTATATATATTTAGCATGCTGTATATATATATACATATATATATATTAAGCTGTTAATATAACTAATTAAGCTGTTTATACATATATTTATGAAAAAATGTATATATGCATAAATATATACTTTGTCAACTGATTTCTGGAGCCAAAGGTTATGCATAGACAAAAATGGCCTTTCTTTTAATTGATACTGAAAAAACTGTATACCAATAAGTTTATTAAAAAGTAAACTTTGATATAGACTTTATAACCTTCACACAAACTTAATTCACAATCAACCAAAGACCTAAGTATAAAATATAAAGTTGTAATATGGGAGAAACTCTAAATGGTCTAAGTTGGTTGATGGTTTTTATAGGTATAGCACACCACTTCAAGATTTGAACAATGAAAGAATTGCTGAGCTGGGTTTCATTCAAATTGAAATTTTCTCCTCTATGAAAGATTTCCATGAAAATAACAAAAGAGAAGAAACAAACTGGGAAAAATTATTAGCAAAATATATACCTTACAAAAGACTGATACCCAAAATACTGAAAGAACTCAACACATAAAAATGGAATTTGAAAGTGGTACCAAATTTTTTAAATAGATACTTAACCCATTATATTATGTAAAACATAATTTAAATTAGTTATTTTAGATAGACTGGACTCCACTCAGTGGAGATAAAAGTATTAATATCAACAGCTGAGAAGCCGTAGAGAAAGCAGCCGAGTGCTATTGCTGGAATGAGGACAGATAATGCCTCAGAGCACATGTTCCTATTCAAAGGTCCAAATGTGGTAGTAACAAAGACTGTCAAGCAAATGAGATGTTGTCTTACATAGAAAGGTAGTGAGTGATTTAATGCTCAGCAATTCCTAGAGTAATAGATAAGAGTAAGCATTGTCATTAAAGCCATGAGGCAAGGCATAGAACTGAATATGAAAAGAAAAACCTGTGTTGTAGGTTCCTTTAGATGACATTGTTATCCATGTGAGCAGAAGACAGTTAGATAGATATATGGTGTTTAAATCCTTAAAAGTGATCGGGAGGTAAAGAATCAAAAACTCAGAGTAATAATGTACCGTAAGGATATAAAGTGAGATCAAGTCTTGCTAGTTCCTTGTTAAAATGAATATAAATATCTCCTTGATTAGATGAAAGAGATGTTTACATAAAATTTCATATAAATGGATGTCCACTTTTAAATTACTTTTACAGAAAACTCTTGATATTTGAACTTAATCTTAATTTATGTGCCTCTTTCTTTTATTGTAGAACTCTTGTAAAATCTAATCACTCATTATGGTTAAAATAGAGAATCTAGCATGATATTTTCACCTTCTTTATCAATTACTTTTAGCACCTAATTCCCACTTACTGAGATTTTCATTTTATTCCTTGACAGCTTAGACTCTAATGAAAAGTAACAAGCTTGGGAAGAAACTTATAGTTTTAGTCACATAAGATTTCCAAGGCTCCTGAGACAACACTCCAAAAGAAACTGTAGAGTTCCCTGGCAAAAAGCCATCTTTGCCAGCATCTTTCCAGGATTTTTGCATTTGAAGACACTCCCTCATTGATTACTTCTGTTTTGATGTAACTCTTTAAACAGGGCAAAAAGCTTTCACACGGCATAATTAAACTGAGCAATGCCCTTTCCCCACCAAAATCCTAATCCTTGGAGCATGTAACTATCATCTTACTTGGAAAAAGTATCATTTCAGATAGATTAAATTTATAGACAAGGAAAAATCAGGTGGCCCCTAAATGCTATCACAAATATTCACAAATACACAAAAAGAGTGATGTAAACATAGAGTATAGTGAGATTTGAAGATCCTGGACTTGAAGAATGGAATGTTATGATTGCAAGTCAAGCAATGCAGATGGCCACTGGAGCTAGAACAGAAAACCAAGTGCTAAATTCCCTCATGAGGCCTGCAGAGGAAGTCACCAGCTCTGCAACACCTAAAGTTTGGCTTAATGACAATGACTTTGCACTGTAGGTCTTCAGAAGTGTGATAGAATAAGTTTCTTTAGTTTTAACAACAAAAATCTGCACTTTATGTGCCCCTTTCCTGTTTGCTCATCATTTATATTTAATTGGTCTTTCTTCCTATAAACCTTTCACACATACTTATATAAATCTTAATTTCAAACTGCTTTCATTTCAAATTCAACCCTGTTGTCTGTTCAATCACAATATGATCATTGAGAACAAAAAAGAAGAAATCATGGGGAACATGTGTTAGCTAGTAGGAGCCAACCCTGCTAGAAGTTAAAAAACAGCAAGTTGTTCTATATTTTATAGAAGTATACATTTTTGCTCTTTTTTAAATTTTTCAGGCTAACAAAGAGGTAAGTCTTCTATAGGAGAAACTTTACTTATTCCCAAGTTTTCAATTATTATTTGACAGTGTATTTGACATGAGTTTTGCTCAGACATTGTGACAGCCTGCATGTCAGACTGAAGGTATCCAAGTGGCAGGGTCACTAAGGATTAACAGATACTGTAGTTCCCCAAACATATATATATCTTGGCATGATTTCAGTTCAGTATGTCCACGTCACTCTCTTTGGTCAACAGATTATGAGCAGAAGTGACACATGCCAATCCTTGCATGAAGCAGTGAAATGTCCAAGGGCCATTCTCCAGGGCTCTCCCCTGCAGCAGGGACAGAAAGACTTTAGACACACATTGTAGTTGCTCTGTGGGGTGTTTCCATGAGGTCAAGCATGAGTCCTGATGATCCATGTAAAACCTGGAACTGGACAAAGAATTAAATTTTTGTTTTGTTAAAAATCACTGCGATTACAACAGATTGTAGCCTAGTGTGACAAATCTAGAAAGTTCTTTTCTTAATCTTAGGTTATGCAAATAATAGTGTTCAAGTTATGAACTTAATTACTTAAACATAATTATGATTTATTTTAGTAACTTTCTATAGAAAAAATTCAAAATTTGAAAGAAACTATCCCAACAGTCAAACTTTAAATATAGCATAATCTGAGATAATAATAATTGATTTTTAAGTGGCATATAATTTATGTCCAGTAATATATATTTCTTTATAAATATGCTTTAGATATGACTACAAGACACATACATAAGTTTAAACAGTCAATCTCTTGCCTAAAGCAAAAGTTAAACCATTTTGTTTTTATGAAGCTATAATGCAAAATGTGGGGGGGGTTTGTTTTGTGTTAAGCAATTACTTTAATAAAATTTTTCAAATTCTAAGAATTTTTCCACAAACTCAGGGGCATTAAAAATTTGATGAAGTATTTTTAGTATGGTCCATTATGAAATATTCACATGGTTTTAATAAAGCCGTATATGATCATGAGTAGTGATGCAAACTTGTAAATTAATGTTCAGACATTCATTCAATATATTTTACAGACAAAAATATCCACCATCACTGAAATATATATGATCAATTCACTTAGTTGAAACAAAAAACTGGTTGGGAAACAGTCCCTTAACAGAGTGGGGAAGTTGAAACTTTATGTAAAGGAAGTTATTCATTAGCTCGTTATGTCTTTTGAAAAATAGATTATCTGTAATTTGTTGTTTCAGGAATTCCTCACCAGAGGTTTTCTCAGAGGAGTTCTCAGCCAGATGTGAAGTCTCAAAGAGCTCCCCAGAGAGGTTCACCACAATCAAACTCACAAGCATGAGGAGAACAGGCCAGCAGTCAAATTATTAATAGTAACTTTAAAATGCTCATGACTGTAACTGAAAATAACAAGCAGAGATGTCTCAGAATAGGATTCTTACTGGAACAGAAAAATTTGATGATCCATATAAATAGAAGAATAATCAAATTTATAGATATAGGAAGACAGTAATTATATGAGAGGTATTTAGAAGAACATAGTACTGTGGAGAAAGGTCAATTGTCTTTATAAGCAAATCAATTCATTATTTTAGAATTAATAAAAGTGCTTACATTGTTTTATATGAAAAGTCTATCTTCTAAAGTTTATTTTATTACAACTTGACTGAAAAGCAGATCTATGAGTTTTTTTGTGAAAGACTTTGACCAATAGTCTATCTAGTGCATTATGATGAATGTGTTTAATAATATTTCAAAGTCGAGAATTATTTATTTTCATTATCCACTATATTGAAAGGCAAAATAGAAATATTGAAAGGGATATTGAAAGATAAAATAACTTATGCAAATGGAACAAATTGAGGTGAGAACAAGATATCCCCTTGATTCCCTCCATGTTTTAGTTAAAAGTAACAAATCTGAAGTCATTTACTGAAACACATTTTTGGTTCAAAAAATTCATACTCAATTTTCACTTCTATATGAAACTTCTTATAGCTAGTTAGTTTAATTATCTACAGCCCTTAATGACATTTTTAATTTTTTGTGGTTTACTGAAAAATCTCTACATACTATAACTAAATAGTGCATTCATTAAAGCGTCAGAAGTATTTTCAGTTCCAAATAACAGAGTGTATTTTTTAAACATAGTAATAGTACAATAACTGTGCCAGGAGGGTATAATTAACAATCATTTAAATGAACAATTGTCTTAAATTATTCAGGATCTTCAAGCATAGCATTTAATTAAGAAACAAAATTATTTTAAGTCCATCCACAGATAAAAATAAAAACAAATGTAAACTTAGTGAAAAATGCAAGTTTGGGAAGCTAACTTAATATTTTTTATACATAACATAGCTGCAATTGTTTTGACAGACCACTTCAAAAGTCTCTAACTTTGACAGGATATTATAATTTACACAGGATTTCAAAAAGTGTTACAGTTACTGTACTCAACTTGAATCTTTATAGTGAATGTTGGAAATATATAAATTGAAAGCTTCATTGTGTAGCCATATTTGATTTCAAAAGTGTTAACTTTTCATAGTAGTAGACTAATTCCTTTGGTGATAATATTATTTCATCACTAAGACCTACTCAAGTTTTGTTATAAAAACTATAAGAACAATTCTGTACAATACCTGTGGAGAAGTTGTTTAGATAATTAGCAGATACTGCTGTGGATTTGAACAGTAGATGGTACTGGCTATCAGAGGGACCTCCTAGGCTAAAGTTGCTCCTTCTTCATTATTATTATTGTTGTTGTAAAGAATACTGAAAATTTTTTTCTTTTCATTTCTATATAATTTTTTTCCTTTATTAGTACATGATTTTTACATTCATTTTGCGAAGTGGGTACATGTACATAACATAGCTTGTTTCTCTTCATTTTGCTTTGGTCCCCGTTCTTTTCCTACTCAGCACCCTCCCCCTTTTCCCATTTCCATTCTTGTTATTATTACTCTTATCCCATATTTATGATATATATTGCACATTAATTAAGATTACTGAGTTCCATGGAATATTAATTCTACTTTCTTCTCCTCCCCTTCTCTTGCCCTTCCTTTCCTGCATTTTTTTCCTGTTTACAAGAGATTTATTGCTTCTTTTACTGTGTTCTTTGTTTGTAGTTCATCTTACTCAATGAGAGATACACATGGTATTTAAACTTTTGAGACAGTTTATTTCACTCAATATTATGTTTTTCAAATTCACTTGTTTTCCTATATATTTCTTCAATTTATCCTTTTTAATAGCCAAGTAATATTATGCATAGATACCTCATTTGCTGCATCTATTTGTCTGTTGATGGGTAATACTGGCTCCTTCTAGGATTTAGCTGTTGTGAATTGTGCTGCTATAAAATTGGTATGTATGTATTACTGTAGTGTAATGTCTTTAGGTTTGGGGGGAAGATACCTAGATGGGGAATAGTTGAGTCACATGAAATTTCTAATTTTAGCTCTTTGAAAAGTATCCACACTGATTTCCATATAGTAGTACTATTTTGCATTTCCAGCAACAATATAGGAGAGTTTCTTTTTTACCTCAGTCACACCAGCATCTGTTATTGTTTGACTTCTTTTTTTTTCTTCATTTTTTTATTTAAAGAGGAAAAAAAAACAGGAAAAAGGTAGAAATATTACAGAATTTCAAGAAAAGAAGATAAATAGTAAGAAATCACTAGTTGATACATTACACATTGTTCTTTCAGAAATAGTTATTCAAGTTATAGGATTAAAGCACACAAAGATTGTTTGACTTCTTAATAATTGCAATTCTTTATGATGTAAAATGGAAATAGTGTTGTTTTAATTCATGTTTCTCCAATGTTTGAGGTCTTTAATTTTTTTTGTATATTTGTTGGCCATTCAAATTTCTTCTGAGAATTATACATAAATAATGAGTTTAATAAGAAGGAAATTATCAGGGCTGGGGATTTAGCTCAGTGGCATAAGTGCCTGCCTGGCAAGCACAAGGTTGCGAGTTTGATCCCTGGTACCAAAAAAAAAAAAAAAAAAAAAAAAAAAAAAAAAAAAAAAAAAAAAAAAAAAAAAAAAAAAAGCAAGAAAGAAAAAGAAAGAGATTATGAAAACAATGTCATGTATGCCAGTATCAAGAAAAATTAATTACCTCTGAATTAACATGACCAAGGAAGTGAAAGATCTCCACCAAGAAAATTAAATTACTCTGAAAAAGGAGGCTGTTGATATCAGAAAGTAAAGATGTTCCCATATCCTGCATAGCTAGAATAATTATTGTCAAAATAGTCATATACCCAAAATCTTATTTGGGTTTAATGAAACCCCAATTGCTATTGTTTGTGTCTAGATATCCACCCCAAGCCTCATGCAGACATGAAGGAGGGCTTTTTAGAGGCAGCTGAAACTAGAGCTTGTGATTTGTTTACTGTGTCTAATGCTGAGATTGGGAATGTGAGTGTGACACCTGCCCGAGTTAGGTAGCCACATGCAATATAAGAGAGGAAAAGAGGCTTCCTCCTCCCTTTTGCAATTGTTAATTTTACTGTCTTCCACCACCATGGACTGTTGTCCCTCTGCATGCCACCTTGGCTTGTAGCTAGCTGATTAGGGATTTAAACTTCTACATGCTGTGAGCTAAACAAACATTTCATTTTTAACTTTGGGTGTCAGGTATTTTGTCCCAGCAATGAGAGAAAAGCGAGTAAGACAGAATTTGGTACCAGAAAACTAAGGTCATTCATTGCTGTGACTATTCCTGGCCATGTGGTTCAAGAGTCTTTGGAAATGGTTTTTGGGGAGAAATTGGAAAGGTTTGAAGATGCCAGATGAAAAAATAGAGCTGGAACACTTTAGGCTATTTAGTATCGTAGATTCTGGCCAGAGCTCAGAAGACCAGAAAATTGGTGGAGACAAGGACTGAGAAGTTTTGGTTAGGAAGGAGGACTGCACTGGCTGTTGGAGCCCAGACAGTCTGTGTTATGGCTTGAAAAAAAGTTTGTCTGTAATTTATTCATGTCTAGAGACTGCCTGAGACTGAGGTTAATGTCAGTAGACTAATTAATCTTGTACAAGAAACTTCAAGGCAGTCTAATGTTGAGGCAGTGGTATGGCTACTATTGGGGACTTTTAGCCAGATTTATATTGATAATCAAGAGCAAAGAGCCCAGCAGAATTGATTTAATTTTTTTTTATTTTAAAGAGCGTAAAACTACACATAACAAAACAGAACAAAGCAAAACAGAAGAAAATAATGTAAGTGACACAGATTTCAAAGCAAGACAACAGGAGATCTACAGTGGCTACCATAATGTTTCTTGTTTTCTTCTAAATAGTTGTCCATATATTCATACACTATGAACTCATAAAAAACAAAATAGTATTAAACTGATCAGAATAGAGTAATGTAGACATTACAGGCCTTCAAAACCAGACTATAGGGAAATCAACAATGGCTTCCATAATGTCTCTTGTTCTCTTCAAAGCAGCTGTCCATACCTTCACATATGTTGAAATTAAACAATACAAAACAGATTAAAACCACTCTGAACAAAGAATAAAAGCATTACTGGATTTCAAAGCATGATGATACAGAATCAGCAATGGATACCACAATGTCTCTTTTTCTTCAAAGTAGCTGTTCATTTCATCACGCAAGAATGATTTAAAATTTTGTGAGTTTGGCCATAAAGGAAGCTTCAGTAAAGCTATGAAATGCAGAGATAGATTAGAGGATATCTTGACTGGTGAGAAGGAACAGAAGAATAGAAAATGTGGCCTGAGTGCATCACAAGAAGGAGCAAGACTCTACGCTTTGCAGCCTCAAAATTGCAAAAGTGAAAGACTTTGCTTTCAGGAGAAAGCCACTGAGTACCATGTTCCAGAATAGTGGCAGCCACACCACGTTTCAAAATGGCACAGAGAGTTTGTTCATGAGAATTGGATTCAGAATACTTAGAAACCCAGGCACTGAACCAGTACAGCCAGGAGAGAGAAAAGCCTTTCTACTGCTCCTGCTGCAGCACACACTGTTATTCACATAGTGCTGGTTTTAGGTGAATGCAAAATGCAAGCATTGTGGGGTCAGGAAGACTCCCACAAAGATTTCAAAAGGAGGCCTGGGAAGCAAGGCAGTGTGCCCCTGAGAGGGCAATATGTGAAGCTGTGAGTGTGAAGCCAAAGGTGAAATAGCGGCCCTAGAAGTTTGGAAGAAGTCAGGAATGTGGGTCATCTAAGGAAAGCTGTAAGTAGAAGAGAGCTGTAAAAGGTCTAAGAGAAAAGCCAGGGGCGCTATAACCACCAGAACCCTTCAGGGGTGGAGCTGCCAAACTTTGCCACCAATTACCTCATATACTGCACAAGGAAATACAAGATTTAATGTTTGCCATGCTGGATTTTGGACTTGCTTTGCTATCATTCCCTTATATCCCCATGCATTTATCTTTTGGAATGGAAATGTTTATCTTGTGCCAGTGAATGTTAGAAGTCTTTAACTTTCTTTTCATTTGTACAGGGGATCACACCTAAGAGTTTGCCTTACATCTTGGAGAAGACTTGGGACTTGGACTTTTTAGCAATGCTGAAATTTTTAGGACTTTGACAACTCTTAGAGATGGATTAAATGTCTTTTGTATAAAGGGATATGGATGATTCTTTGGTATGGGGGGGCAGAGTGTTATGATTTGTTTCTGAATTTCCTATCAAAATCTCCATAAAAGGATATGGATGATTCTTTGGTGTGGGGGGCAGAGTGGTATGATTTGTGTCTGGATTTCCCATCAAAATCTCATGAGGCAGTGGGGGTGGGCTTTTCAGAGGTGGCTGAATATAGAGTTTGTGATTGGTTCTTGTCTGGTGCTGAGATTGGGAGTATGAGTGCTATAGCTGCCCTAGGTTGGATAATCTGCACGCAGTGTAAGGGACAGAAAGAGGTTTGCTCCTCTTTTTTGCTCTTGTTGCTTTTGCTATCTTTCACAACCATGAACTGTTTCCCTTCTATCATGTACCACCCTGCCTCAGAGACAGCTATTTATGGACTGAAACTTCTACAAACTGTGAGCTAAATAAGCCTCGCCTTCTTTAACTTGGGTGTTGCATATTTTGTCTTAGCAATGAGAGAAAAATAACTAAGACACCATTCAAACTACAAACAGCATATTCCACAGATCTAGAGAAAATAATCCTAAAATTTATACTAAAAACCAACCATGAGAAAAATATTATGGTATTGCCCATAAAAATAGACATGTGTATTAATGGAACTGAATAAAGAATACAGAAACATCTCCAGACACATTCAGATATTTGATTTTTAACAACAGGAATCAAAGCATATGATAGTGGAAAGATGATGCTCTCTGTTGCCAGAAGATTGAAATATCCTTACCATATACTGAGCTAAAATTAAAAATGGATCAAATATCTAAGCATTAAAATGGAAACACTGACCCTCCTGGAAGGCTAAATAAGTAAAACCTGAAGTCACAGATACAGGAAAAGAGTTTTTGAACAGAAACCCAAATTTATAAGAAATAATAGCAAGAATCAACAAATGGGATTTTGTCAGATTAAAAGCTTCTGCACAGTAAAAGAATCATTAGTACAGTTGATATGTAATCAACAAAATGGGTGAAAATATTTTCCAACTACTTCTCAGATAAAGGACTAATATCTTGTATATATAAACAACTAAAAATAAAAAATTAGACCACCGAAAAGATAGTCCCTTCTAACTCTGTTTGAAAAAGGCAAACTGAATTTTTGCTTCTCTATTTATTTGGTGTAGTGACTAGTTTGCCTTTGGCAAACCTACATTCCTCTTAAACATCTACATTTCACTTAGTCCATGTTAGCTGAATTTGAAACAATTGCAATAAATTTAGGAGCACCAAATTGTTATCTGAAGGACTAAACACTGTAATACAACAAAGGAAGAAATTATCACACTGATAGCTTTAAAAGAAAAAATCCAATTGCATGTTACTTACAAGAAGCTTTTTAAAGAAACTACCAAGCTTAAAATAAAAGGACATTTAATGATAAAATATGCAAATTTTAACATAAGGAAGCTGATGTGACTGTATTAAGGTAGACTTCATAGTAAAGAAATAGAGGACATTTTTCGGTGACCAAAGCATTAAACCAAAAATGTATACACTCCTAAACGTATATATTTCTCAAAACATAATTTTAAATGCATCAAGAGTTTTCAATAGAATTTAAAGCAGATATAAATACATTAATAACCATAGTAAAAACTTTAATAAGCTTCTTAGAATTAAGAGAACATATTCCAGAAGTGATGAAAACAGCAAACATATAATACAATATTTAAAAAGTATGACAGACTAACTTGACCTAATTCACATTTACAGATACTACACCCACAATTTAGGAATATATAGTTTCCAAGGCACAGGAACATTCACTAAGTTAGACTATATTCCAGGCTGTAACATGCATCTTAATGAGTTACAAAAGATTGAATTATATGGAGCGTGCTCACTAAGAATCACACAACATGAAAAGCTAGTAACACTGTAAGATATATATCAGGAAAAAAATTAGTAAAAACACTTCAAAAGAACCCATTAACCAAAAAAAAAAAAAAAGTCCAAAGGCAAATTATAAATGTTTTTAAAAAATAATTGAAACACAATCTAAAAAATGTGGGAGTCACAACTCATTTAACAATTAGAAGTATACAATTAAAGATTTAAAATACTACTTTAAGAAGATAGCAAACAAGAATAAATTAAGTGAATAATAACACAAGAGCTACAAAAACATTTTATTCTGTGGGGAGGGGAGAGCAACCCTGGATGCCTCCCTTAAACCATATACAAATATTGCTTTGAAATAGCTTTTAGGGTGAATATGCTCCTTACAGGAAACAAAAGCCACAAGGGAATCTGTTTAGTACCTTAAAGTAAGCAAATACTTCTTAAACACAGTATTAAAAACTCTAATCACAACAAAAAGACAATACTTGCTGGGCTTCAGCAAATAAAATGTTTTCTGGAATTCTCATAAAGAAAACAAAAAAGCCAAAACAAACACATTTATAAATTTTATATCTTCAAAAAATGCATGTCCAAATTACATAAACACATCTAAAATAAAAAGTTTTTAAAAATCTCCAGACTCGAAAATAAGCAAAATATTCAAAGAACAGTTCACCAAAGTATGTAAATAAACAGTATAAACATAAAATGTGCTCAGTAATACAAACCAATAGGGAAGGAGTTTATTGTTATTTTAACTGTACAGATTTTCAGGATACAGTGTGATAATTTGATGCATATTTAAAACACATTTAGATTCTACCTCATATTAAGTAGAACAACTAAAATTGAAAGAAAAAACAATTTCAAAGTCAGGAGCATATCAAATAATTGGATCTGTCATTCATTGTCAATGCATGGGTAAAATGAACTAAACACACTAAAGATTTACTGGTAAGTTTCCATCAAGTAAAATATAACTCTTTTTTTATCACTCAGAAATTCTATCTCAAAGGCTTCATCTAAGAAAAGTATAAGCACATGCCTCCAGAAAGACTCACAATTGTTAAAATACCATGGTCATAATAACTAAGAGCTAAAACCAGAAAAAGATTCAAAACTCAATATCCACAACCATCAAAAGCATAAAATAATTTTAAAATGGAATATAATTTACAATAAAAATAAATGAATTAATTACGCACTTCAAAATAAGGATAATTTAAAAAATAATATTCAGATATTAAAGAAAAATATTACAGAAATACATGAAGTTTTATACATATTGTTATAGTTGTATTTATAATTATAGATATTAGCAGGCCTTTGGCTTTTGAAGAATTGCTAAATATGGATCTCTTATAGCTTTCACAGATAGTGAAAATACATGAGCATATACTACATAAATGTTCAATGCGTTTGAACATACTTATATATGAAGTTGTCAGGACTCATCAACCTGGATTCTTAAAATCCATACATTTTATCATGTAAGTCAATATTTCACCATAAAAATTTCAACTTAATAGATTTAGTTGATAGACTCAATAAGAAAGAGGATCAATATACTGGAAAGTAATGTGAATAAAATCTTTAGACAAAATACAATAAATAAATACACATTCATAAAAATACATATTCAAGTATATGTATATTTGTATATAAAATATATGTGGTATATGTGAGAGAAATATCAGTGATAAAAGTGATTGCTGTATTTCACAGGAACTCATAAAATATATCAAATATAAGGACAACAAAAATCATTTTCAACCTAGAATTACACTGATACTTGATATTCAAAAACTATCAATGAAGCAAAAAATATTGATGGCCTACCATCAATAGGCCAATCTAAAAAGATTGTTAAAGAAGTTTCATAATAACAATGATACCAAAGGCAAGAATAGGTAAATAGAATTACAATTTCAGGTTTTTAACACTGTCAGGAAAGTTACAGAAGTAATATTTTGTATTAGACAGCCATCAGCCATTCATGTATTCTCTAATTGTTAACCTAACATATAGCAGTGCATAATAATAATAAGGAACAAGTTAATTAAAAAGTGATATATTAAAAATTGTCACAATTCAAAAAAAAGAGAAAGGCTGAATATTTTAAAGCCTGAGAACTGAATAGAAAACAATAATAATAGTACAACAGTACTTTTGGAACCAATGCACCATATCAGTAATCATATTAAATATCACTAGAGTGAATAGAATAACTTTGAGGTTTCATCTTTTAACTGCACCAACTAGTTCTTATACAAGACTCTCATAAAACATTAGCAGCAGTGTTACGTATTGTAAACATTAACTAAAAGAAAGTGGCTATAATTATATCAGCCAGGCAATTGTCAGTAAAGAAATATTACTCATGGTTAATAAAGGTTCTTCATGATGAAAAAGTTCTCTATTCTCAAGAAAGACATATTAACTTTAAATTTTAACGTATCTACCTATACATAATTAAAATTTTAAAACAGTATAGCAATTGATTCCAGATGGTCTATGTTGAAGAACCTAATGGTTATTAAGAAGATGATACTCAAATTTTCACTTTTTTATTAATTCATATAAAATTAGAAAATAATGAGAGTTCAGGAAAACTAGGCTATGTTTACAACACTGCTACTAACTAGCTATTAAAACCTCTAGCTCTTAATTTCCTTAACTAAATAGGACACTGTGCAGCTCAAATATGTTGTGATTCTACAGAAGGAAAACTAGCAGTAATGTTATGCTTTTCATAGGAAGAAATATTTAACCCATGCCTCACAAACTCTACATCCCAAACTCTGTAGAAATGTAGTCCCATGTGATCAAATACTATTTATGTTTCTGAACACCCGCTATCTTACACTTCTGAAACTAGTGAGATGCTGGTCTTTGTAGTTCAAGTTATCTTAAGCCCTGTTATATATCATGGCCCCACTACAGGGTGATAATCACACCTATTCCAGTGAAAACACTGAAGCTCAAAAGAGAAACTGAGTCATTTCTGCATTTTCTGGTAGACAGCAGGCCTTGTAAATTCTCAGTTCTTCAAGTAAATCATTTCAAAGTTTAATACAAACTTTTAAAACTATGATGAATAAAGCTATTAGAATTATTTCTAATTTTGTTTCACAGAAACAGTTCAAAGTTTAGAGTTCAAAACTTCATTGTGTAATATGTCTTTCCAAATTCATTTTTTAGACAAACATTGAATGACTGGTACATAAAGTAGTTTCCAATAAATACTTATTGACCGTATTAATGTGGTATAATTGCATAACACTGCACAGAGAGTTCAGACTTTGCCACCAATTAGTTATATGATTTCTGACTTCAATTTCTCTAATTATAATTACTTCAATTTACTGTCTTCAAATACTAATTTCAATGCCTGTGATTCTATAAATCTAAGTAATTTGCCTGGGGTCACATATCCATCTGGTAAGAGAACTGGTACTGGAACGAGATTTTGAAACATTTTCTTTCAAAGCAATTTTATTTTATGCCAACTGCACTTTTGAACTGAAGAATATATGCCTAAAGGGTTCATTTTATAATTCTTACTAGTATTGATTTGGCAAATCAGATTCAATGATGAGAGCCTACAGAGCTCTTGCCAATGTTAAATTAAATATTACACAAAATTATCCAACTAGAACATGATGTCTAATAGAGACCACTTACTGTGCCCATACTGAGTGCCAGGCAGTACTGTAAGTACCTCAAGCTAACTCCATGAATCCATGACATAAAATGTGAGGTAGCTCCTATTAGAATCTCCATTTTATGATGAAAAATATTTATAGGTATTTGTACACACACATGCACATACATACACACACACACACACACATGTATATACCACATTGTCTTGAGTGGCATAGTTAGTAATCAGCAAAATGAGAATTCCTATTTGCATGGTACATTTATTTGTCTTATTTAAAATCAAGATATTAAGTGCATTTGTTTTTCTCAACCGGAAATAAAATGCAGTACTTTCTAGAAGAGTTTCAAAATTACACAATTTTGCATCCATTAAACAACTAAACCAACAACCTGTACATGCCATTCATCTGAAGTAAATCTTAGATCAGGAGTAGCAGGTGAGGGTCTGAAGTATTTCATGTATTTGCAACAGTAAATAGATATGGAAAAAATCTAAATTTAAATGAAACTACCTCTCAACAGAGAAAATAGTTTTCAAGAATGAGAAAAAATTAATATCTTGGTGTGATGAAATTGAATGTATTCAGAAATCAAATGTAATGCATGTTTTAACAATCCACTAAACTAGCGATTCCTTTCTGTTTTGCACCTGACATTCCTTTCAAAATATCACCTAATGCTGACATGCCATCATTTGACAGAGATTGTTTGTCAAAAACAAAATGTATTCTTAGAGTGTCTTTTACTATTAACAGTCCTCACAGCTTCGAGAACAAGGAACAACCTTCCACACCTCCCATTCTCTTTATTATCTGTCCTTTTCTGAAATGTCAGCTTGAAGAAATTTTAATATTTAGAAGATGACTTTCTCAAGCCATAAACACCCCTGAATTCCTAAAATGACCCTGCCCACTGAAATATCAGAAAGTTAACGATGAGATGTGGAGTTCACTGTGCCTGCCACAGTCTGTTTATATTTTCAAAAATTGACCAGCTAGTTTTCAGCTTGTAATATTTTCACTTGTACAGGACTTTGCACATTCTGCCTTGGAAACGTAACACTAAATAATGTGCGAATTATTGCATAAATAATTAATAAATTGAGAAAAATGGGGTCATTTAATTTTCTTTAGAAAAGAATGGACTCTGGATAATCTTAGAAAGTCCTTTGGAGAGTCAACTTCATTATTTTGTCCTACAATGTTCAGAGCCTTTCTATTTGTGATTTTCCAAAATAATCATGGTGTAATTTATAGTTTACATGCATCTAAACATTCTTTCACATTTAAAATAAAATTAAATAAATTTAACATAATAATCAATATATACTTTACTATCCATAAGACATAAATTTTTCAAGTAAATCCATTAGAATATAGTCACCTTATGGTAACCCTGAAAATTTTTAGCTTTAAACATTTTATTTCTTAAGTATTTATAATCTACCAGTGAAATTAGTTAAAAATTTGTTAAAAGTATATTTTAACAAAATATTATATTCCATATGGACAAAAATTCCAAATCAATATTTTTCAAATCTAATATAGATGAATGAAGTAATAGTGGATTTCATTTAGCAAAAGGCAATATAGTCATTGTATGATGAGAGAGATCTATATTTATTGAACAGTTTTCCTAGCACTTTATAGAACACATGGATCACATTTATGTTGTATGCGCATGTGTATAGATAGGTTTCCAACTGTCAACTTGCATCACAATATGATCAGTTTTCACCTTGTATGTCAATCATGATTCACTGGTTCACCAGAGAAGAATTGGTACAAGGGTGTGGAGGGGGGAATGCCAGAAAGACAAAGAGAGTGGAGCTGGGACTTCAAGGCAGTGACTCGCATCATGGGCTTGGCTGTGCAAGTCTGAAATTTGTAGTGCAGCCTCAGTGGGTTCAGCTCCCAGTATTACTGGGGATCGTATGCAAACATCCTTTGCAGCAACTACTAGACAAATTATCCACTGAATAACTGAGGACTATAAGCCAAATGGACACATAAAATTTCATCACATCTTTCAAGTAAATGTCTTCTCTTACAATTGATACCCAGCTACACTTCTTTATTCTACATTGTCCTCATTTATTTAGATTTTTGGGGGGTTACATGTTCGGCATAGATCCTGTTACAACCTGGAGACTGATATTCTCCTATTCAGACCCTCCAGTGCCTTCTCATTCCACTCACAATGAAAGTGAAAATCTTACACACAACAGAAAATCTTAAAGCCAGTGAGGAAATAGAAACACATGGGAAAATAAGGGAGACAAAAGTGAATTCGTACCTTAAGCTATGCAAGTTTAATGAGGAATCAACTCATAATTCTGTGCCCTGAGAAAGTATCTTTCTAAAAAAAAACAGTGGCTAAATAATAAAGTATATACACAAATGAAGAAAAAAGTATGTAAAGTAATTTACTAAAATTATTTTTGTTTATGGCACTGGTGATAGAATCCAGGGTCTTTCCATGGAGTTATATATCCCCAGCCCACACTCCTCCACTTATTATTTTAAAACAGTGCCTCCTCAAGTCACTAGAAGTTGCCCAGGCTGCACTGAAACTCATGATCCTTCTCCCTCAGCCTTCAGACTTCTGGGATTACAGGGATGAACCGCCATGCGCTCTTTGAAAGAAATCATTGAAGCAACAAGAACTTGACCCCAAAGTATATGAAACTTCACAAGAAAATGAAATGTCTGGAAAAGTTAGGAAAAAAGGTAAGTAGAGAGAACATTTTTCTCTTATTCTGGTTGTTTGAAAGACCGCAGCTACCGATTTGTCAGTGAAGATTTACCAGTTCCAAGTACTGTGATACTTTGGTGTCGTTTGCTAATACTGATGAGGCTATGCAATTGGAGGACAGAAAGTATATGGGAAATCTCTGCATCTTTCTTCTGCTGAAGTTTTCTCTAGACCTCAATCTGTTCCTAGACAAAGGCTGTTCAAGTTTTAAAGGATAATTGACTATTTAGAGAAAAAAATAAAAGTGTACAACTGTAGTGATTAATATATTGTGTAAACTTGAGAAGTTTACAAGTTTTAATGAAATGTCTCAGCAGGGGGCCAGGGTCCTCACTTTGTAAACATCCTCAACCTGTGCAAGAGAAGGGCACAGAGAAGGGGCCAGTGCTACCCCCACCCTAGATGGTGGTAGCTTGGTTACAATATAAAGGAGGAAAAGAGGCTTGCTCTACCCACCTTTTTGTTCTCACGGTTTTTGCCATCTTTTGTGCCTTGAACAGTTGCTCCTCTGCCGTTCCACCCTGCCTTGGAGCCAGGTGATTATGGACTGAAACCTCCAAAAACTGTGAGCTAAATAAAACTTTCCTCCCTTAATTTTGAGTGTAGGGTATTTTGCCTCAGCAGCGAGAGAAAAGTAAAAGACAACAATTTAAAACAATGATAATTTATGAAAATGATATAAAAATATGAAAGGAGACTTTGAAGTATATTATAATGATCTTGCACCATACATAAGTTTTACTAGACTATGATGAATTAAAAATGAATATTTTAAACCTAGTACAACCATAACACACACACACACACACACATTCGGTTGATTGTTTCTCTTTAGATCCCTGACTAATACGAATTCCCCATATCCTTTTCATTTTGCCTTTAGGACTTTATCTCCTGTATTTCCATGAAATGCAAATCAGTAGGAATTCCAATTTTCAGGTTGAAAACTTATTAAACAAGAGAAATTCAAAATTGATTAGGGGCTTATTTTAATACTAGCACTAAACGATGATTATATAGCCTCCTAGTGAAGTCATCTTTTAGTTGGGAATTGGAATGAATAATTTAAGTAAAAATTCATGTCATGTTCAATAATATTGCAGTCAATCAACTTCTGTTCTTGAAGCCTCTATTTTCATCCCTGAAATCTTGCAAATTGTTTTCTTTCTCTTTTGCTATTTTAATGAATGCTTGCATAAAGATTTTCACTTTAATATATTTAATAAGGGGTCATTTTATCTCATGATCAGGAAGACAGCTAAAATGTGGAGATTTCTGAACTGTGAGAACCCTAAGTTTTGGAAATTTGTAAATTCGAGCATGCAACCACTACTCCTTTTTGTTACATAAACTACTGCAAGGTTTTCAGTGTCTCAACACATTCAGACTTGATCCTCCAGTTTTCACAAGGAAAGTGAACCTTTCAAAAGACTGCTGTGATCATAGGGAAGACTTGTCACTGGCTTCTAACTGCTTGCAAGACACTACTGGTGTTCTTTACATAGCCTGACAGCCTGCTTAAATCTCCAGTTTCTTCTCACCTTCACTTTCCTATTCTCTTACTCTAGCCACCATTCTGTGTTTTTTTATTGCTATACTATCTAATTTCCCATTAGTTTCAGTTTTCTGTATATCTAAACCTCCCACGTTTTCCTCCAAAATGATTCATTCTCAGGCCTGTTCTCAGTTTCCTTTTGTAACAGGAAACTCTGGTTATCCCAGTTCATGGTCCTATATCTCAATTATTTCGCTTGGCCTCATTTTAATTTTATATGTATCTGATTCCTATGTCTCTCTTCTGTGGAATTACAAACTTATCAGGAATTTTTAGATGTTAAACATTTTTTGTGATTTTTATCCTATTTTGACATTGAATTGCAAGTACCCACAAAACTTTTGGCAATACTACCTGCTCAATATATAAACATAAAATTCATTTCAATATAGAGTCTGCTGAAAAGAAAATCTATTTTATCTTGATAAGTGTAACAGTTTTAAAGAGGAAAGAGCATGTAAAATTAAAAGCTGATATGAAAAAATATCATTATAAGCACCAATCTTAATCTGTTTCAATATTTGCTTGTTTATATAGTGATACAGCTTTTATATTTCAAATACTTTTTTGGTTATTGCATAACTTGAGTAATATTTAATGATCAGTAATCTTTTTCTAGAGTTGTTCATATAATTTTCTTCATTTGTATATCTTTCTCCACTTACCCATGAATTAAAACAAATAAATCCAAAGAAAAATGAGTGAGAGAAAAACATAAGTATTCAATAGAGTACAGGGAAAGTTTAGTTTTAAAATACTTATGTATGTACTTATAGGATATAAATATTATTTTTCCATTAAGCATAGATAATCTGTAGATAATAAAAACCATATAAATGAAAAAATAGCTACTGAAGCAGCTATAGCTGTGGTCACTATGATTTAAATTTTAAATTGAATTTCTGGGTGTGGCTGAAGTATATCAAATGAGATGAGGGAAAATTGCACTATGGGTAAAATTACTTCAATATAAAATTAAAATTATGTGAAGATGTTCCACATTGAGAATGAGATTACTTTGACACTGTAGTTACAAAAGATTCAGAAAAATTCAGGGAGATTGCTGTTTGAAGAATCTGCTCACTCATATATACTTCATTGTTTCTTAAAATTGGCTATGCATTTGAACTTTCTGGAAGATTTCTAAATATTAATATAGTGGTCTCATGACTAGAGATGTTCATTTATTGTAATAATATAACCTGGAGATCAGAATCTAAGAATGGTCCCAGATGATTCTCATATGAAGTCAAGGTCCAGAACCATTGCCTAGAATCTTTCTTTTTCATTACCTTCATCTCTCAGGTCTCTAAATATGGATGTTTTGATGGCTTAATTAGTTAGCCTAATATTATATTATTAATATTCTAGAGAGTCATAAATTTTGAAAGTGCAATATAGAAATTTACAGCATTAATCATCTTTATGAGCTATAATAAATAATAGAAAATTTTTCTAATTCTCTTGTGAAAATTTAAGATTGATCAACCCATTGCATAGGTAGCTAGCAATAAAATATTGTCTTAATATACAGATAGGAAAGGACCTAGTAAAATCAATCCAAAAGTGTTGAAGATAGTATATACATATTTTATGGAGAAAAATGCATAGATTATTTCATCTAGGAATAACTATGTTTTATATTAATTATTAATGAGATGTATTTGATTACATGTATTTATTTTTTTATCTGATAAAGCAATTACAACTTAATCAGTCATCACAAAAGAACTGTTAAATTTGGAGTTACATAAGAGCACAGGATTTAGTTGGCTGAAGAATGACTGTCTGTAAATTATGTATAATATGTATACTATTAAACACTAGAAATATTCTTTCAAGTAAAATATCCTGGAATAGTTGTGCCTGTGCAGAAAGTGTCAACAGTGTTAGTAAGATTGTCATGGATATTTCAACATACGGAAATAAGTATATTAAATTTTTTTAAAATCTGTATATAACAAAAATAATGGATTTTTCTAAGTATAAAGGTATAAATAACCTGAGAATAAATTTTATTTGTGATTATTAAATTTTAAAATACCAGTGATATAGTTCAGCAGTATATCACCTGCCTGGCTAGTGTGAGGTCATTAGTCTGATTCCTGTCACCAAAAAAAAAAAAAAGTACTTAATTTTAAATTAAGTGAAAAGCTACTCATTCATACGTTTCAAAACAATCTTGACTATTTACAAATGTAAGAGAAAAATATGTAAAACCGGTGTTGCTTCATATTTTAGAAGAGCCAGAGTTATTTTATTTTAGAAAGTTCTAATAAATTCTGCATATTCATGATTTATTAATTTCCCTCAAATATTTTCACTGATTTACTAAATAATATTTTACCTTATTTTTGTCTTTTGCTAAAATAAGTGGAAATTAAACTATACTAGAATCCAAATTTTTTCCTATTTATCAAAATCTATATTATCTTTAATTTTTTAAATGTAATCATTTTTATTAGAAAAAAATAATTATTACAACTATTCAAAAATGAAGGGACAGAACAAACAATCCTGGCTGGAACCACAGGTGACTTTCATTAACATTATCTTCCAATTCTTTACTATATTTTTAAAATTTGGAGTTTGTTTTTTTATTTTTGAGTTCTTGATGACTTTTATGTTTTCTTTAAAATGTCTTTGACATTATATTATATTATTATTTTATATTGTTTCATGGTAACATCTTCATGACATTGAAGTTTATTTGGTACTTTTTTCTTTCTTAATAGTGCAAACTTAGGATTTCTTTTCTGATATATTTTACATTTCCAGTTTTCTTCTTGAGAATTTTTGGTTCACCACTCACATTTATTACGAAGTAAAATTGGAAAAAGGCCTTCTGTGTTATATATCTTTCATGAATTTCACTACCAAGATTTATCTTCCTCTTTCCTTCTATGTAACAACAAAAAAACCTGAGACATAAAATTAGTATGTTACAAGTCAATATAATTCTCAGTATTTTTGAGACAATTTTGGTTTTAATATTCTGAAGGGTCTATAGTACATAGAAAACCCAAAGATGATCGAGGGAAATGCTTCATCCACTGAATCTACACTACCTTGAAATCATGTGATAAGTATAATCGTAGCAGGTGCGGAAGTCTCTGCCAGGAATCCACTCTTAACTACACGATTAAATGATGAAATTCAAAGAGTTTGATGATGTTCTAAGCTAAACTTCCCTTGGCATCTCTACGTCTTTTTGTGAGGTACTAAAATTACTATTCTCTGCCTTGTATCCTAAAAAAGCTAGCTTTTCCTGTATTCTTTCATCATTAAAATTGTATTTTCTTAGAGGCCTAGGTGTTTCTCTCTCTTCACCAATCTTTCACTTTATTTTTGACATTTACTTGTACATTAATCATCTAAATTGTAATTGTAAAACTAGTCTGTATCTCCCAATGGATTTTTAAGACTATCAGCCATTGTTTTAGGGACAAGGTTGAGAAGGGCTGAAGAAAATCCATTGTTTAGTGCAAATTTCTGTCTTGTGGTATTGTTTTTATCATGGCACTTATTCTCAGTTATTCTTGACCTTCCCTCATTCAGAGCATCAGTCATTTGAGGCGCGAGGGAACAGTATTTTGTTATCAGCTGAGTGTGTTAAAGATGGAGCTGTATGATCTCCTAACCAGAATGTTTGTGGCTACCTTATTGCTTAAACTTTTAGCTAGTCCTCTAGGTAATCTTCTGAGAGAGATAGCTGTGTCTTCAAATCCTGAGGTTTATTCAGGGTTTATGGCATGAATCTCTCTGGTTTAAGTTTAAATGTTTAATTGGCTAAATGTATTAATCATTATATTTTTACTTTGTGACTAGTCAATTTTTGTTGATATATCATGCCTTAGGCTATATATCTTCTATCTTTATTAATCTGAGATGCCTATATTTTGTAAAGTATATAATTCATTTTATGAGATTTTAAAGATGTAGCAAAATAAATGTATGTCTTAAGACTCATGGCAGGTTAGAACTTGGCATGCTGGGAAAACAAGCAGCCAGCTCGCAACTCTGGTAAGTGGCTGTGGCCTGGCAAGCCACGGCCACTCCAGGGCAAGAACCATTGGCGTTTCCTGAGGTCCGCACCATGTTGGAACTTGGGGCACTGGGAAAACAAGCAGCCAGCTCACTGTTCTGGTAAGCGACTGTGAGCCTACCACAGCGCAGGCTAAGAATCAAACATCCATCTCCCCCTTCCCCCTTTAGCAAGTGGGAGCCAAAGATTTGAGTATCTCTTGAGAAGATCAACATATGCAATATAGCAAATAAGGGGATTTCCTTCTATCATCTCTTTGAAGGCAAATATTTTTGTCGCTGTTTTGCTCTGTTCTGATTACTGATATTGCTGTATTCATTCAATATTCTGTTTTGATAAGTTCTATAATGTTCTGTATTTCCTTTGATTTTGCTATACCTGATTGAAAGAACAACTATTGTGAAGAAAACGAGATATAATATGGCACCTATCACTGTTATCCTGGTAACCTGCTGTGAAGTTCTGTACCAGTTTCACAGCACTGTCCTAATTGGCTTTGTTCTGTCTTGTTCTGCTGTAATTTGCTACCTTCAAAATAATTTTTAAAAAAGACTGTCATGGCAGGTGTGTTTATTTTGTCCTAATTTGAACATCACTTCAGTAAACATAAGATGGTCTTGTACTACATACTTCCTAAGGTTTTATTATGTTCAAATCAATTCATACATTAAAAAATGTATATATATACACATATTGGTCCTGGGGGTTGAACTCAAAATCTCATACTTGCCAGGCAGGCATTTATGCCACTGAGCTAAGTCCCCAGCCCCAAAATGGATATATTTCAAAGTATTCAAAAATTTCAAATGTTAGTAGACACAGGGTAAAATGAATACTATTTTAATGCTGAAACTCACTTATTGAAATTATCACAAGAAACTTTTCATCATAATATTTAATATCAAAACTCTATATTATGCCATAGTCCAAAGAACTGGCTCCCTTGGATTCCTGTTACTAAAAAACATAGTAAAATCTTGCATTCTATACCTTGTTAATCAAATGGAGAAACATTTATTCCAATAGTGACAAAACATAAAAGTCTTATTTTTATTTCTATAATAAAATAGTTTCTTTATATGTCTGTTTTATATATTTTCCTAATTATTAGTATACACACCCTATTTTTATCTATTTTTGCTAGGACTTTTCAATAATGAATGACTAAAATGACAGTTTTTAATATGTTTAAATTGATACTATCACATTTCAGGTTTCTTTTTTTTTGTCTTTTTGCTTTGTTTTGTTTTTCTTTTTTCATTATTATTTAAAGAGAAAAAAAGCAGAACAGAAAAAGGGGTAGAAACAATACAGAATTTCAGAAAAAAAAAGCAGTTAGAAATCACTAGTTGATAAATTACATGTTGTCTTCTTAGACCTAGTTGTTAAAGTTACAAAATTAAAGCATACAAAGTGGACATTCAAACAGTGAGGCTGCAAAGAAGTTCAATGATCCAGTAACAACTTAGCAACATGGTTATCAATCCTACACACTTAAACATACATGCAGCCATATCCTCTAGAGCACTTTCTTTTCTTCTTTTTACTTTTTAGTTCCATTATCTGCTTAGTTATATCCCTTTCAGGTTGCTCAGTACCTTACTGACTTGTTTTGTTGTTGTTATATACTTTTAATCACCTTATATAATTCTGTTGCCTTGTTTTTGGGTTTCTCTTCATCCATGATCCATGGATCAGCTTTGGTGGAGTTGGGAGATTTTTGGAGGTATTTTGTTACTTTCTTATCTACTTTTTTTTTTTGAAGGTAGCAAAATGCAGCAGAACAAGACAGAACAAACCCATGTGACTGCAGTGCAGTAAAACTACCACAGAACCTTAGAGCAGGTCACCAGGACACGAGCAATGGGCGCAATAGTACAGCCCATTTTGTTCACATTAGTGTTCTCTCAATCAAGTAGAGGAAAATGGAAGGAAATATCGAACTTTTAAAAACAGAATATTGAATAAAGGTGTACCATTAATCAAAACTGAGCAAAACAGTGATAAAAATATTTGCCTTCAAAGAGATGGTAGAAGGAAATACCCCTTACTTGCCATGCTGTATACATTCATCCTCCAAAAAGATACTCAGACTGCCGGTGAAGACTTGCTAACGGGGGTGGGGGTGGTGGTGGTGGATCGATGTCTGATCCTTAGCCCGCACACTGGCAGGGCCCCAGCTGCTTACCAGGGTGGCAAGTAGGCTGCCTGTTCTCCCAGTGCCCAAAGTTCCAACAAGATGCAGAGCTCAGGAATCACTGAGAGTTCCCTCCCGGGTGCACCAGCGGCTTGCCAGGCCCCCCAGCTGCTCACCAGGGCGGCGAATGGGCCACCTGTTCTCCCCACATTTCAGGTTTCTTAAGGGCAATAGTATTAATACATTTAGAAACTTCGTTAGCACCAAAGATTGATGTTCTGATATTAGACAATGAGCATACAAAGTTAAAGTGCATATTTTATTTTATTCTTTTTTAAGTTTTATTTTTATCAGTACATGTTTGCAATACATAATGAATGTATTCAATGTGGGGAGTTGTACCTGTTCATACTGCAACTGATCCCTTTGGAAACATACTGATCTTATCAAACATTTTTACGAAATACAATACTAAAACGCCTTATTTTGTGCAGTTAAATGAAACTAATTTGTGATAAGGTATTTAACTACAAACTTTATTAGAACAATTTTTGCAAAACAAGGTTATTATAAATGTTTGTGTTATTTTTTATTTGGTTTCTATAAGATTTTTTCATTCTCTGTGTCTCCAGTTGTACAACTAAGAAGTATTAAGAAAGTATATATATTTAGATAGAAAGATGATGTCAGTTTTAATGTAGCTCTTATTAAACAAATGAATAACTGCAGTTCCTATGCTTATTGAACATCCTGTGGATCCTATCAGATACAGTCACAGAATTCACAAGATTTAATGCTTTAGTTATGTCTACACACAATGTATCTAGTACTAGAGCAGTTATATGACTTAGGCAGAAAAATCATCAGAAGAATATGTGCAGGGTCCTAAGACTGTATTATCTCCTACAGAATAATTCACTATCACTATATTTTATTAAGAAAGCCAATTGAATTTATATGCAACTGTTCCCCTAGTCTTAAATACATAATTAAACAGGGAACAAATTAAGTCACAAAGATAGTGCATATTTTTCAAGCAAGGGTTATTAAAATTAAGTCATTATTTGGGCTATGTTCACTTACCAAAAACTGATTCATGTTATTAATGATTACCCTTAGCCAACATTATGTGATTGCAAGTGAAAAAACACATCCTGAACAACTTAAACAATAAAAAAGTGAATCAGCTCACAAAGTCAAGTACAGTAGTCCTTCCTTATCCACTGCATCATTTTCTGCAGTTTCATGTACTTACAATAAATTATAGTTCAAAATATCAAATGGAAATTTCCAGAGGTAAACAGCTCATGACCTTTGCATTGTGCATCATTCTCTGAAGTGTGATGAAATCTTTCTCTGTCCAGGCTCTGTCTTGAGGAAGACATGAGTCCTCCTTTTGTCTCTGATAAGCTATTTGAGAAACAAAGATCACATTGATATAACTTTTATTGACATTTGTTATAATTATTCTATTTTATTATTATTTTTGTGGTTATTATCTGACTATTCCTAGTTCATGAATTAAAGGTTTGCCTGGATTTAAAATGCGTATATAGAAGGTTTGAAATCATTTTGAGTGTCAGGCATCTACTGGGAGTTTTGAAACCCATGCCCTGTGGGTAAAAAAGGGTTACTCTAGTGGAAATCCCAAAGATGATTGAAACAGATTTGGATGTTGGAAAAAAGTTTTTCTTTCACTCTCTTGGCTACTTCTCTATAGATCATCTTTGTTCCCATCAACAAGTGGAAAAGTATTCCCTAGGAGAAGGAGGGTAATGTTAAGCATTTTACAAAATTATATTCTCCCAAACTGGGGGCAGTGAAGTTAAAGCTCATAGGCCCAGTGTGAAGACAAAAATCTTGGGAGTCAACCTTTATTGGGCTGGGGGTCTTTGGTACTGTTATGGGTGGACCATGTTTCTCCAAAATTTGTATGCTGAAGTACTAACCCCTGGTTACTTAGAATGTAATTGCGTTTGGATGTTAGGCCTTTAAATACATGCTTAAATTACAATCAGGCTCTAGGGATGGGTCTTCAATTGATATGAATATTATCCTTATGAGAGAAAATTCGAGGGACATAAAGAGACAGTTGGCCTAGGTGAGCTCAGAGAAAGAAATTGAAGACAAGGGAAGATGTGGATATCTGCAAGCCAAGAGACAAAACGTATCTGTTGATATCTTGATCTCAGTACTTCCAGCCTTCAAAACTATGAGAAACTATAGTTCTATTGTTTAAATCACTCAGTCTGTGGTACTGTGTTACAGTATTTCTAGTAAACTGACACAGTTACCATAACTGGTGGTGAACCTCCACAATTCCTGTGTCTATGAGAGCAAAATTGCCAGTTCCCATTAGAAAAGCATGCAGATAGTGGTAGTAAGAACAAAAAATAAAGAAATGGGTACATTTCTCAGAAAGAGAAATGACTCCTCAAAAGACAAAATAATGATGACTATAAACTATCTAATAATTTGCTGTATGTGGAAATGATCATGTTTTAATGTCTGAATTATGAACCAAAGGAGATAATATTAAAATGGTTACCCATATATTCCACACCAAGAAGTCAAACATTATCAATATTGTGAATTGATTCTATAACTTCAGTTATATTGCTTTTCTTCCTATCCATGTTTTGGAAAGCAGGACAAATTCCTGCAAAAAATATTACCCAGTACAAATTCTCTCAATAGTTCCAGGGATTTGAAAGCCCTGTGTAAATTATGTTTGCATTCAAATTTATTTTCCTGTTGTATTATAGCAGCTCATAGATTGCAAGTTTTATTTGGTCCATATCCTGTCAATATTGAGAGATATTTAGCACTTTATATTCATAGATGCTTAGTACTTCATATTGACAGATATTTAGTGCTTTACATAGTACTTTATTTTCATATTTTTGAGTATCCAAGAATCTGACTCTATTTGTTGTTTGTTTCCTGATGAACTTACTGTGGATGTTTTCATTACTTTTGCAATTTTTCATAATTGAGCTTATTTTTAGTTATCATTTGAAAAATTTTAAGTGTTATTCCTAAAGATTCATATGTTCAGATGTTTTTTCCCAGTGTGATAATGTGAAAGGTGTTGAAATTCTTAAAATGTGGAGCCTAATAGAAGGTTTTGGGTCAGTTCATGAAACTACCCCTTCATGAGACCCTTCTCATGCAGTTCTCCAGAGAGCTTAGCATCCAAAAGTGTGAGCTATGTGATCCTCATGTTTTAAATAAAAAATCTGCCTCATTATACTTTTGCATAATAATGTAAAATTGATTCATATATACAATGTCCTCTTACAATGTAATATGACATTTCTCCTGGACCTTGGCTTTTTATTTTGTCTCATAGGCAGGACCATTACAAATGAAATTCCTGCCCAGGGAAGCAATACCTGTGGCTAAGGGAAAGAGCTACTAGCATTAATACTTGGTATCTGCTATAGATTTTTATTTCCTTATTTCTTTCTCTCTGTCCCCTTGCTCAGTAATTTATTTTCCTTTCTTAGTTAATGTTAAGACATCTATTTTTTATTTTATATATTTATAATATAATATCATGTATATATATATATATATGCATATATATAATTGTTTTCCATGATTGGCATGTAAAAACTTTCTTCCCTCAACCTCTGGCCTGCTTTTCAAAACTTGGATTAAATAATTTTAGGTGTTTTGCTCTGAAGGTTGTCATCTTTCAAATGATTAGGGAGATAAAGGAAAAGAAAAACCCAAGAAAAATGCAGAGTTGTCCAATATAAGCATGAGAAGGAATAAAAAATCCTTTCTTTTCTGACTCTGGGAAAGAAGTGCACTTCCTAAGTAAATATCCAGAAATACCTGAAGCCTAACTGATGCTCTCCAGGGCTATTAGGAGTTTCTGAAACATGCAGGACCCTGTCCTTTGCCACTCTACAAAAACACTAATCTCTGAAATTCTCAGTGCAGTTGACCCAGAGCTACAAAGCAATCACTGACAGTTAATTGGAATTTAAATCTCTTAATAGCTTTTTTTTGTTTCTTTACCAATTGATGCTATTATTTTAAAATATCACTCACATCGAAATGAGACCATAGGAAGGCAGCCATTTATTTAGGCTGTGTGTATATTTTGTATGAATTAGACAAGGCAAAAGGGATGCTTTATGCCAATGTGAAAGGTATAAATGTGTTTTGTGCTTCTGTGCAATCCAGTTCCATCTGGGAGCGTCTTGGGGGGTGGTCACAGTGGAGAAACAGGGAGCCACAACACCAGCCTCCCAAGCTCTCTACCCAGACAGTAACTCTCCCCTCCTCTTTCCCCCAGAAGATAATGAGTCAGGTTGGTTATACCACCAGAGACACAGAAAAAAGAAACAGGTATGAAAGAGAGGCGATGAAAGGCTATAAGAATTAGAAGAGGGATTCTTATTAATGTGTCCTTACATCACAGGGGAATGAAACTCCCAATCTTCTAGATGCCTGGTATGATTTTGTATTCTCTAAAATAGAGGAATGGATTTTAGGAACAATATAGGTTAAGGGCAGAACATATTTGAGAGAAAGAAAACTTCTGTCTAAGAGAGACACAGAATAGGTCTTAAGTAAACTGCCAAAGACTCTGTCTTTTCTAGGAACTTTTATAGTGTAAAATCACAAAATGAGGCAGGTCCAAGGTGGGCATAAGGTGGGACAGAACTATGGTTAACCAATAAGATTAATTACTCAGGAAGAATTGATTGAATCAGGGACAAATGGGAGTCACATAGCAAGCAGGCATGCATACATCTTCCTGTAGGGGGTTGGGATGATGACTCCTGGCTTCCTCAGGATGATAGAGACCTATTGAGAACATCAGTCCTTAAGAAGTGATAGTATTTGCTTGATCTTTTGTCTTGAGGCCTGGTCCACAGAAGGAGGTGTCTGTCTCCCCCCACCACTTGCAAGGTATATGGTCTTCTTTCTAACTCAGTTGCCTATAACACTTACTACATCTGAAGTGAATGGAAGACTGTTTCTTAAATGTCTCTCTTGTTCTCTTTGGCAAGTACAAAGAATATCCTCTTTAGACAAGAGTAAAAGCTGCTACTTTTACAAAAAATGAAGGACTAAATACCACAAATGAAGGAGTGAAAAATAGGTACAAACCTGGTGAGAATAAAACATCTTAATAAAATTTAATATAAATTAACTGCTCAGTTTTTTGAGTTTTTAAATTTCATGTAAGAATGACTACACTTTAATCCTGCCATGCATGTCCATTAAAATGAATTGCAACAAATCCTAACTATTTAAAGGTCATGGATTAACCAGTTTGTCAATAGATGCTGAAAGGTTGAACAGGAACCTGGGACCAATTTAAGTTCATAAAGATTTAAGGATTTCACAGTAATTAATGAATGGTTTACCTGTTCGAAGAAAAAGAAATATTGAAAAAAGCTCATTTGCACCTTTGAAGACGATTAAAAGACCCAGAGACTGGATGTCTTGAGAGCCTGCACTCTAGACCCAACCTGCCTGGAGAGTCCAGTAGTTCCTAACTTCGCTCTTTATGTCAATTAGGTCAGTGAGGTTAAGTCACAAGATGGTTAGATAGTTGTAGAGTAAAATTGAAGATAAATTTAATTTTAAAGACATCATAAATGAGACTATATTTTCCTAAGCAAATGTTTAAATTAATATTGAATGTATTGTAACCACATTTAAGATCTGAATTGCATAGAATGTAAGATTCCTTATATATAAATATACTGCAAATTACATCCAATCCTTATGCTAAAGTCAAATAAAATCTCAGAAGTTTCACCTTAAATCTAAAAGTTGGTATAGGTTATTTCAGGTTTGATGGCTTTTTAAAGTATATTTCAAAAAGAAAACTCATTTCTATCATCGCTTCCTTAACAGTAGGTCTTAAATGATGCAAAGAGTATGAAAAATATCCAAATGGAAATTCAGCAATCTTATGTGAAAATTAAATCTTTTTTGTGGAAAACAGGAATTAGAAAAGCAGCATTTCACAGCATTAGTTTCAAGTTTTAATTCAAGTGGAAGGACCAGAAAGGGTTCATTGTCTTCAAGAGGAGATGACCTGAAAGAGTCGGGCTAAAGGGCAATGTGACTTAGCAAGAAAGAGAAAAGCGATTACATTAATTTTAATAGCACAATAGCAATTTTCAATAAGCTTTATGACAGCAGAAAAGATTGATTTTTTCGTACTTTTTTGCTAAAACATGCAGTGTCCTAAACTGCATTTTGCCAGAAATTTAATACTTATAATTTATTGTAACCCATATTCTCAGTGTTAAAAGAGGAAAGAAAGCAAAAGTCTGAGGGCTTAAAATATAATGGACTGTAGATTCATTGCTAAAACTCAATTGGAGTCCTGAAATTTCCTTTTAATTTTAAAATGCACTTAACAAACTATTAAAAAGCACAAGAATGTCTACAAAATGGTGTCAGAACGTTTTGTCCTCTATAGTCTTTCTATAAGAAATGATTTGAGTTTGCTACATCCAAAGAGGGACTGAAGGGCTCCCGGCTTAAATAGAAGCCATGCTGCTCTGAAAAACAGATCTCCAGTCTATTTCAAACACATTACTAGGCTGTCTACAAAAAGGCAGGAGCCACATTTTTCTTAGGCAGACTTATTTTCTCATCTAATGTTAACATCACCTATTGTTTCTTGATGCTTGTTTAAAACCTATAATCAGAATAATGCTAGACAGATTTTCTCTGATAGTCACTATTTTCTAAGAAAGAATAAAGTGGGTTTTTTTTGTTTAGAAAAATATTTTTCTGCACAACACATATATGGTCTTGATAATCATAATAGTGACTTCAATAAAAGTTGAGAAAAACAAGAAAATAAAAGAATCTCATCCTGAAGTGACTTAGATCTCTTAGTTTTCTTCAAGCTTAGATTATATTGTCATCAATATAAAGCACCTGATTAAAGATATGAAAATACGATTATTCATATCAATTATTGTCCAGAAGAAATATTAATGTTTTTGTCATTGTAAGTAGGATAGTGAGAAATTATAGCCCCTTCAAAAGAGAACAAAGATGATAATATTTGGAAACCACAACATGTAAAGATAACCTTCCAAAATTGGAGGCGCCTTTTCTCAATAAGAAAAGGTTTGGAGAGCTTGTAGAGGAGTATGACCAGTAACTGACTTTTGTTCAAAACATGAGAGAGGGTTCTGTGTAGTTTATGATGTCAGACCGAGGGCAAAGAGGTAGAAGTTATGAGGAGGTAAATTACATGACAATTGTGTTTGTTTTGTAATAGAAAAGGGTAGTTTTAGGAATGTCTAATTTCCCCCTCACTGGAAAGCTTTAAGAAGTTACATGTACAGGACAATTAATTATTCCAATAATGGCACTAGGGATGGGACATGGCTTATCTTTTCTCCATAGCACCTAGCCAGCATTTTTTTTCAGCTTCATTGAAAGAAGAAATCCTTACTGTTATGTTATAAAAAATGTGTTTAATTATAACATTTCTCATGTATTTGTCACCAAATAAAGAGAAAGTGACATAGTCCTTAGTAAGAAATGCCAGAATTTTTGGCTTGATCCTAAGCAAAATTATGAACCAAGGAAATAGTTTCAAATAACTCAGCAGTTATTACTTTTATAAAGAACCTACATGTTTGAATGCAGGAAGAGAGCACATTATGATCAATTTAAAATATAACAATCTGGACCTTTTATTAAATGGACTTCCATAAAAATTATACCTTGGCCCAGGCTTCATGGTAAAATCATTCCCAATATCAGTTTCACAATATGAGGTCAGGCAAATACAACTGTAATTAATAGATTTGCTCTTATTTCCTTTATTGAAGAAATCTAAATATACATATTTAATACATGGAAATGGATGAACATTTAAAGAATATAGAGCATCATTCTGTGCACAAAATGATACCATCTACTGAATGATTTGATACCCTGTTGCCCCAGAAGAGCTAATTTAGCTATCACCAATAAAAAGGTAATAGTTTTTGCTTTCTGGATACATGCTCTTATTTGAATAAAAATCAGAGTAAAAGAACTAGACAGAAATAATCTATCTTTTGTCTATTGATTATAATTAATATTAATCTCAGTGATTGCTACTGATGAAGACAGATTTATTCCTGCTAAAATGGTGGAGTCTTTGCTTTCAGAGTTGACTTATTTTCTTTTTACATATTTATTCATCTTTTAAAAACTACCCAATTAATCTTCAGAGTCAAATTAGCAAGCCCATCACACATTTGTCTCATCACATACAGGCACTGTCAATTCAAGAATAAAGTGACGCTTAACCAAATTTATTCTTGAATCAGAATCATTGTTTATGTCAACTCAGTTTAATCCAGGAAGCTGTAGAGTTGATTGATGGACGTTGTTTATACCTCAGTCACTTCCAAGAAAGAATTTTATTTGTCCACAGTAAATAATGTGCTCACCATTAAAAGTGGACCTTTTACTTTTCCAGCAAAACTATACTTAAGGAAAATGTCTTATGCAGTGGGGTGCAGCTACTAGCAGCAACACAGAAGAGTTATAGCCCAACATACTGAGCGGCAACAAAATAAACCCTTCAATACAAACTCTAGAGAACTAAAATCAGTATCACTTAGGAATAGTATCAGCCGTGTATAGTAGTGTATAGGTCAATTTTAAAAGAGGTTCAATGAAACAAATATGAACTGTTCATTTAGGTGTTAAATTAAAATAAAACCTATCTTCCAAGTTTGAAGTGAACGTTGCCATGTGAAATAAATATTGCAAAGTCAGCATGCTGATTTTCATGTACACAAACTCAGAATACTAAGATGCAAAGTTGGGTTCAAGGACAACATGTATTCTACAGCCACAACTTTCTTTGTCCCAAAGTCTCATTGTTTTCTTCTGTCAATTTCAGCTATAACTCCAAAAATTTTAGTTCCCTTTAGTCTTGTTTAATTTACACTTAAAAACCTAGTGGGGAGCTGTGGGAGATCTGGAAGAAATTATCTCATATTTAGTAGTAGACAGTAATCCTAAGCGTTCCTAAAACTTAGAGAAAATACCTTACTACAGGGGAGATTATGCTGCAGTTTAGAGTTTATGCTCTTATAATATTGGACAGGCATGAAATTTAGTGATAGTCATAATCTTCAGCTCTCTAGTTGCATATGGTTCATTGTGCCAAATACTTTTGACATAGAATCTTACATTTTGAACTCAATTTTACTTTCTTAAGAAATAGAAGCATTGAATGTATGAGTTAGAGCTGAGAGGTCGCTAATATGAGCTCTACCTTTTACCTTCATGTGAGTACTTACTCAACTATATTTTACTGAAACTAGGTAATCAAATAGTCATAGAATAGCTCAAGTAGTTAATTAGCTGAGTCTCAATAAACACATCACCTATACTCAATAATTATCAAAAATTTTCAGACTTATTTATCAATCTGTCAATCATTTTTGCTGAGTATTTTAGAGCAAATCATACCTTCTTATTACATACCTTGTGATATATCTCTAAATGTGTGGATTTTTAAAAAATCGGACTATATTATTGCTATAATAACTAAATTAAAATTATTCTCTAATATCCTATGTCAGACCTTAATCGTTTCCATGGTTATTTCAAAAGTATGATTTTACAGTTGTTCATTGGCTCAAATAAAGATCTAAAATAGAGTCCACATATTATATGTGATGGTTATTTTAAGACATCTGATCATTCTAGAGGAAAGCAACTGCTGTTCCCCATCCTTAATTTATTTTAGCTCCTCTTTGTTGAGTGGCTTTTGGTGTAGAAAGTTTTATTGTGTAATTTATCCATTTGTTTCTTCATAGAGCCATTTATATCATTTTAACCCATCATCCTCCTTCTCTATAGCTATAAATTAGCTCAAGATTCAGCTTCCATGTTTGAGCACCAATACTTTATGATTGTACTTTGGAGGCTACATTACATCACATTAGGAGGAAGAAAGATCTGCTGCTTATTCTTTAGTTGTTGCCTAGAGCTTTTGTATTCTGATACCTAACCTTTCTGCTTGAGTTTTCTCAATAATGTTATATTTAATAGTTTGATCTACTTACAAGTATTCTTAAAGTATCTAATTATTTATATAAATTGTTATTTTCTAATATTTTTATTTCTTCAATAATTTGGTTAGAATTAACTTATGAAAGGTAACTTTTCAGAACTTATCTGGATACCATAAAATTCAGTTAGCACAAATATGGTGCTCTAATTGCTCCTAAGATTTCTATTTTTTTTAATCATTTGAATTATGTGAGAATCGCCATGTGTTTTTAGATACTCATATGTTCACTATGTTTAGTCATTTGCATCTATTACTTTCTAGATGTCAAATGATCACTTCTTAAGAAAGTGTTAGCCTTTTCAAGCTCTCTTTTTAACAGAAGTTATCATTTTCTGGCTTTCAGGTATAAACTCATCAATGCTTATTAAATATCTTGTTCCAAACTTAAAATCAGCCATTCCAAAAAAACCCATCATAGTTCATCTTGAGAAGACGATTCTTAGAAACAACAATATGAACAGAAATATGAGCATGATTTATGAATTTTCCCATCATATCTGTTCAGTGTCTGTGCTGATACACTTCGTGTTAGTCTAAAACCACCCATAATAAGTGTTACAGAAGCAAATGCCATGAGTGCCTTCTAATGTATAGTTCTTAATTCAGAACTCTCTTCATCTTCTAAATACATTTTCTGATTTTCATTATCATCCCTTTAGACATCAATGACATAAGTACACTTTGTAATACAGTATATAGTGTAGAAGTACATTATTTAACCATTTAACTTGAGAACCAAGATTCAACTAGTATCTTTATCAATACAGGTTCTCAGACTTGCAGTAATATCACAAATACAAATGGAGATAGAAAGAGATATTGCATGAATAAAATTTACTTGTGAAGGAGTAGACCGTATGATCTAGATGGTAGTAAGATTAACTTTCAAGATCCATGAACATTAGCAGTTATGGTGGCAATAACACATGTGATATTGTTGGGGGAGTCCTGCTTTCTTTGCAAAAGAGGAATAATTTCTATAATTTGTTGATAGTAAAAAAGACTTACAAGCCAGTTCATTTGCTATATTCAGTGGAACAAAATAGATCCATCACTAGACTACATCTCAGATATTTTAGAATTTAGAAAGATATTAATAAATATCTAGGCAGAATCCTTTATAGAATGGGAATCTAGAAGCCAAATGATTTCTCACTATCAAAGGGACCCAGGATATCTACAATTAAGCTCATTCCTATTATTACGCAATGGTCTCTAAGGAGGAAGAAAACATGTTTTATATGCTTTCAATCTTTTCTATCTCCTATAACACTACCCTAAAAAAAGGTCCTAATATATTCTACATATTTTAATGTCCATAATGTTCCCTTTATATTTAATGTATTTCTAAAACAATATGTTTGAATATATAATGTATGCACAAATATGCATATATGTAAATAAATATATTTATATGTAGTAAAATGATTAAATGATTGGTTACAAACAATCCTAAAAATGGTCTCTTATCTGTGAGGTTTTTACACTATATGAATATGCACTTATTTGACTAGAGTGACTTTCTTCTTTAATACACCTACAGAATTCTACCAATTAGTTTATAGAAGGTATGAATAATTACATTTCATGTTGTCTTATTAAACAATTTGGAAAACTGACCCAAATTCAATCACTGACATACAAAGAGAAAATTACTTTCTAGATATCAGCTTGACTTTCATCCTTCAAAGAACACTCTGACATTAGATGTTGATAGTTTGGGAGAATTTTCAGAGCCCAAGGCTGTTTTACAGCAGCTGCTTTATTGATCCAGGCCACATTCAGTTATTTGTCATGGTCTTTTCTAAAAATTTAACTTGTTTGTGTTCAGAAGTGGAAGAAAAGACCAACAAATGCTTGCTGTTGCCTCACAGCAAAATAAAGTGCAAACTCTGCCATTATCCAGTGACTTGAGATTTTCATCACTTTTAACTCAAATATTTCAATTAAAGATTTTCAAAATTACTTAGCAGCTAAACAAAATGTGACACTGTCATGCTTAAAAATATGATCTATAAATAGAACTCCTTATTATCGATATAATCATGGGCACATTCTTTAATGTTTATCTTAAGCTAAAGGTAATATTTTGAGGAAGATTGCAATGTCTCTTACTATTATAAATTTTTTGATACATTAACATGTATTTTGATCATACTTTGTATCTTCATGTATTTTTTGCATTATGGATGCGCAAGATTGGAAGTCTTTATGAAAAACCAATAAACAGTGGCTTAAAGAATATTAAGAGGTAATTCTAATTTATTTAAATGTTTAAATTTATAGGCAGGTTGGAATATAAAGCATGAATTTATACAGGGACAATGATTTCAACTGGATGGCTTTGTTTGTTTTTCATTATACCACCATTTGAAGCATAATCTTTATATTTATAGTCATGATCCATTCACTCATGGTATCCACAGTGGAGTCAGTAAGAAGAAATGTGGACATGAAGTACAAATTGTCACCTTTTAGGCTTTTGTAACATACCCTACCACATTCATACATTGCAGAAAAGTTCATTAAATGGGCATGACTGTCTATGTGGTAGATTTGTAAGTGTAATCTCTGCAAAGAATTCATCTGTCAGGTAAAGGGTTCTGTACTTTAATAAAGGGGAAGACACATTGGAGATACAATTAGTGGACTCTGTAACATCTTGTGCATAAAAAAGAAACATTTTCCTGAAACCAACATAATCTTACATTAATTATCTGGATGCACAGCATGATGGTTTTTTTTTCCATATTACGCTGCAGAACAGTTGTATCCAGACAATGAATCCACTCCTACTTGTTTTGCTTCTTTGAATCCAATAATGCTTTCAGATATCCTAACTATGTAAGAGAGTATGTGCCCAAGGATACATCAGACACCATTTTCCCCTCACAAAACTAATTATTACAACTATCAAAACTTCCTAATAGGGTTAAACAACAAATACTAAATCAACATGTAAAGAAATAAAGCATGAAGAAAATAGACTTCTGGAAATATTTCCAAAGAGATTAAATTGAAGATTGTATCTATCACTTCACTATTACAGTTTTAATTTTCTTTAAAATGAATGTGATTGAATTCATTGATTTCTAAATTTTTTCCAGATGTCTTAGCCTATGAAATGATACATTGATGTGTGTAATGAGTTAGTGTGCTGCTGGAGGGGTTGATTGCTTAAATCCAGTAATTTTTAGTTTATTTAGTTTAGTACTTTGTTAAAACATTTAAAATTCATATTTTAATGCAGATTTTATGTTAAAACTAGTACTCATGTGAAATCATTCAATTCAGTGGTATTGTGATGACACAGATAAACATATCTATCTTATAACTGCATCTTTATACCAGTCAATTCTTTTTGTTATAGTCTATAAAAGATGGTGAAAATAATTATATTGTCCACATATAATAACTCCATAATTTAGTTTCCATTCAGAGACTATTAAAATACCTGACCGCCAAGATTCTGTTAATGTAGTTTTGAAATTTAATTTTGATGTATTGATTTTTTCCTGAGGGATAAGAACTATTTCAAATGGAAAATACAATTTGTAGTTTATTCTTTACTACTAGGTAAAAGCCTAAAGGTAATTTTAATAAAATAAGATCTGGTTATAAAAGAAAATGAAAATCACAATTAACTTTTCTGATAATTTTGCTGATTACTAGAATAAGCCAATTAAAGTCATTTTGGCAGTCAGTTAATGGTTACAGGGAAGTGGTAATGATGTGCTTTCATTTGAGATACTGTTTGAGTTAAGAAAACTATTCCATCCTATACAATTAATCACGTCATTATCTAGTAGAGTTACTTAATAAAGTGTGCAACATTGTAAGTAATGTGAGATTATCAAATTATCTCTTATAAACCAGTACAACTAGTCAAGGAAAGATAATACCAATCTCTATCTCTGTCTCTACCTCTATCTCTCTACCTCTGTCTCTGCCTCTATATCTAGAACAGTGCAAACATGCAGGGATAAAGTTCATCTCTCATTTGTCTTAATACCCTAAATTTCTATGCAACAAAATACACTATAGTCATGTGTGTGCTTCCTTATTTTCCTTACTGGCACATATGCGGTAGGAAACATAGTAGGCACTTAACAAGTGTGTATAAAATTAACTTGAATTGGATCTTGAAATAATAGATATGTTTTAAACTGAAATTATATATTATATGTATTAAAATGCAATTTGAAATATCTGTATATTTTTTATATTTTTTTCTGTAGTTTACTATGGCCTAATATTCTTTGTGTTGTATGCCAAGACCAAATTGCCTTAAATATCATCTAGCAAATCTGAATTTTGTAATACTATTCATACTACCTTAATTTTGCTTTCTTTTAAAACAAACTTCATTGAAACATCTGCTACAGAGACAGAGATAGTCTTCTACTATTTTCTGGTTTACTAGTATCTTTTCACTCTTTTCATTTCTCACGGCAGTGGTTCTTTTACGGTATCAATCACTAGCTCAAGATTCAACCACCTTTGAAGAGCCTACTCCAGCCCCATGACTGCATGAGATTTTGTGGGGACAACCAGACACAAACCATAGCAATACCTTATTTAATGCATGCCACCACTACATTTCTGTTCAGCAGGTAGTGGCTGTCTAGCTTTTAATTCCAGTATCTTACAGTGCCTTACATCTAACAAGCACTTGATAATGATCTTAAAATGTAATGCTTATATATTATAATAGTAGATTATTTATATATTAACTTAAGCAATACTTATGAAATTTGAGGATAGCCACACAATTAAGCAATGTGAAAAAATACTCCTCTAAGATTGTCTGTAACAGTTAAACTCAAAACACCTTAGCTGTGTGCTCCCTGAAGATTTAATCTAGAAGTGTATACCATATACCTATGTTGCTGCTTCCCACCTGTGTTGTTCCCACAAGCAGACACTTGCAATAACTAGAGTGGGCAGTTTGGTGAGTTTATTAAAGGTTTTCCCAGTGAGGATGTTTTAGAACCATTCTGAGAGCCTAAAAGAACTGCTAACACCATTTCCTTTAAGAGACTGAAAGCAAAATGAAGGTGCTATGAGTTTCTCATTTTTATGGCCACGGAGTCAACTTGCTTAAGTTTATTATTTATAAAATGTAAATATGGCATTTGCATGTAAAAGGTCAGACACAATTATCTATACATAATATAAGCAAATTAACCTTAAAATGCAATTTTTGCAAGTGAAAAGAAACTCATTGAATTTCGATTCACTGTAAATGTTTTGACTTAATGTAGGACATAAGATCTATTTTTTGCCTTATAAAAGATCAAAATAATTTACAATGCCCTATTAAGAACTGAACTGGTATCATCTATATAAGGCTTCATTTTCAAATTGAAGCTATTTTTCTTTTATCAATATGTCTAGACACTATCAGTACAATCTTTTTAATGATTCAATTGATTGTGTTTGCAGAGGTGAACTCATTCCCATTTCTGAATTTCACATCTGAAGACACTTCATTACATTTCCTAGCAGTGATTTTCTTCGCACAAAATCAACCAACTGATAAAACACTTTCAAGAATTCTTTGTTATTCTGGCAACTACCTCACTTATAAAAGTTGCAATTAATCTTTATTTATAGCTTTGTTCCCAATTCTATCTTTCTCTTGTGAACAACCCACTTAATTTTGCCTCTAAAGTATTTCTGCAAATATATGAGAAACATAAGTTATGAATTGGAAAACCTTATTGTTAAAAGATTAAACAGAATGTGCAACCCTACTTCAGAAATGGTTTTGTTCAAATTCAAGTACCTTAATTGCTGTGCAAAATGTATTATTACTATATCATATGAGACCAAACAATACAATGGAAGCAAATGGGTTGAAGAGGACTCCATAGGTGTATAAAAGAAGATCAAAATCAATATGAGTTACTTACTTTAGAACTTGCTTTTTAGAAGAGCAGTTGTACATTTTGCGGTTTTTGTGGTCTTGACTCAGAGCCTACTTCCTTGCTTTCTCTTTGCTGGATTTTGCTCCAAGTCTTGCCTTTCAATTGATATTTATTATTTATCACAAACTGCAGCTCTTCCTGAAAGCAATCCTACCAGGGCTTTACTTTACATGAAAGCTCCTGAAATCAAAGTAAAATTTCCAAATATGAGCCAGATAAAGAAACAAGAACAATCCAGCCAGCACTCTACATCAGTGTGCAGCAGACTGTGGAGAGTTGGGGATCCTTTCAAACTCACAATCTCCTTTTCTACTCAGGAGAGTACCTGCTGTCTAGCCTAGTCTTCAGTAGGGCCATTTCCACCAACGTAATTTGTTAGTACCAGAAGAAAATAAAAATGCAGATTTCTTTACCCCTTGTTCAAAAAAGAAAAAAAAAATAAAGCCTTGTTTTGTTTTGTTTTTCTATAGTTACTCCCTTGAGATCTTAGAGTGTATTGTATTCATTTAATCCTGTACTCCTTCAATTACAGACACTTGAGCGGAGTTTCCCAATCCCAGTTGTCTGGATTCCAAGTCTCATCCAAAGACTTGGTACCTGGAATGTGGGCATCCGGTCATTTTTCTTTCAAAGTCACAGTTTACACTTGAAGAGGATGATTGGTGGCCAATGTCACTGAGAAAAGTCAGGAAAGTGGATAGGCCAGAATCCATTTTAAGAAGGCGAGGTGGTAACAATAAGAAGGGCTCAACTCAAACAGATCTCAAGTCCTTGGGACATGCTCGGCTGTCCCACTGATTTCACTTAAAAAAAACACAAGTTCAGCAAGAAAGTTATTAAGAATGTCCAAGCAGCATCAAGAAGCAATCCTGGAGCACTGTGGGTCTGTGCTACTCAAAAGCCCTTGAAGCAGATCTTGACTATAGGTAACACTGTACAAAAATTCATGAACAAGAGTGGTGAGAAAGGATGGAAGCAGTGATGGTAAATGACTGCCCTTAAAATTCATTCTTTTCTACACTTGAACTGAGTATTGAGAGTAGCATACTGTTGCCAGTATAGTCTATCTCATAAAAGCTGGAAAAAAAATTATGATCTTTTCAATCACGGAGACACCAGAGTTTGCAGAGTGAAATCAGACAATATCCCTGAGTAGAAGACTGGGCCAAGGGGGCCATCTGCTTCAGCATGGTCACCAGAAGCTCCTGGGAGCTATGGAAGTCAAATCTGCCAACTCAAAGCGGAGATGATATTTTTACATCATTATCTTCATCAGAGAGGCTGTTCAGCCTATGACCTAGGCTCTTTTACATATTTTAAATAAGATATATGTTAATATGAATAAAGTGTGAAAAGTTGTCTTTGAGGAAATAGTTGATTGAGGCACCTACTTCCAATATCTTTTTGGCTTTGCTTTTGGTTTTAAGATAGATGGTCCTCTCCTATTCTGTTTACAACATTTACTGTTTACCATTGCCTTTGGAATAAAATCCAATTACTCTTTGCAGGTAACTTCATGCATCTTTATTCATTCCCACTCTATATCTAGATTTCCAGCACTCCTATGATTTCCTATTATTTACTGATGTCATAGTTCTTAGTGATGGCATGTGTTCCCTTTAGTATTTCCTCCATTAGTCCTACATTCCTTGAAAGGGAAAAAGTTTTCTTGTTTATTAATCCCTAGGACTTCACAGTGCCTTCCACTTCAGTAGCTTAATAAATATTAGTGGAATGAATGCATATTGATTTTAAAGTTTTCCCTATGGACAAATACATAGGTGTCACAAGCCAGTGAGACTTTGGAGAAAGAAAATACCAAGAATATGCACCATGATATGAAACCCATTCTAACCCCAAGAGTAGTAGTTGGCACATCTTTTCTTTCTACCTGGTAGAGAGTAAGAAGAGCATGGCAATTGGATTTCCATCAGCCCAGCTTCATGGCCTTTTGGAACTGTCTGGGTCTCAACAGGTGCCATCACCTGGAGGTCTGCTGCAGCCACACCTGCTTGTCCTTGCACTATGGAATCTGCTATCCCTTATGTTAGGTTGGATCACATCAAAAGCACTTTAAAACCTGGGAATAGCTGCTGTAACATCTGCCACAAACTAACAATAGATCTTTCCCAGGAATGCTCATCAATTTTAAATCACTTTCATAGCAATTCACAACAAAACACCAAATTTCATAGTTAGAGGTGCCTTTGGCTACACAAACCACATCTTCAAAATAAATGCCTTGTTGCTTTGGCTTTTTTTTTTTCTAGTAGAAAAGAGAGCTTTCAAAGAAATCAGTGATTACAGTTCTAAGAATCAAGTACCTTGTTTTGACTCTTCTATTTGATTCATCTGCAGGAATATTGCAACACCAATTTAAATATAGATTGCTCTTGTTATTTTTAGGTCAGTTTCCAACATTTTTGGTTTCTAGGTTCTGACTTGATAAATTTTACTATATCTGTACATAACTCTGTTGTTAATCAATATGAATGTCAGAAAATTCACTTATTCTTTTGCTTAAAAGGAATACAAGAAAACTTTATATCATTAAAATAACTAGAAAACAATTAAAATTGTCACAAATAGGAACCATAAAAATAAAGTAGAAGCATAAGTATTAAGAAACAAATATTAAGAAACAAATTATACAACTTAAAAAATTAAGATGACCTTCATTAATGACCTTCTTCGTCTAAAGCAAATGAGAAATTTCTTTTCCCGAATAAATGTATCATTTGCATGGATACATGTTAACCAGTTCTGCTTCTCAACTTGGGAATTTTTTTTGAAATAGCAAAATATTTGACAATCTCTTTGGATAGATTTGTAGTAAAGGATTACATGCATTTTACACTCTTACAGAGAAGTTTTAAATAAGGGAGCATTTCCATAAGTGGTCGCTAGCCTCTCTCTGCCCCAGAATTTTCTTTGCCATAAAGAGGCAAGCTATGTGGGAGCTAGCAAGAAAGAACTGGCGTGCAAGGGCCATCTCTATCTTTTTCTTGGAAGAAAGCTCACCTCGAAGACCTCTGCCCCTCTTGGAAGGTACAGTCGCTCTTCTCTGTGACTCCTTCTTTGGAATTACCAGCAATATTGAGAAAATAAGGATTCTGCTCTGCTACCCCGGCATCTGGGTTTCATCCCAAGGACAACCTGTCCTCCTCTGAGGTAGCCTTTAGAAGCTTTCAGAAGAAAGTACCTTACATCGATGTAATTTTAAGGCTACTTACACTCTCTATCAATTGATGAATGCTATTTTAAGTCAGGTCCTTCCATCTGTATTAATAAAAGTAATTTTATTGTTTTCTACCTTCCACTTTTTTATCAGGTTTTTCAGAACCAATGAAAGGGATAAGGTCATTGTTCTGGGAAATAGCTCTCTGGGAATCTCAAGTAACTGAACAGTAATGATTAATTCTTTGTCAAAATGATATAATATTGTTGAATGATTTTATTCCAAGAAAATAACCTCAATTATGTCAAGGATTTGATTTTTCTGAACACAATTTATTTAGTCATATGTGGAAGATGACTGAAATGGTATTTCATATCCACTCTGACATAACTGAGGAAAAAGTTAAGGGTAGTTTATCAAATTCTTATAGCACTTCTCTGTAATTTCAAAATATTTTCTGGAAATTTTGCAGAAAAATTCATAATTAATTGAATCAAAAGATTAAAAAAGTGTTTAAATCACTTTTGACTGAATGTCTATACAAATACAGCTAGAAGTTTTATTCCAAGAGTCTTGACTATACAAGATCTGGTACAATAATGATAATTATAGTACTTTCCAGGTATTATTATCATTAGAGGATCTCTTTTCATTTTAATAACAAGCCATAATTGATACATTTTTTTCTTTCTAGATTACCTGACTTCAGAACAATAGGATCTTGCCTTCATTACACAAATTGTAAGTGAAAGAACCAGTTCAAGTCCAACTGGGGTCTGCTTGACCTCAGGTCAACCTTACATTGCTGTATTTTCTTTCTCAGTGGAGGTTACTTGGATCTGAAACAACAGCCCAGTGTTCTAAAGGCATAAATATGAAAAGTGAAGCTTGGTTTAGGGCCTGCCCTTTGGGATGCAGCATATTCAGAGGCCCCGTGCAATGGAGAAGGGCAGAAAGCTTCATAAGAGACAAAGGAAATGAGCCAACACTTAAGAAAGAGCACAGCCTGCACTGAAGTAAGACAAAAAGGTCTGCTGATTTCATTAGGAAAAGTGGTACAGGAGTAAGTAGATTAATCACAATGATGTGGTCTCAGAAATCTGATAGAAGGTTTTTGTTGTGGTGGTGGACTGTGGGAAGGGATAGAAGAGAAGTGACTTTAATGGCATTTTCTATAACCCAGGCAGAAAGTCAGGCATATTATAATTATTGTTGTTTAATTCTAGTTACACTCTGCAAGGGACATGCTTTAATTTCTGTTATTGAAATTGAGTAATAGCAAATGAGAGTGTTTAGCAGCTCATTTTCTGTCCTACAAGGAGTCATCAATAATAGACTTAAAATATATCCCAAAGTGACCCAGCAAAGAGACGTGGTTAGGAAATGGAGTCAGTATAGGGAATTGTGTTCCATTTTGTAAATTCACATTTAGAGTGGCAACGTGTTACCTTGCGGCACAACACTGTTTGTTGGTGAGTTGTAATTCTGTGACCTTGTCACTGGGTTTCTGAGCTGCTGTGGACTCTTTCTTTCTAGAATCTTGCGGTCCTCAGCAAAGAATTGGAGATGACAAATGAAAAGAGTAGTAGGGTTTTACACTTCTCAAAAGTAAGAAAAGAAGTACATTTTGCAGAGCAAGTGTAGGGTAATTACATGTAGAAAAAGACGTATATTCTGCAAAGTAAGACCAGGCCATTAGGAAAGCAGCCAGTTATGTAGTTGGTGGTCATGGTCCTTACCATCCCCCACTCCTCAGGCTGAGGTCAGATTCAAGTGATGTGGTCAAAAACCCACTTAATCTCACACCCAAGGAATTGGAGTCAGCGTTTTCTGAATGGTCCCAGATGCAGGCAGGGCTTTGGAAGCTATACTTCAGTGCATGCATCCTGAACTCTGTAACTGATAAGTCATACCCATCAGCCCAGCCAATGGGCCACATCCTAATGTCCTGCCTCAGCCTTGCTTGTTTCAACAGGGATATTTGGACATGGGATATGATGGAAATATACAGAGAATGTTTAATTTAAATATATTATTATGATAAAAGTCATATGAATTACTTCACAGTTCAGAAGTTTTATTTAACATTAAAAGTTCCTATCTCTCCTACAACTTTCTTTACTTGAATGCGTAAACAGTCTTGCTGCATCCCATCCCAGGGAAAGACAGTCACAATGAAAAAGAGACAGGGCAGACTGTCTAAAACTTATCTTATGTTTGAAACTTTAGAAATGTATATCTTTAAAAATCATATTCACTTTATTGCTCAAAGAAATTGAGTTTAGATTGAATTTTCTCAACTGCAAAAAAAAACAAAAGAAGAAGGAGAAGGAGGAGAAGGAGAAGAAGGAGAAGAAGAAGAAGGAGAAGGAGAAGGAGAAGGAGAAGGAGAAGAAGGAGAAGAAGGAGAAGAAGGAGAAGAAGGAGAAGAAGGAGAAGAAGAAGAAGAAGAAGAAGAAGAAGAAGAAGAAGAAGAAGAAGAAGAAGAAGAAGAAGAAGAAGAAGAAACTTTGATGCATAATTTGATTTAAACTATTTTGTTCAGAAACAAACTTTAAAATGTGAGTTCACCTGGAAGGTGGAATAGAGATTACTTCCCTATCCTAAGACCAAAATGGTGTTTTTATCCTTCACAGTTTGAATAAATTTTGGCTACTGATCTTCTTACCCATTAACATTTGCTTTAGAAAATTTATAAATCCTTCTTCTGCCCATTTAATGCATAATTTTTTAAAAATCTCCTTCCAGCTTTATATCCCAGGACTGTCCTTCTCAGGGATGAAAAAGACAGTCTTTCAAAATACGAAAATCAAGAAAATTGTGCCTCTGTCCCTGTGAGAGGGTGCTCTCTATCTCTGGTGGCCTTCTGTTCCAGATGGTAAAACTATCTATGATATAGAGATACAAAGTCATTTACTTCCTTTGGATAAAGACAATCAGCAAACACAAGTGGCTTATGATATGCTCCCTCTCTCCTCAGGACCCATAGTTCTTAAAAACTTGTCTGCCCTTTGCTTTGCTCAAATCAAGCTCAAACTTAGTTTTAATCACTCTTCTCTGTTGCAGTAGCAGTAAGAATTCTCTTTCTTTTCTGTTGCAGTAGCACTAAAAATTGTCTTCTTTGCCCACTTATCTTTGCCTGTTACAACTTTTACATTGATGCTGGTCACTGAAGTCTGCAAGCCTGTTAAATGGTCAAAGAAATTTTAATGAAACTATAGTCTATTAGCCTTTGAGATTCAGTGGAGCAGTACTAGGAGATTTGAGAGCTATGTTTTTAGGATAATTAAATGTGTTAGCTATTTTGTACATGTTTTAGTAAATTTTCTAGAAAACAGTATACTTTAAAACTAAGAACAGAGGAATAATAAAATAGGAATTTTCAAAGAGAGGTTTTTTTTTTTTTTTTTTTGCCTGAGGGCTGCAGTTCGAGGTTATCTCTGGTCCATTAATTTGGAGACCTGAAGACACAAAAGCAGTTTCTCCAACCAAAAGTCAGATTTGTGTGAGGTAGGTTGGTGAGAGACACAGCTGGAGATAAAACTGAAAGCCAAGAGAAAGCTGACCCCTAGGCCTTTTCCAAGCTTTTAAAGTATTATTTGGCTGACAAAAGAAATAATCACTCCAGTTTCACTATAGCCTGAGGGAACTGTTACACTGGTTAGTTGTCTTTCCTACCTAAAGGTTTATTTCTAAATTAGACACCAGGTATTTGTTAGAGACTAGAAATAGATACTGTAGTGCTGTCATACAGAAATCTTAAGCTAAAATCCCGATAATTTGAATTTCTAATGTTTTCATATTTGAAGTTTTATTCCTATTTGTAACCTATATAATTGCAACTACATTCAGCTACATTAATTATATGTCCTAAAACCCAGCCCATTACCATCCCTCAATGAAGGATCTGAGTATTAAAATATTAGGTGTTCTGCATATTTAATTACAAAATACCCAAGTCATTTATTTAGCTATAATCTATTATGGGTGGAAAGTATATAATCTTCTTGATGATTTGCTTGATAAATGTATTTGTCTTTTTAATGAGCTTCTTTGTTAAGGTGGTTGGAATGATTAATGTGCCAGAGCACATCATCAGTAACCTTGAAAACCAAAAGTCAATATTTGGGAAAAATCCTTACATAGTGAAATGCACTACTTAAAACTGCAGGGATCTCCATGGGGATGCTAGCAAGTTGATTAGCAGACATGTTTGACATGTTGCTATTTAAACAGGATTAAATGTACTGGGTAAGTGATGAGGGGAAAGCAGGCAGAGGGATGGGCCTTGCAAAGCAATTATCACACAAAAATTGATAAGCCCCATTATCTCCAAAGGAATTTGATAACTCAGATTACTAATTGCCCTGTCAGTAGAGCTGGAAGAATATAGAGTAAGAGCTATAATTTTCTCAAAAAAAATTACTTAAAAGCAAATACACATCCCATAGAGTAACTGTAGCTAACTTTCACTTTGATCAATTACTTAACCCTAGGATTGGACGCTTCATTTTGTGTCAATAGATGAAAAATGTGTATTCTACAATATAATCATTTCATGTCTTAAGAAGCTATGGAAATAAAGTCCATAAAATATGAAACAAAACAGCAGAATGAGAAATTTACAGTAAAAAAATGAAGAGTAAACATTTCTTGTCGGTTGTTTTGCAGTTTCTCCCAAGTCCACCATAACTGTCTAGCCACAAACAGACTGACTTGACATCACTGATACACTTTTGCCAGCCTGTTATTTCCTTTCCTACTTTTCTGTTCTTTTATTACTAAGTTAGAACAAAAATCCTTTTATAAATAGCGATCTTATAAAGATAAAGGAAGAAAGGATTAGAACAATAAAGCATACTCATATTCTGGTAGAGCTGGTTTCCTTTATATTTGTGATTTTTTTCCAACTTCAGGCAATAGAATGAGTTGTAACCCATAATCATAAATGTTTAGACAAACTGCTAAAGTATTTTGTACTAAGGTAAACAGGAACTACTGTGTTACCTTTCTACACACTTTTTTGAGTTAAATATGTCAAATTACTTGGTATCATGTTTTTAGCAATGGTATTAACAGAGCTGTGCTGGCATAACGCACCTCACCACACACCATTTGGAAACAACATAAATTTCAGAGAATGAACTCTGGAGCCATAATTCCTGTGTTTGAATTTTGGTTTTGCCTCTAACCAGTTGTGTGACCTAGAAAATAGGGGTTTGTATTTGTGCCTAAGGTTTCTGTAATAAAACAGAGGCTTTCAAAACTAACACCCACCGGAGAGAGAAAGTGCCCTTGTGTTGAAACAAACAAACAAACAAACAAACACAAATTTGGCTTTATTAAGTTGGCTGAAGCAAAGCAACCTACATTCCCTACCAAGTGAAACCATGAGGCACTTTGTTAAAGGGAGGCGGAACAGAATGAGTACACTACAGACTTTCACTTGGTGAGTGGTTAACAAAAGCAGGTATGTGTTTGGACTGAGTACTGACAAAATATGCATACAATTTGGCATGTCAGAATCTTTTTCTAAGAGTCACCAAGAGGACAGTGGGGCTCAAGCTGTCTATGGTAACCAGAATAAAAGATGTTTTTTAACAGTCAGTGGTTATAAAGGAGCCTTTGTTTTATTCTTAATCTAGCCATGTCTATGGAATGGCCTTCATGGTCACTTAGAATGCTTATCAGATATTTGATATTGTACCCAGTCAGTCAGGTTCAACGGAGCACCGTGCCTTCCTGGTAACAACTGGAGCCATGGCTAGCTGGTAGATTTCAGGGTACTTCACTTTTCCTCTATGTTTTTCCTTATGCTGTCTTTGTTTTCTCATTATTTCTTCTGGCCAGGGGCTATTAAAACCAGGCAGCAGGACAGTGTTAAGAATCTGTTGATCAAAATCCTTTACAAGTAATGTTTTCTCCAGTTGAACTGAATTTAGCCTTTTCTGTTACAGAATACGTTATCGGGTATTGTGAACTCTTAACTTTCAGGACACTGGAAAAGATAAATTAGTCTGCTTCAATATAGCCTTTTAGAAGAATAAAATGAAGATCAGGTCCTACAATAGACAGATGCCATAGACTTAGTTCGTCAAACTCTGCCCACAAAATAAATCACCAGCAGAGATGGATCAGAATCAAGTGTGTTCTAGAAAATTTGGTCTATTTATTGATTGGTCCATACAGAGTTAACATAAAATATTTCTTAGAGAATATTATCTTTCTCAGTTAATGAAATAAAATCAAAAATTCATATGATTCTCCATTGCAACAATGAATAATATTGATATACTAGTTTGTTGAGTCTCCAGAGAAAAATTGGATTAGTTTATTTTCTGTTGTTAACAACACAATGCTACAGGCTAAATAAGTTATGAAGTTTCCAGTTTGGGATATTCAAGAACCCATATCTTGTGAAGACTGTCTTAGTGATAAAATCTTAATGCCATGTAGGGCAGTAACACATGGCCAGAGAGAGGGAGCATGAATGTGCATCGTCTGGTCTCTCTCCTTGTAAATCTACTAGCATTCAATCACGGCAGCTCCACCCAGTGACTTTATCTGATTGTCATCACCTCCCAAAGGACCCACTTTTAAACACCATGCTCTAATCATGTCCCTTTATTCTTAAAATCTCACAATGTAGATTGACTTTTAACACGAACTCATGAGTCACATTCACACTTTATCCAACATACAGCAGCTGGTGTCATAGAAGAAATTGTTCCACAGCATACAGAATATATCAAGAACATAAAAAGCATTTTTGGCAGTGAAAATGAGACAATTTTTAACCCGGAGAGTATATCTTCCTAGTGAAGTTGGACAAGGCTTCTGAGGCATCAATCTTAAATTTACATAAAAGGTCAGTCCGGGTACTAGTTTTCACACTTATCAAGCTGGGTTTTGATGCAGGAACTATTTTCATCTTAATACAAACATTTTGTTGGCATGCTGTTGAAGTCTATTTTAATGAGATTTAGTTTATATTAATAATGAAACAAAATATTATTATGTGGAAGGACATGAATAAAAAAAATTTTCTAAAGAATTTAAAGAATAGCTGTTGAATTTTGATCAGTAAGATCACATTAGAGGCTGACATATTCAGTAATGATTATATTTGTATCTGTAGCTATGGACTGGAGATAAAAACCAAACCAAACCAAACCGAACCAACCCAAACCAAACAGAACAAAAATACTCACAAGAGAGTGTTGTCTGTCTTTAACTGACCAATAAGACTGTAGGCATGGAAGTACAGGAGAACATGTTGAATATCCTTCAATTGATCACTAGAGAACAGTGACATATAATATATAGGAGTAATATCATAGAAAACAGAAATAAGTGATGAAGTTTTGGAAAATTAGTACTATTCAGCTTCTTGACTGAAAATTGCCTACTTGTGTTGCCGTATAAACTGTGGAGACTGCCTACCTTCATGGTTGAGACTGAGAGATAGAGGTTCTATATCCTTTAATGATTACATTTCAAGGGAACAGTCCATGGTCCTTGAGGTAGACAGTTGTAAAATTGACTAGAGGGTTTAAAAAGATTTAAATTTCAAAACACAAAAGACTTAAATGAGGCCAAAGACAAAGCTGTCAAACAAGTTTCCTTGAGCTACAGTGCCAAGGGAGTTTTGGTCATTGCCTCTCAGTATGGTTGGATCCTGGAGGACTCTAAAACTTCCCTGCCCAATATCTCCTAGGAGAGTAGAAGCTCAGAGAACTAGAGGGTGGCTTTGCCTTTTTAACTGGGGGAAATAAATCCAAAATCAGAATGTTGGAGTTTTAGTGCTGTAGGAATTGTTCAATATACCTGCTGATAATAGAATCCTATCCAAGTTGGAAGGCAAATTTTTCTTAGTGAATATTATATAAAATCCTGTCCATTGAGGTGGAAAGGTGGAGATTTGCTCTCTCATTTTTCAGGATTAGGTTTCTTGGAAAAACTACTATTTCTACCTTAATAGTAACACTTCATGTATATTAGATAAAAGTTGTTTCTATGCTTACTGACATACTGCATGAATATCTATGATTGAATATGAGGTCTCAGTGGAGCATGGGGTTAGTTTTAATGTGCAAGGGTAGATCTATTAAATCAGTAGCCTGGCCCTGAATCAAGACCGGCAGCTTCCTGATGCTGTTGGTTTCAAGCAGGAGCCTAAAGAGATGTCTTTCTATGGTCTGTTGGCCATTTCAAAAGTTGTGCAGTGAAATGGTCAATTCATTAGAAGGAAAAAGCTTACTACTACTACTACTAAAAATTTAACTTTCAGCCAGGTGTGGTGGCACAGGCTTGTGGCCCCAACACTGGGAGGCTGAGGCAGGAGGATCTCTGTGAGTTTGAGGCCAGCCTGGGCTACCTAGTGAGACTTTGTCTCAAAAAAAAAAAAAAAAACAAATCAAATCCCCTCCCTGGTGAGAATCTGTGAGCATGGCAGGCTGCAGCGGCCCAGGGCAAGAGCCACCAGCATCTCCTGAGACCCATGCCTTGCTGGGGCCTGAGATGCTAGGAAACCAAACAACCACTCCCCTCCCTGTTTTCTTTAATTTCAACATACATGAAAGTATGGATAGCTATTTTGAAGAGAATAAGACACATTATGACAGCCATTAGTGACTTCCCTATTGTCTGGCTTTGAAGACCTAAAATACCTTCCTTATTCTGTTTGGATCAGTTCTGTACAGTGTTGTTTGGTATGAATTCTCTGTGTGCGAAGAAATGGACAACTATTTGGAAGAAAACAAGAGACAATATGATAGTGAAGATCTCTGTTTGTCTAACTTTGAAAGTTGAAACAATATGATAGACAGTGAAGATCTCTGGTTGTCTAACTTTGAAATTTATATCTCTTACATTGCTTTCTTATGTCCTGTTTTATTCTGTTTTGTTGTATTTAATCTTACCCCCTTTAAAATAAAAAAAATTAAATAAATAAGTAAATCAGTAGGAATAGAAAGTTGTTAAAGTTCTAGGTCTATCCAACACTTCAAGTGAATTTTTTTTTTTTATGGGTACTGGGGATTGAACTCATGACCACGCACTTGCAAAGCAGGCACTTATGTGGCTGAGCTAAATCCCCAGCCCTCAAGTGAAATTTTTATAATTGTCAAAGTTGTACAGCTAGAATATTGAATCTGGACCTTACCTGTCTTAATTTATTCACCAATCTGCCTTCGAGAGTATCTTAGGTGCTTTTCTCATTGCTGAGACCAAGTTAAAGGAAAAAAAGTTTACTGTATCTCACAGTTAGTAGAGGTTTCAGTCTATAGTTAGCAGGCTCTAAAACAGGTTGACTTGACAGATGGACATTGTAGAGGAGAAACCATTCATGGCAGGCAGAAGGCAGCAAAGCAGTAAGCAGCAAAGCAACAGAGCACCAGTAGCAGTCTGTTTCTCCCTTTCATCCTTTCCAGGCTTTGTATTCTTTGATGCAACCCATACCCAAGGTGGACCTTCCTATTATCCAGCCCCAGAACTGTGTAAACCAATCAGTGGACTAATTTAGTAACCACACACCATTAATCCCTACATCACATACCCTAGATCCAGCCACCTCTGAAAAGTCCCACCTATGACCACATGATGTTTTGGTAGGACATCTAGACAAAAGTCATAACAAAGAAAAGAAGTACACAAAAATGGAAAAAAATTAGTTTACTCATAATTTTGCCAAATTAGGAGCCCACCTAGTTTAAACCCTTCAAATATGATGAAGCAATTCACATGAGTGGTAGAAAAAAATCCAGTAAATATGCATGTAAGGATTCAGTCAGGCTTTGGTCAATCAATTGACCCACAAAGAAAAGATGTTAATGTCTGGATTTTTTTTCCTGAAATTTCTTTGGCACTGGCAGTGGGAATAGAAGTGTCACTCTCAGCATGAGGAGGCTGGTGAATAGCTTAGTTTTAAAAATTTTATGTTTTAAAGACAATTTCAACTTCTCTGTGCCATAATGATCAATATAGCCTTACTCCTACTAACTAACATGGTAGATATAAGCTTCAGGTAGTTATTGAAAACTGAAATGTAACTAGTGCACCTGAAGAACAGGGTTTTTATTTTACTTAGGCTTAATGAATTTAAATTTGTATTTAAATAATCAGATGTGGTTGTTACAGTTGAGTGAGCCAAAAATAGCCTAAGTTCTCATATACAACAAGAAAAAATATTTCTCAAGGATACACTTTGTAGTGTGTAGTAAGTAGCTATATTTATTGAAAATAATAGGCAGGAGGAACAAGGAGAAGGTGAAAGGAAAAAAGGGGTGAAAGGGAAAAGGTACTTGTGTGTAGAGAAAAAAAGTAAAACATGGAGGACAGAAAAGAGGTTTTGATAACTCTGGTATTTATAGGGTCACATAGCCACTGACCTAACATGACTCTACTGTCTCTCTCTCTGATGTCAGTAATCTATAAAGCCTGTTAAAATTAACCCTGGATAATCAATAGGGTAGTACTCAATTTAAAGCCAGGTAATCATTACCGTGGTGTGGCATTTACAATTGAAAAAAAGGAAAGGAATGACTCAGCTGCTCTGTAACTGGACAGCAGTTAGTGGCTAATATTTCAACAGTACAGTCCAAGAGTTCTTAAAGCTTTGCCAATTTTTAGTATTCCATCTGAAATCTCTGTCTTATAGACTGGAGATAAGGACAATAAAATTTTTGAGTAAAATTTCTAATAAGATTCTTTAATAAAATTCCAGTCAAATGTAGTTTTCCAAAGGAAACTCTCAATTGATCCCCCAAATAATCCAAATAAATGAATAAATAAATAAACCCAAAACATTCTAGACCATATCTAGGATTTGTATAAACAATCATTCTTCTTTTATGTTGCTATGTAGTACTCAATTTGAAGCCAATTAACCCATTTGAAATCAATTAATCCAGCCATCTGAGATGGTTCAACTCTTAAGGGCTAATATTTAAACATGAATTTGAATCTATGATAATTCTGACTGCTGAACAATTTCCACTTTGTGTTTTTCAATATGAGCTATTTAACTAACAAAATTATTTAACTCACTCCTGTGTTCTGAGTAAGGTACAGGTCACTGTCTAAAAGATTTAACAATTGAATGATATTTATTCCTTAAGAGAAAAAGACTGATGTTTCAGACTGCTGCAAAGCTAGGCAAGAATTGGCTATAGGAAAAGGAACCAAGAGATTATTAACATCTTCCAAATGGTTTAATTTTTCCCACCGATAAGTCTCTGATTAACAATATGTTTAAATCTGAATAACTGGGAGCACTTATCTGGAAGGCAGACTGAATATAAGATTTTTCTGACATAAAAGTAAATATTATTAAATACTATAGAAAAATTCATCATTTTCAAACTATTAAAATTTAGAGACTAGTAAACCCCTCTCTAAAGAATAAAAAAAGGGAAGAACCAAATCTGTATTGGTCTACAGTCCAGAAAGCCAAGACATAATTTAGGCTTTAAAAACTATATATTAAGAATTTGAAAGACACGTGGGCCTCCCTTGGAGCCCTGACCTCCACAGAGACCACCCAGCAGCAACCGTTAACTCCAGCCAGAGGCACCCAGGTCAGTTTAGACTCGGACCTCTCTTGCAGCCCTGCTTTCTCTGCAGACTACCTTTGGGGACTAGGGAACTCTGGCCAGAGCCCCCACCATTTCTTCCAAAACCTTGGACTATAGCAAATTAACTGAACTAGCTTGAGGGGAGATTCAGAGACTATCTCACCCAATTGGAAGGTCTTGGCAGGCTCAAGTCAGTATGGTGAGTATGCCCCTAAAATAGAAGTGTACAGTGGGTAAATAGGGCTAGTAGTAAAGCTCCCTCCAACTAACTGTAAGACCTTACTGAGTCTGACAAGAGTGGGGGTGACTCCTCTCTGCACACAGAAAACATCAGACATACTGAGGAGTGTGCCAATAAGGACTCCCCAACTTGGAGAAAATCAAAAGGGCTTATGAGCCACAGAGGCACACAACAGGGACACAGTAGGGCCTCAGCTAACACAAATACTATAGACAGGGAGATTTGGTGACCTGGAATAACCAGAAGACAAAGTAATCGCAGGAACTAAAACTTGACTTACCATCAATACTACTAGACTTGACAGCCAAGGAAGGATATAGAACTCACTCAACAGGCTCTGCAGTGGGAAGTCAGGTGATTGGCCCACCTCTTCATTGTGGGGCTCAGTAATTGGACAAATATTAACCTTACATTAGGACAAAAAGATACATACAACCAACAGTGGACACTAGTGGGATTGAAGGACCAAATATGAATTTGAAAGGGGAAAAATGGCAAAAGGAAAAAGCAAAACACAATCTCAAACATCTGGTAAACCAGGAACAAGTGCAGGAGACATTGAAGTTAAGGACTTCAAAAATGTAACACACCAGAAACCTTTGAAAATATAGTGATTGAAATAAAAAAACAACTCCATGAGGTTATAGGGGAAATCAAACTAGAAGCACACTCTCATGTAGAGATAGAAATAACAACTTTAGTAAAGGATCAAACTAGAAGTACTCTCTCATGTAAAGATAGAAATAACAACCTTAGTAAAGGAGTTGTTGAGTGCAGCTGAAGAAGAAATAGAGAAAAAAGTACAGGAACATGGAAAATTGATTGAAACTTTGAATGAACAACATAGAATACATGCAGAATTCATGAAACAAACTCAGAGACATCCAAAAAACAAAAAATTATATTCAAAGTGTGCAAAACCATTTAAATGAAGCTGAGGATAGGCTTTTGGACCTCAGGCACAGGATCAAAATTAGTGAACAGGAAAGGATAGAACTTTTAAAAATAACAAAGCAGCATGAGGTGACAATCTAACAGCTTCAAGATGATGCCAAGAGAAAAAAATATAAGATTAATAGAATTCAATGAAGAGGCAGGAGCCAAAGCAAATGACATAGCCAAAATATTTACAGAAGTAATAGAAGAAAATTTCCCAAACATAGGGAAAAAATATGATATGCAGATAAGTGAGGCATATAGAACACCAAACAGTCACAACCAACATAAATCTATACCCAGACATATAATAGTTAAGGTCTCAGACATACATCATAAAAAAAGAATACTAAAAGCTGTTAGAGAAAATATACAACTCATCTATCAAGAAAAGCCCATTAGAATCACAGCAGATTTTTCAGCACAAACCCTCAAGTCAAGAGGAGCCTGGAGTGAGGTATTTCAAGCCCTGAAAGAAAACAACTTTCAACCCAGACTGTTGCACCTAGCAAAAGTTTCATTCAAATTTAATGGAGAGACAAGAAACTTTCATGAAAAAGAACAGCTGAAGAAATTCACATCCACCAAGCCAATCCTAGAAAGAGTATTGAAAGATACTAGATAGAGTTAAAAATAACCACAATCCCTAGAACAACAACAGAAAGAAACCACCAGGTAGGACAAGCAATTAAACAAGTGGGAAAAGCAGAAAGCAAACAACTTGAACATAACATGACAAAGTTGAGCCAGAACATATCAATGTTATCCATAAATGTTAATGGCCTTAATTCACCTATCAAAAGAAATAGGCTGACAGAATGGATTAAGAAACATGCTCCCACAATATGTTGTATACAAGAAACACATCTGACCCCAAAGGAGAAACTCATATATTAAAATTCAAAGGACAGAAAATAGTATTCCATGCAACAGGAACCCAGAAAAAAGCAGGGGTAACTGTTCTATTTGCAGACAATGTGAACTTCAAACCTAAAATGATTAAAAGAGATAAAGGAGGTCACTACACACTCATTAGTGGAAAAATTCAAGAGGAAGAAATAACAATTATAAATATATATGCACCAAATACAGGAGCACCCAACTATATAAGACAGGTACTAATGGATATAAAAAAAACCCCAAATCCACAAGAACACAATTAAAACAGGGGATCTTGACACCCCATTGTCACAAAGAGATAGATCAACTGAACAAAAAGTCAGCAAAGAAATAATAGAACTGAATCACACCAGTGAGCAATTGGACTTAGTAGATGTATTATAGAGTGTTCCACCCAACCACATCAGAATACACATTCTTCTCAGCTCCACATGGGACATTCTCCAACATAGACCATATATTATCCCACAAAACATTCTTAAATAACTGGAAAGGTATTGAAATTATCCCATGCATACTATCTGACCATAGCTCACTGAAATTGGAAATTAATAGCAAAAAATTATAAAATCTGCATAAATACATGGAAATTAAATATCAACCTTTTGAACAACCAGTGGGCTGCAGATGAAATTAAAGAAGAAATAAAGCAATACCTACAATTCAATAAAAATGTGGAAACAATATACTATAGTCTGTGGGATGCAATGAAAGCCTTCTTAAGAGGGAAATATATAGTAATAAATTGTCATATCAAAAAACAGAATGAGCACAAATAAACAACCTACTGCTTCTCCTAAAGCTTCTAGAAAAGGAAGAGCAAATTAAACCCAAAGCTCATAGAAGAGAGTAAATCGTAAAGATTAGAGCAGAAGTCAATGAAATTGAAACTAAAAAAACAATATAAAGAATCAATAATGAATCAAAAAACTGGTTTTCTGAGAGAATAAGCAAAACTGAAAAACCTCTAGCTCACCTCATAAAGGAAAAAAAAAAGAAAAAATGCAAATTTACGCAATAAGGACTGAAAAGGGGGAAACTACTACAGATCCAATGGAAATTCAAAAGATCATGAATATCTACTTTGAAAATCTCTACTCACATAGGATGGGAAACACAGAGGAAATGGACAGATTTCTAGAAACATATGAACTACCAAAGCTCAACCAAGAAGGTAGAGTAATTTTGAACAACCCAATATCAGCTATTGAGATTGAAAATGTAGTTAAAAACTTAACAACAAAGAAAAGCTCAGGTCCTGATGGATTCGCCACTGAATTCTACAAGACATTTCGAGAAGATTTAATGTGAATACTCCTTAAACTCTTCAACAAAATTGAAAAGGAAGCAGTCTGGCCTAAATCATTCCTGGAGAAAAGTATTACTCTGATACCAAAATCAGAGAAGGATCAAACCAAAAAGGAGACCTATAGGCCAATCTCACTAGTCAACATTGATGCAGATTCTCAATAAAATACTGGCAAATTGAATGCATCAAATCACCAAGAAGATTATACATCATGACCAAGTGGGATTCATTCCAGCAATGCAGGGATGGTTTAACATATGCAAATCAATAAATGTAATACACCACATCAGCAGAACCAAAAACAAAAACTACATAGTCATCTCAATAGATGCAGAAAAAGGTTTGGATAAAGTCCAACACATGTTCATGATAAAAGCCCTTCAAAGTTTTAGAAGTCAAGATGGCCAACCAGTGAGCAACAAAATGCAAAGTCTCCCAGGAGAAACAACTCATACACCAGAATAAAATACCCTGGAGAGACCCAGACAGAGGGAGATGGATCCTCATGACACCAGAATAAATTAAAATGTAAAAAACTCATTAAATACATTGGGACTACAACTGGAACAGCTAAAAATTATGGGACACAGTGTTTTCTCTGCAACCTGCCAAGTTTGTGCCAGACTGAATTTGTGCCAGCTTGAATCCTTGCTGGCTGGCAAAGCCACCCAAACTTGTTCCCACCGCCACTCATAGGAAGCACAGCAGCACTGAAGTTAGGGAGGTGACGAGCCCAAAAGAGAGTGGAGCCTGAGAAGGAACTTTCATTAATCCATGGTCAGTGCTGGGAAGGAGAACCCCCACACACAGGAAGGGTGTGACTAAATGGGCAACATGTTGGAATTGGGTAGGAGCTTGAACTGGGAGTAACAGTCATATCAGTTGGTTGCTCCATCCCCAGAGAAGATTCATGGGATTTGCTTGGACTAGACCACACCCCTGGCCAGGACCCAATGAACCATGCCAAATTGATTCCCTGCAACTAGTATGCACTAACTGGGTGAAGGCCCATGAAGATTGGCTGGCCCAGTGGGGAGGGGCCGGCATACACTGCAGGTGCTGCTTATACCTCAGTGACAAGAGCAGTCAGGAGAGGATGGAGGTCCCTCACCAGCGTGCTTTAGAAGAACCGTGGCCAACAGGGAAGTGGGCTAGGACCTGCACTGTAACCTGTGTGGAGGAAACCAGGGCCATGACAGGAGAGAGAGGCAGGAGGAGGCCCCTAACCCAGAACCCTTACAGCACTGATCCAGGAGACGGAAAAACAAGGGAGCCTGAGGGCAGCAAACACACAACATCAGACATGGCTTCAATGGACATTAAGTGATATCTTTGGGACCTTGTAGACGAGCTCAAAACTGAAATGTTAAATCAGGTAAAGCAAGATATGAGTAAACTAATAAAAGAAATGCTCTCATGAAGCATCTCTCAGGAAGATGCAGGCAGAAGAAGGGAGGAATACAAAAAGGAGAGAACCATTCGATAAAGAATATAAAGAAAATATAGAATACATGAAGCAGATTCAAAGAGACTACCAGGAAATTAAAAACTCTATTGAAAGCTGGCAAAACTCCTTAAAAGAAACTAAGGATAGACTATCAAAACTTGAAGACAAGTTTGCAATGTGTGATCATGAAAGGAAAGATCTCTTAAAAACAACAAGGAAACAGACAGTAACAATGCAAAGGCTAGAAAATGACAAGAGAATCTACAATTTAAGAATAAGAAATGTGAATGAAGAAGCAGGAATACATACAGGTGAATTACAAAGACTATTCATGGAAATAATTAAGGAAAACTTCCCAAGCATGGGAAAAGAAAATGACATTCGGTTGTGTGAGGCATACAGAACTCCAGCCACCTACAAGGAAAATAAATCTATACCCAGACATATAATAATCAAGATACCAGAAATTCAATATAAAAACAGAAAACTAAAAGCCACCAGAGAAAAGAAACAGATTATCTATAAAGGTAAGCCCATCAGAAACACAACTGACTTCTCGACACAGACCATCAGATCAAGAAAAGCTTGGAGTGAAGTCTTCCAAGCCCTAAAAGAAAATAACCTCCATCCCAGATTGATGTATCCTGCAAAACTGTCACTAGAAATTAATGGAGAAAAAAGATGCTTCCATGTCAAAGAGGAACTGGGTGAGTTTGTGACCACCAATCCAACCCTACAGAGAATACTGAAGGACATTCTAGAGAGAGAGAAAAAAATACCAGGATTTTAGGAACAGTGGCAGAAAGGCCTCAATGAGAGGGGCAGGCAGTAGAATGAAAGAGAAAACTAGACAAACAAAGGCAGAAAAATAGCATAGCAGAAATGAGGCAGAGGAGGATAACAAGAATCGCTAACATAGATGGCCTTGATACACTATATTGTTAATAGTGCACCACGATTTAAAACCCACATTACTCACACTACTCTGCTTAGATGTATTATATTCTATTACAGTCATTCTACCTGTACTAGATTTGAGGGCACAGACAGTAATCCTGACAATAACAGGATATAGTACGGTAATCATCCTTAATTTCCTATTAGCTTAATCTAAAGCTCTGTATAACCTACTGTTTTACCATCACTGATCATGATCAAATCTGGTCTGTTGGATGGTTGTTTTGTATTGATAGATTTTATTCAAAGCTGTTATGATTGATAATATCAAATTTGACAGTATAGGCAACTGTACTTAAGATGACAAGATTCACTAGAAAATCCCCTCTGGTTTGATTATTACCTGTTCTTGAAGTTTTATACTCTCCACAATGTTTTATTTTTACTAATATTGTTATGTACAGCTATGTTCAATTATACTGCTATATTCAATTATGCCTAATGATACAGACAATTTTATTGAAGATAATAAGAAACAACACAGTAATCATTGTAGATCACCTTGTACTGTGGTTTTATATGAGTTTTTGGTTTCATGTTTTTATAGGAATTTGTTTTGTTTTGTCTTGCTATGTTTTGTATTTCCCTCTAACACAGAAAGGATAGAAATACATGTAGAGATTCATACATGTGCAGCTGTTTACACGCTCACTGTTTGAATATCTACTTTGTGTGCTTTAATTTTGTAACTTGAACAACTATTTCTAAGAGGAAAATATGTACCTTATCAACTAGTGATATCTTATTGTTTATCTTTTTTTTTGAAATTCTGTTTTATCTCTACCCTTTACATGCTTTTGTTTCTCTTTAAATAAAAAAAAAAATTTTTTAAGTTTTTCATATCCTCACTGGAAAAAAAAACCCTTCAAAAACTCAGAATATTTGGTGTCTACCTCAATCTTATAAAGGCCATCTATGACAAAACAACAGCTAACATTACACTAAACAGATGAAAACTGAAAACTTTCACTCTAAAATCAGGAACAAGACAAGGATGTCCACTATTACCACTCCTATTCAATATAGTGTTGGAAAAACTAGCCAGGGAAATCAGACAAGAGAGAGAAATAAAAGGAATAAATATAGGAAAGGAAGAAGTTAAATTATCACTATTTGCAGATGATATGATACTCTTTATAGAAGACCCAAAAATGCCATTAAAAGAGTACTAGAGGTAATAAACAAACTGAGCAGTGTAGCTGGATACAAAGTCAATGCTCAAAAACCAATAACATTTCTGTACACAAACAAAAACTAATTGAGAGAGAAACTATGGAAATATCCCCTTCACAATAGCATCTAAAAAAATGAAATACTTGGGAATCAACCTAATAAGAATGTAAAATACATATATGATGAAAATTATACTACACTTAAAAAGGAGATTGAAGATGATATTAGAAAATGGAAGGATATTCCTTGCTCTTGGCTAGGAAGAACCAACATTGTGAAAATGGCCATACTGTTGTACAGATTTAATGCAATCCCAATCAAAATACCATTGACATACCTCACAGATCTAGAGAAAATAATCCTACAATTCATTTGGAAACAGAAGAAACCTAGAATAGCAAAGGCAATTCTGGCAACAAAGACAAGATAGGAGGCATCTCAATCCCTGATTTGAAACTGTACTACAAAGCCACAGTGATAAAATCAGCCTGGTACTGGCAAAGAAATAGACCTGAGGAATAGCTTAGAAGATGCAAGCACAACTACAAAGACACTCAACCACCTGATATTTGACAAAGGGGCTAAAAATGTTCATTGGAAGAAGGATAGCCTCTTTAATAAGTGGTGCTGGAAAAACTGGCTCTCCACATGCTGAAGAGTGAAACTAGATCCGTGCCTGTCACAATGCACACAACAAAGTCTAAATGGATCAAATATCTGAATATTAAAACAGAAGCACTAAATCTACTGAAGGAAAGGTAGGTGGGAGTCTTGGAGACATGGATAGGCAGAGAATTCATGAGCAAAACACAAACTGCATGGGAAACACTTCAAAGAATTAACAACTGGGATCTCATATTATTGAACAGTTTCTGCACTTCAAAAGAAATCATCAACAGAGTGAAAAGAAAACCCACTGAATGAGAAAGAATTTTAGGTAGCAACCCCTCAGACAAAGGAATTATATCCAGAACATATAGAGAACTGAAAAACACCAAGCCCCCAAATTCAAAAATTCTCTCCAAAAATGGGCCTCTGAGATTAACACTCATTTCTCAGATGAAGATATACAAATGGCAAATAAATATTTGAAGAAATGTTCACCATCACTTGTCATTTGAGAAATTCAAATTAAAACAGTATTGAGATTTCATCTCACTCCAGAAAGAATAGCTACCATCAAGAAAACAACTGCTAACAAATGTTGCCGAGGCTGTGGGGAAAAGGGAACACTGCTTCACTGTTGGTGGGAGTGCAGACTGGTGCAGCCACTATGGAAATCAGTATAGAGATTTCTCAGAAGACTAGGATTGAAAGTTCCATTCAACCCAGCTATTCCTCTCTTGGGCATTTTTCCAGAAAACCTGAAAAGGTCATATCACAGTGATATATGTCCCCTCATGTTCATAGCAGCACAATTTGTAATAGCTAAATCTTGGAGACAACCAAAATGTCCATCAACTATAGATTGGATGAAAAAGATGTGGTATTTTTATACAATGGGATATTACTCAGCTATAAAAAAGGATGATCTTGACGACTTCACAGGCAAATTGAGGCAACTTGAACCAATTCTCATAAGTGAAATATATAAGAATCATATTTATAAATATCAAATTGTGTCTCTAGTGTAAAAAGTAATAAGAAATGTAGGAGTAATAAAACCCAAAATGTGTAATTGCTATTGTAAAAAAAGGAGGAAAAGAAAGTGCTCTAAAGGTTATAACAGCATGTATATTTAAGTGTGTAGAATTGATAACCACATTACTAAATTTTTGTTGGATCATTGACTAGAACTGTTTTCAGTCTCACTGTTTGAATGTCTACTTTGTGTGCTTTAATTTTGTAACTTGTTCAACTATTTTTAAGAGGACAATGTGTAATTCATTAACTAAAAAAAAAAGGAGTAAGGAATGTATGAGTAATAAAACCCAAAATGTGTAATTGCTATTGTAAAAAAGAGAGGGAAAGAAAGTGCTTTAAAGGATATAACTGCATGTATGTTTAAGGGTGTAGGATTGATAACCAAATATTACTAAGTTTATGTTGGATCATTGAGCAGAACTGTTTGCAGTCTCGAGGTTTGAATGTCCACTTTCTGTGCTTTAATTCTGTAACTCGAACAACTATTTCTAAGATGATAGTATGTAATTTGTCAACTAGTGATTTTTTAGTATTTATTTTAGTTTATCTCATTTTTTGTAATTTTGTATTATTGATTCCCTTGTTTTCTGTTTTGGTTTTTTTCTCTTTAAGTAAAAAAAAAAGAATTTAAGTATTGAGGATTTTCACAAGAATTCAGAAAAAAAGCAGAACTTCTCAGTGGAAACAAGATACAAGCACATTATAAAAATATTACACACAACATTTCAAAAAAATTCTATATCAAGAAATAATGCTATTGTTAAGTAAGAAATTAATAAAAATATTTTATGATAAAATTCTTTTATGGGCTGGGGATTTAGCTCAGCAGCTTAAGCACCTGCCTGACAAGCTCTAGGTTGTGAGTTCGATCCCTGGTACAAAAAAAAAAGAAAAGAAAAAAGAAAAAAAATTCCTTTATGAAGGCACAGGATAACAATGTTGCACAAACAGGTCGTGCATATTTTATTTTCTGTAAGCAGCATAGCTATTCCAGCTGTGAACAAATAAAAGAAGTTTTACCCTGCTATGTACATAAATAGAAGTAAGCACAGGTACAGAAATATAAAATTTTTCCGTTTGCTTTACCGCCATCCTCTGGGATGTTGTCTGTTAGCACTGCAACTGGAAAGCCTGGCCCCTTCCATAGCTATATTCCAGACCATGAGAAAGGAAGAGGGACAATGAACACACAGCCTCCTGCTAAGGATGATAATTTAAAGTGGCACAAATCAATTCTATTTGAGTCGTTTCATTGCCTGGAACCGCAAACAGCCAGTTTTAGGTACCAGAAAGGTTGGAAAAAACACTTTCTAACCAGATTTTATGTTCCCTTCTAAAACTAACAAATAAAAGGATTCTATTAGAGATAATTCTCAGCTGCATGGTAGTAAGAAGCATTGCTAAATAATTAGACAATGACTATCTGTTTATATGTACATGTGCACACATTCATTTCATCTGTCTTTTTCATATCTATCATGTCTTTACTCAGTTCCCCGTATCTATCATGTCTTTACTCAGTTCCCTCCTGCATAAAATGTAGGTGCAGCCATAAAATGATTCATATGTCATAGCTTCTTCACACACAGTAAATACTCAGCCATATGCACAATTCAGGTAATTAAGGAAGTGGTGGCAAGCATCCTGCATTCTGGGTAGCAGCTTGGCTCTCAGTTGCATCATCACATCTCCTGCTGGGCTAAATAGACTCTAAGAAAACAAATGTGTTGGTGGGCAGCATGAGACTTCAAAGCCAGCTTGACTATTTAGTATTCCAGTACCCAAACCAACAGTTTGTCTAAGTGCCTCTTTGGGAAAGCAGAGCTCTACCTTGGGAGAAAAGTTACATATTTTGCACGTACATTTCCAAAAGTGAAAACTATGCAAATATTGTTTGAGATTCCATATACTTTTCCCTGTTCCTGACAAAGTATTTCCTTCTGGAGGGAATAATTTTTCAAAGAAATTTGATAGCTGACTGGAGTAAACAAATCTCTCTTAAGTAGTTCCCTGATTTGGAGTTCTTCACAATTGTGTCACACAAATCATTTCTATGCATTACTCTAAAACCAGCCTATTGCAAAAGTAAGATCCTTTATTGCTTCATTGTTGTGACATTTTTTTCTTTACAAAAAAGTATTGCCACTAAACCATTTAATGGCCAACTGCTATATGAACTTAAGATATTATAAATAACAGTATAATAATAATTCAAGTTACAAATTCCAAAGGGATATAATTTCTTCTCTTTTTCTGTTGTGTTCACTACTTATCACAGGTGTTAGAATATTACTTAGCTTATAGAAATTACCTATTTTTTTAAAATTAAATACCAAAAGTTACTCATATAAAATAGAGCTCATGAGTAGCTGTTGGTGGATAAACTTTGTCTTAGGCTGGACAGTTTCCTATGTAATATATTTTTGCAGGGCTGGGAGGTGATAGACATATGCATCCAGAACACAAATAACTAACATGGCAGGCAGGAGAGAGTGCTATCAGGTATGTCCAAGACAAATGAAGATATATCAGAGTGGTGATTGCTTTATAGTTACCTATTAGAAAACTTCTTCCAGCCTGTGAAACAGAATAAAATGATATAGGCATTAATTATGTCATTCGCTATTTCTGTAAAATAAATAACTCTCCTTGCCAGTGCCTTTCAGGAGTTGGGAGAAAATGGTTATTTTCCAATGACTAATATTCCCATTATATCAAAAAGTTTCAAAACTATAACAGGGTTAAACATGTGGTATATTTTTAATGCTTATATTTATAAAACAACACACTTTGAAATTGTACACAGACAAATACATGTGCAGATTTTTATGCTTAGCCTTCATTTGAAGATAAGAGAAAGGTTTACATCTGGGGCCTGCTGTGACTGTGAGGCGCAGGCCAAATACTCCTTTGGCAGCTTCTCATATAAATCTCACCCCTGTTAAAGGCCTGGCTCCAGCTCCTTTGACTCTGAAGACGTCTCTGATTTTTGAGCAGACTTAAGAGTACTTTCTTTCTTTGTTTCTTTTTTAGATTTTAATTTTAATTTACAGAGAATAAACAAAAAAAGACAGAATAAAACATCACAACAAAACAATGCAAGCAACACAGCACTTCACAACAAGGTAACTGGATATCAACAGTAGATATCATAGTGTCACTTTCTTTGAAATAGTTGAGCATAACTTCACACAGAATAAAATCAACCATAACAAAATAGAATAAAACTGCTCAAGAGAATGAAAGTATTACAAGGCATTCTGAACCAAATAACAGAAGATGAACAATGGCTACTATAATATATAATTTTCCATAAAAATTTTGTTTATATTATTACACATACTAAAATCCAATAAGACACAACATGGTAGAATCAATGGTAATAGAAAACAAAAGCATGTTAGGACTTCAAAGCAAGGTGATATTAAATCAGCAATGGCTGCCATAATGTCTTGTTTTTTTCAAAGTAGCTGTTCATACCATCACACATAATAAGATCAAACAAAATAAAATAAAATCATTCCAATCAATGAATGAAAACATTATAAGACTTCAAAACAATATAATGGGGAACCATGATTACCATAAAATCTTATGTACTCTTACTGTTTCTTATACTAGGGAGAAATATGGCATTTACACATATGAGTTTGATTTATTTTGCTTATGAGAATGGTCTTAAGTTCCATCCATTTATTTATAAGTATTTCAATGTGATCATTCTTTGTAGCTGAGTAGTACTCCATTGTATAAAAGCACCACAATTTTTTTATCCATTCCTCAGTTGATGGGCACTTAGGTTGTTTCCCAATATCTGGTTATTACAAATTGTGCTGCTATAAACATGAATAGACATATATCACTGTGGTATAATGTTTTCAGTTCTTCTGGGAATATGCCTAGGAGTGGAATAGCTGGGTCAAATGGGAATCTCCAAACTGACCTCCACAGTGGTTGCACCAGTCTACACTCCCACAAATAGTGTGAAAGAGTTCCTTTTTCCCAACAGCCTCTCCAGCATTTGTTGTTGGTAGTTTTGTGTATCCTGGCCATTCTTTCTGGAGTGAGATGGAATCTCAGTGTGGTTTTAATTTGTATTTCTCTAATGACCAATAATGATGAACACTTTTTCATGTATTTATTTGCCATTCATATTTCTTCATCTGAAAACTGTGTATTCACCTTGGATACCCATTTTTGGATTGGGTCTTTGAATTTTGGGGGTCTGAATTTTTTTAATTCTTTATAAGTTCTAGACAGAAGTCCTATGTCTGAGGGACAGTTCACTAAGATTTTTTCCCATTTTGTGGGTTTTCTTTTAACTATGCTGGAGATTTCTTTTGACATGCAGAAACTCTTTAATAAGATGTGATCCCAGTAATTGATTTTGGGAAGTATTCCCCATGCAGTTTGGTTCTTGTTCATGAATTCTCTACCAGCCCCTATGTCTTCAAGATATTTACCTACTTTGCCTTCCAACACATTTAGTGTTTCTGTTTTTATATTTAGATCTTTGACCCATTTAGATTTTAGTTTAGTACATGGTGATAGGCATGGGTCTAGTTTTAGTTTTCAGAATATGGATAGCTAGTTTTTCCAGCACCATTTATTAAAGAGACTATCATTCTTCCAGTGAACATGCTTGGCTCCTTTATCAAAGATAAGGTGGTTGAGTGTATTCGTAGTTGTGGTTGTGTCTTCTAGTCTATTCCATTGATCTTTAGGTCTGTTTTTATTCCAGTACCATGTTGATTTTATTACAGTAGATTTGTAGTATAACTTCAACTCAGGGATTGTGATGCCTCATATCTTGCCTTTGCTGCTTAGAACTGCCTTTGTTATTCTAGGTCTCTTCCGGTTCCAGATGAATTTTCGGAGTGATATCTCTAGATCTATGAGGTATGTTAATGGTATTTTCATTGGGATTGCATTGAATCTGTATAAAAATTTTGAGAGAATGGCCATTTTCACAATATTTATTCTTCCTATCCATAAACAAGGGATGTCTTTCCATTTTCTGAGGTCCTCTTTGATTTCTTTTTCAGGGTATTATAATTTTCCCTGTATAGCTCTTTTATATCTTTCATTATATTAATTCCTAAGTATTTCTTTTTTTTGGATGCTAGTATGAAGGGGGTGGCATCTCTTATTTCTCTCTCAGTGATTACACTAACAAGTGTATAGAAATGCTACTGATTTTTGAGTATTGACTATGTATCCAGCTACGTTGCTGAATTTATTTATTATATCTAGGAGTCTTTCAATGGAGTTTGGAGATCTTCTATGTAGAGTATCATGTCATCTGCCAATAATGATAGTTTAACTTCCTCTTTTCCTATCTTTACTCCTTTTATTTCTCTCTCTTGTCTAATTGCTCTGGCTAGTATTTCCAGTACTATGTTGAATAGGAGAAGTAATAAAGGACATCCTGGTCTTGTGCCTGATTTTAAGATAAAGGCTTTCAGTTTTGGGCCATTTTGATATGATACTGGCTGTTGGTTTTTCATAGATGACCTTTATCATATTGAGGTAGAGACCATCTATTCCAATTCTCTGTAAGGTTCTTATCATGAATGGGTGTTGGATCTTATCAAAAGCTTTTTCTGCATCTATAGAAATGATCATGTGATTCTTACTTTTGGCTTTATTGATATGGTGGATTACATTTATTGATTTAAGTATGTTGAACTATCCCTGCATGCCTGCAATGAATCCCACTTGATCATAATGTATAATCTTCTTTTAAATGTATAATTACTTTTGTCAGTTAAAATAAAAATATAAAAAAATCAAAAATAAACGAATTGAATTTTACTAGACCATTTTAGTATCAACCTTTCAGTGAAAATTTCAACACATTTTTGTCTCATTTGCTTAATTGGCCATAATAACCCTCAAGTAAAATTAAATCATACAAGAAATAGTTTCATGGTATATCATGGAACATATCAAGCTTTGAATAGAGAAAATTTAAAATCATAATGAAGTATTTATGAGAAGCATTTATTTATACATGGTAAGCATACATAAACTCAAGAAGTGACATATTATGTCTTTCCCAGGTGCTCCTCAGTAAAGACATGGAAGCCACAACACATTGTATGGGAATGGTTTGTGATTCATTCTGGACCTTTCTATGTTCTTAAACTTAAGAGTTGAATAATTACAGTAATAATTTTTGTTTATATAAATTCATCCCAGATGAAATGTTTGGATTACTCAATATATTTTTATTCTTTTGTCTTTTCTCTATTCTTCAATTTTTTGGGACACTTTCTCTTTTTCATAGCCCTCACAATAAAAGCACTGAAAATACCAAGCAGCAGAAAATAAGTTTTATGTTTCATAAGACAATCATTTTTCAACACCCAAAAAAGCTGATTTACAAAACAAATAGTATACCTATATTATGTTCTTTATTGAATCTGAGAATTCTTTTTGTTCATCTATGTAAAGAATAGAAATCTCAAAAGGCTGAAGTTCAATTTAAAACACAAAATCTGAATAATTTAAATGACTATTAAATGGAATGGGAAAAGCTTTCCATCATTTCTCTTGACTTTTTGAAACTTTTGTTCCGTAGTAAACAGGTATGACTGATCTCTTCTGTATTCCACAATAAATATTTCACCTTTTTCAGAAGGTGAAAAAAGTAACAACTTTTTCAAATGACTTTATGATCAGTTCTAAAAATAGCTATGGTTTATCCTCCTTAGAGTGGAGTAATGTCAGGAGAAATCATGAGGAAGGAATGGGAAAAGGAAGAGAAAAGAAAAAGAAAACAAGAAAAGAAGGAAAAACGGAAATGAAGCTTTTGTAAATAAGGAGAGGAAGAAGGGTTGAAGGGAGAAGATGGGAATGGGAATTTAAAAAGAATTAAGATGTATCATGTACAGATACAAAATTCCAGTGATGAATGTGATCATTATCTATATATAAAAATGTACCAATAAATTTAATCAATTAAAAAAAAAACTAATGTCAGATTGCCTGGAAAATGCCTACCAAGGGCAATATGTTGGACCCATGCATATGTACCAACATTAACTATTTTCAATATTTGGAGTTTCATTCCAAATATTGACTTTTTTATTTAGAGAAAGAAATCAAAACAGAAAAAAAGTGTAGAAAGTAATAGCTAAATCTTGGAAACAACCACAGAATGGATGAAAAAGATGTGGTATTTTTATACAATGGAATATTACTCAGTTACTGAAAGGATGATCTTGAGGCCTTTATAGATAAATGGAGGCAACTTGAGACTATCCTCATAAGTGAAATCAGACTTTCATTTATAAATATCACATTGCCTCTCTAGTATAAAAAATATTGACATATTAAAATGACTCACATATTTATTTCATTACTGTGCCCTTGACTGTATAAATTAATGATTAGAAGTGAGCTATGGGTAATAAGAAGTAAGTATAATTTTACAATTTATTCAAATTCAGAATAAATTAATTTTTGTAGTAATCATTAGACTGATAGCATGTTTTCTTTGCACCTTTACATACTGTTTGATCAAGAACATGGAAAGGAAGGAAACAACTTTAAAAGATACTTCCTGGCAAAAGAAAAACAGTACTTCACATTTGCACCAGATTAATCTTCACCTTGTACAGCGGGGTGGATTCCCCAGGAAACAGAGGTAAAGATCACAGTAAAGGAGGTTTACTATACAGAAGAAAAGAAAGTGAGGTCAAGCTCTGATGGAATCTCAGTAAAGTTCCGTTGACCTTTCCTGGAGTTCCATTGCATTAGGAAGTGAGAGCTGAACCTGTTGATTCTGTTAACATATTTAAGTTGTTAATGGATAAGAAATGTCTCGCAGGGTAGACTTGGGTACAGGTGGCTCTCTAAAGTTTAAGTAGCCCGACGAGGAATGATATCTAAGAATTTCTTGTCACCAGGTCTCCAAAAACTGGGAAAACAAGTCTTCCATTCTTGAAAGGGAACCTGGGTAGTACAGTGTCCACCACAAGTGGACCTGTCATATGTTGACAGTCAGTCTTGTCAATTGTCTCCAGTTAGAGGCAAAAAGGAAAACGTAAGAGGCAATTGTTAGTACTTTAAAATTCACCAAGTGGCATAAATAGCATTATTATATCAACAATATCCTGATTATTATACTAATTGCATTTTCTGAGGGATATTTTGAATAAGAACTCATGTTATTTATGGAACAAGAAAGTTAGAGATTAAAGAAATAAAAAGATAAAAAAAAATTATAGCATATATCTCTTTCTACCAGAGTTTGCCACAGGTCCAGCAGAGTTCAGAGAAGATAAAATGGTGACATACATAAGTGTTCTGTAATGATAAGTATTTTTATGTGCGGCAGACAAAGTGTTTGGAGTTTAGAAAAATTCAAATTTACTATAAAATGTTTCAGGCATAAGTTTTTTTGGGGTTGTGTTTTGAAGAAAGAAAAGCACCTGGCTGTTAATAATAGATATTTTATTGAAGAGTAAGGTACTGGAATTTTAGCAAAATGTGCAAAATCAGGTTTAGAAAGAGCTGGCACTGTACAAGAAATGATAAATTCAGTAAGGTAAAAATAAATTGTGCATGATGAGGAGAACAAAGTAATAAAATGATCAAGTTAGACAGAGGACAGAGAGGAGCCAGGGCTTCCAGATGTGGGAATTTTAGGTTTTTCAACTGTAATGAGTAAATGTAAAACTCTGAATTGAATTTTTATGCCTTTGGAAAATAACATTCAAAAATTAAGATAAAATCAAAAATGTTTTCAGATGCACAATAACCAAGAGAATAATTTTTCTCTAGGAAACCCATTATAAGAAACGTTCAAGAAAGTTATTCAGTAAAATAATTAAAGAGCAAGATGGATCACCCAGAAAGAACAAATTGGTCACATTATTGGTAAACATAAAAATTCTTTTCCTAACTTCTTTTTATGATCATTAATGATCGCAAGCAAAAATGAGCCAGGCATGGTGCACACACATGGAATCCCAAGACTGAGGAGGCTGAGGCAGGGGGATTACCACAAGTTTGGCACCAACTTGACTAGATAGTGAGACCCTGTCTGAATGAATGAATGAATGAATGAATAAATAAATAAATAAATAAATAGCAAAAAATTATATATTATTAGTTTACCATATATATATATTTAAATACTATATAAATGAAAAATGACAGTATTACAACCAAAGGTACTATGGAATTACACTCTTATAAATTCTTACATTATAAATGAAATAGCAAATGGTACAACAATAATTCAAAATAAAATGCTTTCAGTTAGAAAAAAATTTCTATTCCCAGAATGGTGGTTACAAAGCAAGATGATTTCACGTATAATAGGAGAACCACCCAGAAACATGCCAGGACTGTAGATTCTTAGTACTGAAACTTGTGGATAGGCAAAACCCAAACATCCATGTTTTAATAGGACATTCACTTATTTCTGAAGCATTAGAATGGGTCCCCCTAGCACAGGGCTAGGTATTACTATAATCCATTCAAGTTATATTTATTACTTTAAATATTGCAGAAAGACATTTGATAATAAATATTTTCATAACAATTTTCCCAATAATTCTTCATCTACAATTTACTTTAAATTTGGAAATCATACAATAATAAATGCACAAAGATGTTTATTGCATAACATGTACAATATCAACAAATGGAGCTGTGCTCTCAGTGGAAGGAAATGTTATATCAAGGAAGATACAGTTAAATCACTCTGTGATTAAAATGGGATGTTAGCTCTATATTGGTGGACATGAAAAACTATCCAAAACGTTTTTCAATTAAAAACAGATTACAAAACAGGTTTAAGTATATTCTATTAATGTAATTACATATCTGTTTAGTTAACACAATTATACTTCTAAATTAAAATCATAATTACAAAACATGAAATTGTTTACAAGGAATAAAGTGCAAACAATTAAGAATATAAAATGAAAGTTCTCAAAAGAACACCAAGTCAGAAAGTTGCCTATCCCAAGTCAACTGTTGCAGATGTTTCCTGTATTAAGCCTAAAGTCATTGTTTATAAATTCTAAACAATATGCATATATTACTAGGCTTTGCTTAATCAAGTTGAGACAGTAAATAATGAATCTCTGCCTTGGAAAATAAAGAATCAGCTCATTTGCATTCTTCTTAAGTCATATTTTTCCTTGTCTAAAATTATAAAATATCAAATATCTTAATTTAAAGATGCAATTAAGTTTTGATTCTTGACAAATTTAGAGCCAATTGTTCATGTATAAAACAAAAAGTACACCTTGACTTCCTCTGCCAGTTTTCTTCCTGTGACATCTGTTTCTATCAACTTTTCCATTATTTTTATATTGACAAGGTTCAGAACATTTGAAACTCTATTCTAAAGTGGTAATAAATTTGAAAATATTGAAAAGTATAAGTCAATGGCATTTGAAAACTTAAAATTATAAATAGAGTTAATTTATACTCAAGCAATTTAAACTAATAGCTTGGGCCTAGAGAGAAGGAAGAAAGAAGTGACGCTGACCCTGTGCCATGTAAAAGCACAGTCTGTGGGTGGCCGAGTACATCAAGTAAAGCCAGCATCTTTTAAGCATACTTTTCTTGAACAGCTTTTGAACTTTTTCCTAGAGTTTCTGAATTTCTTCCCTTTTCATTATGCATCTGTCTTTATACTTACATCGTCATTTTTAATTAAACTCTTTATTGCATAAAAAAATCCATATTTTTCCTAAAGGGCATGCTTGTTAGAGGTCTACATCTTTCTGGTAAAGCATGAAGTATTTGCTCCTGGGGCTGACAGAGTAACTAATTGTTAACCTGTAGTTTGTTTTTCCCATTTCTGCAGCTTGTTTAATCTTACACGTTTCTCTTTTTTGGATTATTATTTTAATTTCAATCAGGATACAAATGTTTTTCTAGGAAGGGTTCAGCAAAGGCCAGTTTTCTGAGCTTCTATCAGTATGAACATTTATTTTGTCTTTGTTCTTGATCATTCTACTCAGTCTCTGTAAAATTCTAGGTTTACAATCATTTTCCCTAAGTACGCTGGAAATATACTGGAAACATGTTTGTGTTGTTTTCTAAAACCTGTTGCTGCGAAAGAGAATCTGGATGATAATTTCAATTTAGTTCCCTTAAAAATGCAATTACTAGATTTACATTTCCCAAGAGAGCCCTGTGTCATCATTATGGTCCCACAGTGACTTCAGTAGTAACCTTCAGCTATAAAATCATCCATGATTAAATTATAATTATATAACATTTTTGGAAATTATCTTAATCTTTTTACTTCTGAGTGGATATGAGTTTTATGTGGACAATTCTTACAGCCTTTGACACTCGTATTTGGCATGAAAAGATTTATCACTAATTGTTGAACATGTCCTAAAAACAGTTATTGTGTCATTATTTTACAACACATCCTCCGTAATCTCTTTAATTCCTATTTATTGATTATTAGATGTCTTAAAATGATCTCATTTGTCACCTTTACTACTATATCACTTGTGTATTTTTGCACTCACTGCTTTTATACTGTATGGCCTCAAAATTTTCTTTTCTTCATCATTGTATTTTGAACCGACAATATGATTGCCAAATACATTTTAATTTAATTTAATTTTTTTACATTTTAATTTTAAAGAACTCTTCCTTCTGTCTCTGTTTTTCATAATAAAACATAAACTAATCATTTAATATAAAGTTTTAGGTTTGCATAAATTACATATTTACATCTTTAAAAGAATACTAATTACATTTTTTTGGAAATTATTCTTTCTGTTCTGAACCTCTGCTCCATTTCAGCTGAGTTGTATTCTTTATTTGGAAGCTCTTTTTTCTTGTTTTGTCAAATGTCTGGCATACTCTGTGTCTACTTACATTTTAAAATAGCCTAAATTGGTTCATGTTAACAGTTGGTTTTAATTGGCTCTGTCATAGTGTGGAGAAATTTTGGTCTGTTTATAGATGATTTCCCTCTTCCTTTACGAGAAAATTTGGTAGAAATTCTGCTTAAGCACACCATCACTTATTCAGCTGATAGTCTGTGTCCTATTGTTCATGGCTGAAGAGCAGACAATTATACTAGAATGTTCTGTGTTTGCTCAGACACACTGGTAACCTTAAAAGCACAACTCTTCCCCTATGTACATTTCTCTGACTTTTGCTTAGAGATAAACACTGCTGTAAATTACATAGCACTTAAATCCAAGAATCATTTCTCGCCATCAAGACTGTTCATCTGTGGGTACTTTAATCAGCCTTTTTCAGTGAGAGTAGTGTTTCTGTAGTTCCTCTCTAGGAATTTTGTGTGGACTCTTTAGTGTTATGAAAACAAATCTACTTCCACTGTGTCTCTTGTAGGTTGTTGTTCTATTCTGATTCTATTTAAATGTCAACACCTTCCCAACTACTTTCCATTTTCCACAAATTTGAGTACAGCTTTGATAAATCAATGAATTCTTACTTTGTTCCCTGCACTGTAATGCACTTAAACACATTCATGCTTTGTATTGACATTTCAGTAGGGCTGGAGAGAGGAGAAGGGAAAAAAGTATGGCATGAACTACTGCTTTCTTATAAAGCAATAAAATAATATTTGGTGAAAGTCTCTCCTGTAAGAATATGTGCTAAAAATTTGTGAAATGCCATGTTCAATGTATTGCAAAGCATCTTTATGCTGGGATTTCTTAATAGCAATTTTTCAAAGTTAATTTCCAACAACATGAGGAGAATTTAAAAAGTTATTTTCCTCCCAGGCAATGTTTATGGGGCACACATGCTCTTATGCAAGACATAAAAATTATTAGACTAACAAAATAAAATCCAGCTCAACCCTATTTAGAAAAAGAATTTTCAAACTTATAGTACAAAGTAATCTTAATAAAGTATAAAGAACTCTGAGAATTGGCATTTTTTACAAGATTCAAATTTAATTAACATTCATTAATAACTTTGTTATTCCAACAAAAGTATTATAATTTACAAGATCAATATGTTACTAATTCTATACAGTTATGGAAATGTTTTATAATAGCCCCTTTTATTCCATAAAAACATAGAGCTAAATGACAAAATGGATAACCTCTGGTGACTTGGGGATTGCTTTAAATAATAATCCAAACTTTGGGTTTCTGTTTAAACTCCCTGCACTGTTTTGAGGTACTGTGAAAGTAGTTTCTTTATGAGGTTTCTGTTTAGATTGGAAATTCAATGAGAAAAACTGGTTGACAGTATTTCAACATTTCTAGCTCCCGCTTCGCTTATTATCTAAAAGCACTGAGAGATCAACAACAAAAAAGTAGGGAAAATGGAATTTTGCTTTAACTCTTTTGAAGTTCTGAGGAGTTTTTGACTCAAGACAAAATTTGGAAAAATGATTTCAACCAGCTTTAGCAGGCTTATTTACTTCATTTTGTTCCACTTGCAAAAACCAAAAACTAGAAAAAAAACTGCTTAAATTTTATTTTCAAATTAATTAAAATTTAAAATAAAATGCTTAAAATAAAATTTAAATCTAATAAAATAATCTTATAAATGTGTTGCATGCCAAATACTTTAGATAGATCAAATTTAAAGTCTGGAAAATATTTATTTGAAATGGGAATATTACTAGATTCAGTTTATTATGATCTCTAAATGGCAAACTTTTTTCACACAAAAATACTAAAACACTGGTATTTTTGATACTGACTGCAAGTTTCCCTGTGTGTCAGAGCATTATTAGACATGTAACACTGCGTGTTATGTTGTTATTAAAAGTGTTTGGCAGAGGTTGCTGTCTGAAGTATTTTTATCATGGACTCCAACACAACACAAAGAAAATTATCCAGAGGAAAGTATAATTTTTTTCCACTCTGGATATAAGAATTGAAAAACAAGATAAGTAGCAATATCACAAACAATCACCACATCAAAATGAAAGCATAGACATCTCTGTAGCTCTTCTTTTTTCTGTTCACTACTAGTTAAATCTCATGTTCAAACATAAAAATTGCATACATTACCTTAACTCAGCCATCCACTCTAAATAGTGTTTAGTGATGTGGTGTGGTGGTAGTGGTGGTGATTGTGGTATGTGTGTGTGTGTGTGCATGTAATGTATGCATATATTGTTGCTATGTACTTTTGTGATACTTTTTTTTTCTTTTATGGTAGTTTTCATTTAAGAGCTTTTACATATTTCAAAAATTTACAAATTTTAAAGACTGTGATAAAATATCATTAGGCCCATAATACAAGTGCCTCTTGTGTGACAATATTTTTGAATTTAAAAAAAATCATCATATGTTATTGACAAGGCCAGGTTTCACACAGTACTTGCACCAGTCTGCTTTCACTATGGCTTTAGAAAATTTGAATAGCTATGGTCTCTAAAATTCATTTTTTTCTCACATTATTGATTCTTTAGTTTCTTCTTTTGAAAATTAGTCTGATTTACTGCATGTATTTCTGAAAAGACTTTAGGAAAGAAAAAAGTCTTGTTTTATTCAAATTGTCAGTACCATATTTTGGAACACAGGTGTCATGAAAGAAAATCCTTTGTTTAGCTCCTGTAATACATGAGTATACAAATAATTCATTCAAATATTTGAACAAACTGGCTTACCATGTGTCTACTTTTGAAAATAGCAGATATTTTTATCATTTATGTTTTCTTATTTACTACTCACAATAAGTTGGCAAGGTACAAGTCTTGATCATAAATGTAAAGAACCTGAGACATAACTTATGTAGCATTTCTATGCATTCATTTGGTTAATAGTTTCAAAGTTAGAGTTTCAAATGAACTCTGGCTAATTCAAAAGCCAACATATTCCTTTAATGGAGAAGGCTTCCATGTGGTAGCAATTCTCAAACCTTTCTGGTTGATGTTTATGTTTTTGGAACAAGCAGACCATGGACTGAAACCTTTAAAATAAAGAACCAGAGAAACCTTTTCTCCTTTAAATTATGGGTGTCGAGTATTTGATTCAGCATTGGGACAAATGGAGAACACACTATCCTTTCAAAACCAGCCATGACAATATTGAAAAGCAATACCTAAAGATATAAGATAATGTATATACAGATAATTGTAATAAAACTATGATAATAAAGACAAATATATCACTAATACAAATAAAAGACATAGTTCTCTTTGGCCTCATAGGACCTGTGGAATAATGTCAACAAATCTATCTGCACAGGAGAGTTAGGTGGAATGCTGGCATATTCCAGGGCACCAGAAAAACATACTTGTATTCAAGGTTCCCCATGAAAAGTTAATATGATAATGTCATAGTTTTTGTCTGGATGGCCCCCCAAAACCTCATGTAATCATGGAGGTGTGCTTTCCAGAGGCAGGCTTCTAGAGTTTATGATTGATCCATTATTCAAAGCTGGGTTTATGGTTGTGAGTGCTACACCTGCCTTGGGAGAAAAGGAGGCTTGCTCTCTGTCTCCTTCCCTTTTGTTCTTGTTGCTTTTGCTGTCTTCTGCCACCATGGACTGCTGCTTCTCTGCTACGCCATCCTACCTTGAAACCAGCTGATTATGAACTGAAACCTCCACAATCTGTGAGCTAAATAAAACTTTCTTTCCTTAAGTTTGGGCCTTTTGTATTTTATCTCAGCAATGAGAGAAAAGTAATCAACACAGTATCACTGAGGACCTGGCACTACTGTAATTTGAAAGCATTTTAGTGATAGCAAGGAACAAGTGCAGAGACATAGTTAAAATAATAAATTCTGGATTAGCCTAATCAACTATATTGGAAGCCTGGTTCACTCATCTACTATGACACTTTTAGCAAGTTATTAATAAAAAATGTATATGTATTTGTTTCTTACTTATTAATAACAAAATGTATATGTAATAGTCTGAAAATAGCCACCCAGTGACATATCTCCACAACCAAATACCTAGAAATTACCATTTTTAACTAATTTGGAAAAAGGATCTTTGCAAATATGATGAATTTATGAATCTTGAGATTTTCCCCTACTATTCCAGTTGTTTCTAAGTTCAATGGCAAATATACTTTAAAGAGAAAGACAGTGGATAACCTCTGCTAGAGAGCTAGAGAGGAGAGAGAAGGCCATGTGAAAGTGAAGGTGACTGAAAAGATGGAGCTAAAAGATGAAAAATTTCTAGAAACACCATAAACTGGACAAAGCATGGATGGATTCTCCTCTTGAGACTTTAGAAGAATCACAAAAAGCTTAGGACTTCTGGCCTCCAAAACTATGATAGAGTAAGTTTTTGTTTTTCTAAGCCATCAAACATTGTGGTAACATGTTAAAGCAGCTACAGAAAACTAGTACACCATTTTATATGATACAACATATAAGTGATAAATACTATTACAAATTATTTTTAAGGCACTAGGATAAAGATGACTCCTGAATGCACAAACAAAAAAGTCTTTTCCTTTATCCACACAGGAATATTTCACTTAGTGTTTCAAAATTGGTTTTGTTAAACAATTGTTTATATTGGATTCATAGTACATTAACCATTATGCATAGTTCCAAGAACACAAAAAATGAATACAATAAGCCCTTGCCCTCATCGACTTCTATGGTGAATGAACACAAGAATATTTACTTGTGTATTTCAAATGTTATACTAATTTTAATAGCAGAGAGAGATGTAAAGTGGTTTGGGGAGAAGAAAAAGGTCATAGCCAAGCCTGATTTAGAGAAAGGATCAAGAAAAAGCCTTCTACAAGATGTAAGAGGAGATCTTATCTGAGCTGAGAACAACACATTGTCCTTGAAAAGTTAGATCACCGAAATGAGTACCAAAAGGACTCTGTTGAAGTGTCTATAAATAAGTTTCTTTTTAACATTGATTTTTTTTGTTCACACATTGCTAGCTATCTATTCTATTCTGAAAGTATATTTAAAGTATTGACTCCATTCCAAAAATCCTAATTGAAAATATAGCTTTAACTGTGTGCTTTGGCACTGTTCTTTTTTTTTCCCCTTCACAGTGAAGTTTCCACAGTACAGTAAATACATGAATATTTATATAGTAGATATATGGCTTTTATTGGTGATGGTTGCGAATGTGTTTCCCACAATAAGGTTGAACTATATATTTATCAAAAGTAATCATAGATCACTACTCTGCACTAACCATGATTACTTCAAAATGTTACTACTTGTCATAAACAATATGAAAAATAAAGATATTTATTTTTCTAGTGTATTATGAAATGAATATTTCATTCGATGATTAAGAGTATGGGATCTAATATATTAGATAAACTTATAAAACTACACATAGGATATTTTCCATGCAGAAATTTGAGTCCAATAGCGTACATTTCTCACTTCTAATATACAAGTTTTTAGTTAGTCAAATGTAGTAAGACAGTAGAAATAAAAAGTGTAAATACAGTTTACCAAAAATAATAAACTCATTTCTTAATATTTTAGAGAGACAAATGCTGGATATCTGATCTGTGACAGGGACACACTGTAAAGATCATTCCCAGAGCACCTTTCTTATACCCTTGGAAACAATTTTAGGATCCAAATAATCTGAAATATTCTATTATCTCAGAAAGGTTTATGATTCTATAGTACTGAAATACTGATAGCTTTGTAAGATACAAAGCCAGTAGAATATATAAAGATATGTAGAGGTAGTTTATATGAGAGATTGTCTCACATAATTATGGAATATGGAAAATGCTCCCATTTGTCATATAAAAGATCCTATATACAACTTCTATAGAAAGCTAGTGGTATAATTCAAATTGGAAATAGTGGAAGTAATGGTAGACACTCTTATGTGAGCCCAAAAACCTGAGAATCAGGAGATCTATTGACAGAGGGCAGGAGAAGGTGAATGTCCCAATTATAGAAGAAACACCAAATTCACCTTTTATCTTCTTTATTGCTCTACAAAGGCCCTCAATGTATTAGGGAATACACACTCACATTTGTAGAGAATCTTCTCTACTCAGTTTACTGGTTTATTTGATAATCCTTCACAGATGCTCTAAGCCAATAATCTATGAATAAGTTTTATCTGACCATCCATTGGTCCAACCAAGTAAATACATAAAATTACCAATCAAGTGAGATAGAGAATTTGGGCATGGCAAAACTGGCTGGGAAATCAGCATGATCAGTTAGTTACAAGATCTCAGGACACATGTGCAGAACAGTGTCCAGGGTCCTACACATGGGTTTCTTGTGAGAACACAAGTAGGTTTTCAGTGGGGTGGGCTACTCCTGATTTCAGGCACTGCCTCTCTGAATCCATATGGAGATGTTCTTGTGGGTTTCCTCAAAATTTGGACATCAAAGGACAGAGACACCAAAAAGTCATGACTTTCTTCATGAATAGCCCTGTCCTGTAACCTCCAGAGTATACTTTTATCCTGTTCTTTCCTCTTTTACGCAGCCCAAGCTCACTCTGCAAATCTAGATCCTCCTTAACTCTTCACTTTTACTTTTTCAAATAGAAGTTATCACTTCTTTTTACCTGTCTCATTTGATTGTTTTCTCAAGACTGTTTGCTCCAGAAGGAGAGGAGAGCAATTCAAAACCCAGAAAAGTTTATTTTGCAAGCTGCTTTTAGAAGGAACCACCCAATAGCAACAGTTCTTACCAACAAGATGAAAAATTAGCCATATATACAGAGTCTGCAAAAAACAACAACAAAACAAAACACAAAACTGTGTGCACATTTCAGGAAAAGAAAAATAGTATGATAATTTTTCAACAGATGATGTTACTCTAAAATGGGGAACCCTAGAAGATGTCGTATATTTCAGAAAACCTTCTACACTGCCAACCCTTAGAGAAGAAATTGAAAACGTGTGTAGCAAACTCAATGACCAAGGTTACCCAAGCAGCAGTGTGTTGTACTAATAAATGCTTAGAAGTGAATGCCTACCACACTGAACATCTTTTATGATTGTAGAGATCAAAGGTAATTTGTATAAATCTCAAGATGTCTCAATAAATTTAGTATTAAAATGTTTGTATATGTTTTCTTTACCTGAAATGCACATACATTTTTGGGAGAATATATATATATATATATATATATATATATATATATATGTAATATATGTATAATATATGCATAGAGAAGAATCAATACAAATAACAAATGAAAAACAGTGAATGTTTAGATTAGCTCAAACAAGATTATCTTTCCCAACAAAATATACTCCAACAAAGACAGATTTGATTCCTTCCTGCAGTCTTAGATGACAATGAATTATAATTGTATAAAATATTTGACTATAAAGCATTAAACCATAAAAATGTTAGAGGATACTAGACATGAACTTTTAAAACAAAATCTTTCATTGGGAGAATCTTCTAGTCATGTTTTAAAAACTAAGAATTATAAGTGCATTTAACTACATAAAAATTTAAAATTTACTGATTTTTTCAAATGATCATTAAAATTCACTAAAGCACATTATTCATCGTGAAACAGTTAAAACTGAAAGCGAGACACCATTACACATCTAACATAGTAGCCCAATTTAAAAAAATTAATAATTCTAATTGTGGATATGAGTCTATTAGAAGTTCATACATTCTCAGTTAGGTTTAAAATACAAGTACTTTGAGAAACTACAGTAGTATCCTATACACTTGATAAAATATGATCCCTCCCAGCAATTCCATGTGCTGTAGGTACCTAATAGTGAAGTATGGAAGGATGCACCAAAAGCCATGCATATGCATTATTATAGCAACATTATTTTTACAGTTCCAAATTATAAATAATCTAAGCTTTCATTAATAGTAATTTGAACAAACACATTTGGAAGTATTTAAACATATCTCCTAGAATCTTCATTCCTCTTCTCATTGAGATAAACCCAACACCCACAAGTTAAAGGCAGAAAGGATTATTTCAGTGGACAGTTTAAGACAGGGGAGTGTGATAAAGGGGCATTGCTGAGGAGAAACAGTCCACGACAGGACAAGCAGGAAGCAGCAAAGGAGCGCCAGCAGCAGCAAGCCTGCCTTCTTTCTCTACCTTCATATTTGATACAGGCTACAGGCATATTAACTGGTGTCACCCACACTCACGGTGCAAGCTTCCATAACCTGTATCCAGAACCATGCTAAACCGATTTAGTTATCACATACCTTTCACATCAGTATCACAACCCTAACCCTTCATCACACACTCATGACCCAGCCACCTCCCAGAAGCTCCATCAATGAGTGTATGACACTTGGGGGGAAGGTAGATCTAGATACCAGCCATAATATCTGGAAGGAACATGAATAAACTGTAACTTCATGTAATACCCTGGACAGATTTCATAAACTCAATTTGGAGCAGGAGAACACAAATACAAAAACAAAAGAGTATGAATTACTTATTGTTTATATTGGAGGGAACAGAAAAACAAGGTATTTAGGAGGAACAACACGAATGTGAGGGACTTTTCTGCTGTTGTCACATTCAGTTTCAAGGTCTGGCTATTGGTTACACAGCTGCACTTACTTTCTAATTACTTACTGAACTTTGTACTTAAGGTTTGTGAACTCTTGTTCATATATTGTAAACTTCCACTACAATGCTTTAAAGAATCTTCCTTATGGTTATAGGCTGAATTGTGCACCTCCAAAGTCTGTATGTCAAAGAATTAACCCTCAATGTGGCTGAATTTGAACACCAGTCCTTTTGAAATGTAACTCAGTTAAATGAGGCTACAACTGAGGGGCCCTGATTCTAACCCACTTAGTGTCCATATAAGAAAAGACCCGTCCTGGACACTCACACAAGAGGAAAATCCATGTGAAGATATGCTGTGAAACGACAGCCTCCTCTGTGGCAAGGAAGAGTCCACAGGAGAAGTTATGCCTTCCATCTCATTTCCAGCCTACAGAACTATAAAAACATAGATTTCTATGGCTTGAGCCACTCCGTTCTGAGGTATTTTGTTATGCTGCAGCATCACTAGAAGATGATAATAACCAAAAGAAAAATATCTCAATATGACATAAAGAAGTATACATTCCTATATTATTTATAACATAGTATACTAGTATATGCATATGCACACAATGAAAGCTAAAATATATGATTTAAACCAAGGATACTATTTCTAAGAGGAGAAAGTATCTTTAGATAGCAATATAACACTTAGTCAAAAGCAACTTTAAAAGCACTTTACTATGTGTTAAGTACTGTTCCAGGCTAATACATATTACTTCACTGAATTTTGTAAGATCTCTGTACAGTGTTATCTCGGTCACCTTATTGTCCCTGAGCTACAATACCCAACACTGAAACTGACACAAAGAAGAAGTTTGTTCTGGATCATATTTACAGTCAATGCTTGGTTGGCTCCAAAGCAAGGGTGGTATGACAGAGAGGCAGAGCAGAGAAGATGCTTACAGCATGACAGAGAGCAGAAAGAGAGCGAGGCAGGGAGAATAGAGAACAGGAGATAGAGCCTTCGGTGCTATGTCCCCAGTGACCTGCCTTTTCTGACCAGGTCATAACTCTTAATAGTAAGGAAACTGTGACGGCCTCTGATCTGATCACTTTCTAAAGGTCTCCCTATGATTAGATGAGGATTTAGGGAGGACATGTAAAATATAACATTCTCCCCTTGCCCCAAAAGACTCAGGTTACTCTTTTTTATATAAAATGTATTTATTTTATTTCTAAAATGCTACTGTAAAGTCCAAGTCCAAAGTCTTCTCTAAGACCTAGGACAAACTCCTCATTGTGAGCACCTATTAAAAACAAAAAAGAAAGTTAAACACTGCAGCTACACAATGGCTCTGGGTAAACTTTCCCATTCCCAAACAAGATGATGGAGGGATGGGAACCAGTGAGACAGAAACAAGACTGAAATTCAGCTGGGCAGACATTAAATCCAGGAGTTTCACAGCCAGTGTATTATAATGAGATGTGAACACCAGATGAATTAGACAACTTTACTTCTGCAACATTGCCTATGGCTACGACAGTCATGAATTTGCTCATTTCTCATGAGATTTCCTCAGGCATTCCACATTCTTGGCTCCTCCAACTTCCTGGGGTCTCATATTTGCACCTTCTTCTTCACTTTCATAGCTTTATACTGCCATTACACTTTCATAGCTTTACACTGTCATTACAAGACCTCCTCAAATCTGAATGGAATCGTCCAGGTACCACAAGTCTTACATTCTATATCCCCATAAAACCAGCACCACATGGGTGATGCCAAGGTATGCTACCAACTACAGCAGAATCTGGGACATTTTGCCTCACATTCTGTAAGTGTCTGGATGATTGAGCTCTGTAAAACCAATGCTTGGAATCAATTTTCTAGGTGCCCCATCTCCAGTGTGGTTCCCTGAGTCTGTCTTCTCAAATGAAAGCTGTATAACCTTGCACCCTTGAGTTTTGATGAGTGGGGTGTTGCTAATTCTCAGAATATCCCCAAGGCATCACTTCTATTATTTTGCTGTGAAGTACAGTGGTGCCTTTTTGCAAACTATTTGGTTCACAAACAAAAGCTTTGGACAAAATTTTATCTTTCTTTGCAAACTGTGCATCAGACGATAACATGACTACAGCCATTTTTTCCACATGAATACACACATGATCATCTTTTCAAGAATTATGGAATGAAGTAAGTTCATGAACTAAAATATTACTGTACTTGGATTCTTTTTAATACTAATCTTTTTAGCAAACAAGCTCTCCTCTGCTGTAACTTTGCAAGGGCTTTCTTTCTGGAAAAACCCAAAATTTTAAAAATCATTCAACTGTGCCATTTGCTCTTTATTTTCCATGTGGATCTAGTAAAAAGCTCTAACAGTATCCATACCACAGACTGAAAATTGGGTTGACTTAGAATTTCCTATACCATATTAACTAGTCTGCCACCCTTAGTCTCAGTCTGATGTAAAGTCTTGAGACATAAACAAAATATAGATAAATTTTTCTCCCAGGGAAAAATATATGTCTTGGATTTCAACTACCAGTGGAGTACTTGTTTCAATCGGAGTCCACAATATTCTAGGGCTGGTTTTCTAGCTGACATTTCCAAAACTTTTTGAAGTCCTTTTAAGAACTATTTCCAAAAACTTTTGAACCAAAATCTGTCTTAGTAAATACCTTTGGAGCTAGAACAAGATATCCTATACTTGTAATTTAAAGTAGAGATTTACTTTGGCTTGTGCTTCAGTCCAGAATCAACTGGCTTCAAGCAGGATATGATGCTTGAGGGGCATGGTGGAAGAGAGGTACTCATGGCATGGAAGACAGGAAGCAGAGAGTCAAGAAGAGAGCTAGGAAGGGAAATATACCATTCTGGTTACACCACAGTGATCTCCCTCTTCCAACCAGGTCCCAACCCCCTCCAAAATATAAGCTTTAATCCCTATCACTTTTCAAAAGTTCTGCCTATGATTGCATTATGTTTTAAGGGGCCATTTGATTATAAATCATAACAAGTATATATTAACATCTTTATTTTATGGATGAAAAAGCTAAGATATGGAAGAATTAACTATCTCATACAATCTCTGAACCTATTAACTGGTGAAACAGGGATTCAATCAAACAGGTTGATTCCACAACTCATACTATGGACCAGTATTGTTACACCAAATGTGTGCGTATAAACATTAACATACCACTTTTCACCTATCAGATATGCAAAGATTAAAACACAATGATAATGCCTAATTATCATTCTAGTGCATTTTTAGCAGGAATATAAATTGATCTGAGCTTTTTAGAGGGCAATTTAACAATTTATATCAACTTCTTTTTTTAATCACACAAACAATGTAAGCACAAGGATATTTATCACAGTATTATTAATAACAACAAAATATGATACACCATAAATATTCATAAAAAGAACTGGTAAGATAAATTATGATATGCTCTTCCAACTGATGCCTTGCATTAATTAAGCATAATGTAATTGGTCTACATTTATTGACAAGAAAAGCTATCTATAACATTGTTTCATGTAATATTTTATTCTTCATTTTTTCTTCTACTTGACATATTATCTTTTAGTCTTTTTTAAGTCATTAAAGATAGTTTAAAATTGAGTTTGCATTAGATGACTCTACAGTTCATTTATTTCTTCAAGAAATAATTTACTACAGTTCTGCTATGTGCAAACATGATAACAAGTTTTGAGAACTCCACAGTTTTATGAAGAATCTCTGACTTTCATTACTAAGGCATTTTGGCATATACATGTAATACCAGGACTCAGATTGCTGAAGTAAAAGGATACAAAATTGAAGAGATGTCTGGACTGTATAGTGTGTTGAAGGCCAGCCAGGAGTACATGGAGACCCTAATTTAACAAATCAATAATCTTTAATCACAAAGATGTTCAAATGTATCTGAATGACAAATTGAAAGAGACCATTCATTACAGAGTGTAAATTCATTTTTAATGATTGAGTAAAAAGATTTTTGAGAATCTTTCCATGTCTGAGAGTCTCTGAATCTATAAAGAAAGACACAGGAAAAGCAATTTAGTAATTGTTTAACTATAAAGTTATAGCTTTAAAGTGTATTTTTAGGATGATCAAAATCTAATAGTCTATTCAATCATTAAAATTATAGGTGTCTCACTGTGAAATATCTACATGTATGGGATATTCTTTTTTCCAAAATAAGACAGAAGGAGAAAGTTAGTAGTTTTAAAAAAGCAATTATGTCCTGGCATTTTGTATAATTTTGCAGTCATTCATGTCTTTAAAAAAAGGAAAGTTTTCTTAGTTTAGAACTTTAATAACAGGATGTTTGAAATAAAACAGTCACTGTTCAAAAGGTTCATTGGTGTTATCACAATCTTAATTCTTTATTTCTTTCATCTTTCTCTTCTTTCTCTTTTTTCAAAAACTTGACTTTATTAATGGAGAAGTAATTGTGACTGTTCATATGCTAAGTAACAGTGACCACTAAAATGAGGTCCTCAGAGTCTTTTAATATTGTTTATAAAAAATAAAACCAGGGCTGGGGTCTAGTACAGAGGTAGCACTTTACACAGCATATACAAGGTTATAGCACCACACACACACACACACACACACACACACTCACAAATATATTTTAATTAAAATATCAGTATATTCATGTAACTATGTTTTAGTGACCATTATTTGGTGTTACTTTGGCTAAGAAGTAAATAAAAGATTAATTTGCTTTCTACCCAGTCCTGTTCATTCTTGACCCTAGTCAAAAACATTTATTGAAGGTCTTCCACATGCTAAGTATTACTCTGGGCAAGCAGACATGAACAACACAGAATAGCATTGACCAACATGGAACTTCAGCTTGAATAATGGAAATACCAAGTTACCAGATAGAGTTCTGTTCATTATACTTTGAAGCCACCTAAGTGTAACTCCCATTGCTTGATTTGTTATTATTAAATAAATATGCATAATTCATTATTTCAAAATCTTTCACAAACTTTTAGACAGATATAAATGAGATAAAGCAGAACTGAGATATTGGCTCCAAAGGTCAACTGGCTCAAAAGTACATAGGGCAGAGTTTGCACTAAAAACCTTGATGTCTCACATATCAAATCTCAGATGGTTTCCACTGTTAGTTTTGTTTCTAAATTAACTAAATATTTTTTACCAGAAATGTTATCTTTTAAATATGACTCAGGACTGTGTATATAGAAGCTCAGTGGTGAAGCACTGGCCTGGAGGGCATAAGGTCCTGGGTCCATTCTCAACACAGAAAATTAATTAATTAATTAATTAATATAATTTATTTGTAGATGCTGACAGATATCCAACTAAAAAGAAAAATTATCTTCATTACTAAAAAGAAAAGTTACCATTATATTCTCCATTAAAACATTCTATTCTCATTTTGAAAAAAATTAGATGCTAAAAATTAACATTAAAATTGCTTTCAATTATAAATAGTGTTGTTAACTAGCAGTAACAGTTTGATATGCTACTAGCTATGTAACTATAATTATATAATTTATAATTTTAAGTATAAGTAATGTTTTCTAATCCATTTTTCCTCTTAGACATACAGATAATCTTTCTATTTAAATAGATATAGCCCACTGTATCATTTATAGTAGCATCATATTACTTCACTTCATTGGAACCTGTTATTTTTCTATTAAAATAACTAAACACATTCAAAATAAATAGCTATTTCTGTATTTTAAAGAAGTTTTATAGAAGAATTATTAAGAAATATTAACATTTTTATATGATTAAGCAAATTGTTGCTCTAAATGTCTGTACCTATTTACGCACTTAACTGCATGTATAAAACTGAATACTATAGTTCAGTAATTACAGTATTTTTACTTGTCAACTTGATGTGATTGTGGTGGTGTGTAATTAACATTTTGTATGAATGTCACTCAGCAAATATCAAGTTGATGTCTTTTGCTGTGGTGACTGCTAAGTACTGAAGATGGGATGGCAATAAAGATTAGAACTCAAATTTAATCTCACAAAATTTGAGCTCTGATACAAAACAAAATCAAGATGTCACAATTGCTTTTGTAGGGACCTCTGTGCTCAGAACAAGTGGCATGATGTGCTAATAGAATACAGAATAAAGGTCTTGAGGGCACACAGGCAATGGTTCATTTAGAAAGCAGAAATCTAAAAAAAAAAAAAGTCACTTGGGTAAAGCTACTTTGGGAATGCTGACTACAGGAACTTTTAAAATGAAGGAATTGTAGGAATAAAAGATCTGATAAAGAAATGGGAGGAACTAGTGTAATTGGGTTGCATAGCTCTTAGCACATCATAAAATGCCACATAATGGGTCATGGAGCTCTGATCATTGCAAATAAAGTGCTACCCAAAGGACATACTTAGGTTGAATACCCCTGTTTTCCTCCTTCTTCATCAGCCCCTTTCTTAGAACCTTTGCCTTTATTCTCCCCTTGACGCGATGTTTTCCCTGCTGGTTTCTGTCCGTTCAAAACCACACAAATTTTACTTCATTTGAAGCCTACCCAAACCACCCGCTCTCTATCATGTTTTGTCTACAAATTGTGGGTTTTCTTCACTGTATTTTTCATTGATATATTACATATTGATTTTCTTACATATATTTCATTATTTTTACTTCCCTGAATATTAAATCTGTCTTATCAGAAACTGTTTTCCCCTTCTTTTTTCCCAAGAGGGTAAAAAACGTACTGCACCACAAACAGGTTCTTATTAAATATTTGTTGAATGAATGATTATAGTTAAAAGAGAGAGACTGGAAAAAGGAAATGAAAATAAAAATATGAGAGGTGACTAATAAGACACTCTTTAAATTAAAGCAAAATAAAATTTTAGCTTGAGATAAAATGAGATAGGAGAGGGTTATGGAGTAAAAGACTTGCAAGGAATTGTTAACCAGAGTGATGTGAATGAAGAGATAGAGCAAGAAATCATTGATGAAGCCAGGATTTCTAACTTTTGATATGATATCAAGAAATGTTGGGATTACTATAAGGTGACTCAGTTTTGGAAATAATTTCTGGCATACATTTTACAGTTACATTTCAGAGAATCTTAGACCAGGGTCTTCAAATATTGATATTTACAATTATTTTTTCCATAGTGATTTATATTGTAATCCACTGTGGACAGAATATCTAACACTGTACCTTGATTTAACACAATTATCTCACATGTATTACATATGCTTTGGCTTTTAGTCTGGTTTTTCATCTGTATATATGATAGCTAACTTTTTAATGGTTTATAAGATAAATAAAAGTGATGCTGGAAAAAGGAAAGAGTGGTTGAGAGAAAGAGAAGCAAAATGAGACGCGTCATGTGTATCATCAGCCCCCTACAGTGCAGGTAGTCTCCATGTAATACAAACAAATGTTAATAAAAGTAAAAAAAAAGTTTTCCTTATCTTTTTCTCTCTCTATAAAATTATATAATATTTCTTACATGATGCACATAACTAAAATATTCCAATGTTTGCTTCCTAGTACAAGTACACACCTTTTATACTCGATATTTCAACTATCAAATTTGAAATTTAACATCGACATATTTGATGATTTAACTTTTTAATTCACAATTTATCATTTGTTCCAAAAATGATCTTACAGCTACAGCCATCACTACAAAATCCAGTTCAAAAACCAACACTGAATTACACACTGCATTTATATTTCACACCTCTTTAGTGTCTGTAAAGTGGAACAGTTGCTTTTCTTTGTCTTTCATGGTGTTTAATTTTTTTCTTTATATTTCAGATCTTTTGCTTTATACAAAATGTGATTTCAGAATCAAATTGAAATTTTGAATTTGGGGCAAAAATTTAAAAAAAGGGAAAATAAAAATTTAAAAATATGGTCCTCTGACCCTACGACTGTTAAATTTAATCCTCACAATTTACTGTCAATTTTCTGCTACTCTTAACATAACTAACAGAGAGTAAGGCATCAATGAAGTAAAGAAAAAATGGTGCAGGTGTCTGTTTCTCAGGATTCTCCAGGGAAACAGAATCAATAAGATTTGCATATTTATGTGGATGTGTGTGTGTTTAAGCACCTGTGTATGATTTATTGTAAAAATATGCTCACACAAACACTGCAATTGAGAGGTTTCAAGTTCTGCATTTGGCAAACGATACACACAGTAGTGTTCACCTATCATCTGAGTCCAAGTCTGAAGGCCTGAGAAACAGGAGGCCACATGATATAAATTCCAGTCCAAAGACCTCAGATGTTTTAGTTCCTGTCCAAAGACTGGATAATGTGAATATCTTGGCTGAAATCAGCCAGACAGGAAGAGTGCCCTCTAACTCTCTGGAGGGGTGGCAGTTTGTTTCATTTAAGCCTTCAATTGTTTGGATGAGAGTCGCTACATTAGGGTTGATAATCTGGTTTACAGTCTCCTAATTTAAATGCTAATTTCATTCAGAAACATCCTCACAGACACACCCAGAATAATGATAAACAGATATCTAGGTACTCTTTGGACCAGTCAGGCTGAGACATAAAATTAACCATCACAGCAGCCATGCTAGTTTTATTAGTTGAATCAAAATTGATTAGTGATCAAGGGTAGCCATTATTTTCATTAAAATAATATGAATTATGACTCTGTGAATACAGAAGCCAGATTTCAGGAATTTGAAAGTGCTCAGGGAACCAAGGAAGTAGAGACAAATTTGTGGTATGAGATAGATGAGAAATAAATGATACCTAGAGAAGAACAAGGAGTTTAAAGTAGTTGTGCTAATTTATTGTCTAGATCTACAATGTTCCCTGGAAGTCTCCTGTGTTCAGAGGTTGGGCTTTCGGAAGGTGATTAGATGGGGGGGGGCACTATAATCAAGCCTAGATTAATCCATTGATGATTTCATAGTTGAATGAGCTATTACAATACAGGTCTGTCTGAAGGAGGCAGATTACTGAGGTGTAAGAGGCAATGGTCCCGCTTTCAGGTTTTTTTTTACTTTTCTACTTTGCTGACTGTCATGGAATAAGCAGTTTTCCTCTCTCATGCTCCTCCCCATGACATTTTTGCCTCAGACCCAGATAACTATGCACTAAACTCTTTGAAACTGTGATTAAAATAAAATCTCCTTAAATTGTATTAGATATGTAATAAAAAAGTTATTACTATAAAATTTTCTTGTTTTAAGTGCAACAACAAGCATAACTGCTCCCAGGTAGTATCAAATAAAACTGAAAAGAAGTTGAATGGGCGGATGGAGAGTACAACATCATTAACATTTTAATAAACGTAAAATTGTATAGGATTCATATCAATGGAACCGGACCTTGTCTTCAGCAGGAGAGTGATAAATCTTATGTGACTGCAGAGAAAATGTAAAGATAAGACCTAAGCACACAGATTTGTGTTTTAATGTTTAGAAATTAAGACAATTTCCATTCAATGGCTTTGACTATGTGAACTAAGATTTAAGATAAGATACCTAAGAAAGAAATTCCTTGTGGCAGTGTAAGACTGTAAGTTGCAGAGCTAGAAACAAAACATCATTTGTAAATAATTATATATAGCATATTTATTCAACATTGTTTTGATAACTGAAATAATGAAATCATAATAAATACCTGATTTTAAAAAATCAAAGTAAAATAAATATATAATAAATTATATAAGGCAATTTTAATGAAGGAAACTATTGTGGTTAACTTAGAGAAACTTCTACAATGTATTGCAATGTAAAACAGAAAGCTGTACAGTTCTATTTAATTAATGTAATCTTTATTTTTCAACTGAACAAACAGTGGCAAAGGAATATTTAGATATGTGTGTGTGTGTGTGTGTGCGCGCGTGTGCGTGCTGTGTGCTGTGAAATTGGAAATAAAGTGAATCTAGAAAAGAAATACATTAACATCAACCATCTTGTGAGTATCAGTTGAGGAGAGTAGAATTGTGGGGGAATGATTGGCACAGGCCAATTCTAAAAACAAAAAGTGCATTGAAGAAAAATATATGACATAAACCTTTTACGCTAAATCATACATGTTTTTACAGAGGATTTACAGAAACCTCACAAATAAGCAAGTGATTATTTTTCACTGCTGACATATGTGTTACCTTTTAAAAAATACTCTAATACTTTGCACATTTTGTAAAAAAACATATTATTCTTTATATAATGAGAAAATGATTAATTGATCCATTCTATTGTGGAAAATGTAAATAAAATATTTTTTCCAGTATATGAGGTCAATTTTTATTGTAACACTATCCTTACTCTGATAAGAGCCAGATTCAGCTGATTTACTTGGGTTTTCTGGTTTCTTGAAATTATCATAGACATAGAAAAATGATCAATTTTATTTGATCCTTTTCAGGTTTGCTTCTGTATTTTTCCTTATTGCAATAGTCAGAACATGCAGCACCACTAGTAAGTATTATGAAAATAGCCCTCACGCTTAGCTTTCGTGTCATAGCAGATCTGAGGAAAACTTGGCATCTGAGGTAAATTCCTTCATCATTTTAACAGAGTAGTCTTTTGTTACTAGCACAAGGAGCATGAGTGATTCACAATGAATGTTGAATTTCAACCACTATCACTTCTTGCTTTGCCTTATTAGCATGAAATCTTTCAATGTTTCCAAATAGTAAATAATTGGAATATTTCTAGAATAAGTACACATATTATCACTGATTATATTTTTAAAGTACCACTGAGTTGTTCTTATTTATATTTGATATATGATTTATGCATAAATGAAATTATTTCATTTTTAGTATATTAAAAATATCAGTGTTTGTGATTTATTTTATGTAAAAGAAAACAACTAGATTCCATAATCATTTTCTGAATTGCCTGTCCCCTAATTAAAGTGGGCAGATTCTATTTGCTCATAGGAATGCCTGACTCCGGAGCTGACAGTAACCTTTGACATTGCTTATTCCTTGACATTTCATTAATGTATTATAGACTAATGGCATTGTTTTAATGTTAAAATAACATCACTAGTTAAAGTTATAGAATGTGGGATATTTTTCTTTTAATAACATTTCTAATAATGGTGGCTACAAGAAACTGGCATAAAAGGAGTCAGAAGAGATGAAGCAATGTCAATCAGTGGGTACCGATTTACATTTTAGGTAAGAACAAGAAGCTTCAATGTGCTAGGGCATAAGAAAGTGAACATAGATAACAATAAGACAGTGTTATTTCAAAAGCTAAAAGAAAGGATTTGGAAAGCTTTCACCATATAGAGATCATAAATGTTTGAGAAGCTGAATATATGCTTAAACTAATGTCAAAATTTTGCAATGTATACATCAATCAAAACAGCACGATACCTGATAAATATGTACTTTTATGTTTTTGTGTATCGCTGAAAAATAAATTCAGAAAACTTTAAAAAATAAATAATATTTGTAAATAATTTCTGTGTTTCCAACTTTCCACAGTTAAAAAGAATAAAAATATCCTAAGCCTTGCACTACAGTGGAAATGTATAGAATGACTAAATTAATTGATTACAAAATAGCTCTGGGAAGAGTAAATGAGCTCATAGTGTGGAGATACAGTTCTGATGAAGAACTACATGTAATTCTATCATGATTTTAATCCAGATTTTAATTCACCTTATTTAATTATTTGTTACCATTATAAGTGTGAAACATGAGGATAATTTTCCAGGGATTCTCTTTCTGGAGAAAAGACATTACTGTATTTAAAATGTTTAAAGTCTATAATATAATGCTTAGTAATATATTACAGAGAAAATTACAATACACTTTTTATTAAAGATGTGATTTTCTTTCCAGGTTAAATATGGACAGCAACAGTTTTCTCCTCGCCTGGTTATATATATATATATATATATATATATATATATATATATATATATATATATATTTTTTTTTGCCATTCTTTGACTATTATTTGACGACATTAAAACACTACAATGTTAAATCTTAAATGACTGCTTCTTTTTTGTTTGTGCTCACTTTATCATTTAATTATCTGTATCCATTGAACTACATACAGGAATTTCTCAGTGAAGGTGTATTTTGTGTCAATATCTGAAAAAATTGAACTTCTATAAACTGACTACAGTTCAATCTCAAACTTTCATCTTCATATATGAGTCTTTTCCCTGCTAAAAGTGCAATAAAACTAAATTAATTCAAAAAGATTTTTAATGCTGGTGTGACAGAGCATGACTCGAATAACCCATCACTTAGAAAGTTGAGGCAGAAGGATTACCGCAAGTTTGAGACCAGTGGGTTATGTACTGAATTCAAGGTTAGCCTAAACCATGTACCAAGACACTGTCTCAATGAAAAGCAAAGAAATATTTTTAAACAATGGTTGTATATCAAATCAAACTTTACCAACCTTGCTAAAAATTTAAAATTAAATATTTTTATCCTAAAAATATGTCTATTTAACAAAAGGATGCTTAAAATACATTCTTTCTGTGTTTCTAAACAGTGTGTAAGCCTCAAGTGTTTCATGCAAATAGATGTTTTAAAATGTATTTTACCATTTTTATTAAATATCAAAATTCCATGCAATTAAACAATAAAAATATCTAATCTAACTACTGTTAGCTTCCTTTTTACTCTATATTCATTTTTGCTTGTTTTTCATATGAAAATCCAGGTTTTATTAACTTTCCATTGACTCGATTTAACAAACTTACCGAGTTCCCAGTCCTGTCAATTACCTCACAGCAACACTGCCATGAAATAATCTTCACTGGAATATGCCATGTACCTCCATATTTCTTGTTCTAAGTACTTCAAGGATTTCCAAATGCCTTTCCTTTATACATCATCTTTTTTTAAGAGGAGAAAAATTTATTGCAGAATAGGAATAAATCCTGAGAGACAAGAGCAGTTCTGAATGTGTTGTCCTGTGTATTATCATTTTGGAAAGTTTTCTACCCTGAATTTATGAACTTTCTACATGATTTTTTCCCCTACCTTTTGTAGAAGGCTTTCTTGTCTTCTAAAATGTGCATAATTATCTTTTCTTTGACTAGAAATTATTTTCTATCCTCTCGTTCTTTGTTCTACAATCCTTAGTTTTTATTCAGAGATTTTTACAAAAATTGTAAGAACATACTGATTTTCAAGCTTGCATATTCTTTGATTAGACAAGGAAGGAGCTGATGCAGTTAAATGTCATGTATCTCAGTAAAGCTTCATATTTAAAACAACTTATATTATTTTATCCTTGTAAGGAAATACCTAAGCATTATAATCTGGAGGAGTTTGAAAGTTTTCAGAGAATTTGTTGTGCATTCATCTTTTAAAGTACTGATTAATTAATGCCCACTTTATTAAAACATTTTAATATATTAGCTGATGCAATAATAAAGTATTTTTTGCCTATATAAATCAGATAAAATTAAATTCTAAATGGCCAAATAAGGGTCTTGAATAACATAGAAGCTATTTGCTTCTCCTTGAATAATATAAATCTGGAGGTGGCACGAATGCTATTAGGCACACACCTTTTTTATTTTTCTGATTTTCTGTCTTCAAACTCATCAGTGATCCAGGTTACATGCTAGAACTGCAAAATTCTTCAAAGAAAAGGTCAGGAGGTGGAGTTAAAAAAAAACTATATCTCAAATGAAGTCCTAAAATATACTTTTGTCTAGAAAGTTCTTAGATTTTATTGTTAATACCTGATAACAGTGAGTACTGGAAAATGTTATTCTTTATTAGAAATTTTTTACATAAATAAAGAAATAAGTAAATCAGTACATAATAAATAAATACTTGGATTGTAGCTCACAGACAGAAGAAAATAACTGTCTCATGCACATAAGACCTAGTGATTTTGGATAATATTAATTTAGAAGTACTCATTATAAAACTGTCATATATAGCAAGATAGGGACATTTCCTTGGATAGTGAGAGCTAAAAAGTACTACTCATCAAAAATATCTGGTGAGGATTTTATTTTTGAAAATTTAAGCCAAATATTGTTAATTCACAATAAATTCAGGATGAATATGAATTGTTTCAATCATACATTGTGAATTGTTCAATAATTTTAAATAGTTAAAAACTTTCTGAATTATAAAATATTCATTTGTGTCTGCAAGAAGTTCTATTTAAGATCTTACTTGTGTTGAATATTTTCTACTTAAACTTATTTTTTTCTAACAACTGCAATATTAAATTTTTTTGTACCTTTTCTTTTGCCTGACAGGATTCTGACTAATGGTGGTACAAAAATTGTAATTTAAATAAGTGCTTCACTTTTAAAGATGTAACCATTCAAAACCTGTTTTAGAAGACTGCTATAATAGGCTGGGGAAAATGCATAATTTGAGTAGTTTATTTGACATCACTAGATCCCAAGTAGTGCATTTATTTAACTTCTCAGCAGTTCATTGGCATTTTGGTGAAAAGAGGTTATTGAGGCTATTTAATTAACCTCCAATATTTCACTGGCATAAGAAGCTGACTCATCTGCCAGAATCATTAGCAATTTATAAGCTGAGTTCAGCAGCAAATGGTCATAAATTCAATCACATGTAACCTTTCCAGTAAATGACACTAGTCAATTGAAATTTATTATGAGGGAAATCACAGACTTCGACATTCACTCTAAATATCTAGAGCATTAAGATTCTGCTTGGCAGAACCTTAGATATCACTTTGTAGATAATGTGCAGAATTTTAACCCAGAGAAATGATGAAAAAGAACTGAGGAGTTCCTCTGAGTATTATCAAGAAATATGAGAGGTTCAGTATTTGATAATACTTCATTTGCTTCAATAGGAAAAACTCATACTGTGGGACCTAGAATGATAACTGTGATTACTAAACAGAAAGTACCATAAAACACTGATGAATACATTTGGTTTGGTGTAGAGTTCTGGTGACGGAGTGTGCTTGGCAAGTTTCCATCATGTATTCATGATAAAGAACCTGAGGAAGCAATCAAATTTCATTTTCTGCATCTTTAATGTTAATGTCAGATTATACTTAAATAGAGTAGAATGTAATTGATTTTAGAAGGTTGATTAAATTATCAATAGCCTGATATAAATATAGCCTGAAGGATATTAAATTAACAATACATTTGTTTCATTGTCTGGGAAATTTGGAAAAGTTAAGAAAGAGAGTAACTCGAGGATTACCTGTATAACATGTTAAGAGAATTCAAAGCTAACACTATCATTTTGATTTATTAAATTCAATAAACTGCCAAACCATTTCAATTATAATCCATTCTGTAAAAGACAGAAGCTAATCATAATTTACTAAATGAGAACAAAATGTATTTTCATAGCTGTGTTTAAGTGGGGTTTCCAAAATTAAGATTTTATACATTACATCTAAATGTTCCCCAGAGTCTCACGCGTTTGTAAGGTGTTTGGATCATGGAGGCACCGTACTCTTCAGGAGATGGGGCCTGGTTGGAGGTAGGTCGATGAGGGAGGCATGACTGTGTTGGGTGTGTTGTTATCCTTGACTCCCACTCTCTACCTCCTGTCTACTATGAGATGAGCAGCTGTTCTCTGCCAAGTCCTTTGTCCATCTGTCTCTGCAATGCAGCCAACTAACCACGGACTGAGTCATCTGAAAACTATAAGCCAAGATAAGTATTTCCATATTTAAATTGCAGATGCCAGATATTTTATACTGGCAATCGGAGAGTGAATAATACACATAATTTCACTTAGTAAATATTACAGTTAGTTGGGGCACAGGGTTAGTGAGGAAGTACTGATTGAATTTCAAAATAATTCTCACCTTATATGGCAAAAATTTTAAATCGTTTTGGAAGTAATACATCCTTGTACAGCATCAGCTATTCCACAGAAACAGCTCATCTTTAAAAAGATAAATAAATGCCATAATAGGCTTTATCTAAGATGCTATTTCAGATGAAATGTTCACAGGGATTTTCCATTATATAAAGCCATGGGGAGAATTATGGATAATGTGTGTGCATATATTTAATTAATATTTATATTAAGTATACAGGAAAATAATTTTAGTCATGAGTCATTCATCTGTATCAATTTTATTTTATTTTGTTTTGTTTTATTTTATTTTATTTTTGTACTTGGACTCAAAACTCAGGACATGGCGCTTGTCAGGCAGGCACTTGTGCCACTGAGCTGTATCCCTGGCCCCTCAAATTTATTCTTTCTTGGTGACGTTAAAACAAAATTTTAATGGATCAATATTTGGAAATTTATCTTTCTCACTATTGAGCAATAAGAATATTAGAATATCAATACATTTGGTTTCTCAATCACAAAGAAATGATATCATTATCAAAACTGCATGAATGATGATTTTGTTCAACATGGGCATATAATAATTGAGAAGGGTTAGTTTACAGTTCAACCTAAAGTTAGTCATGCTCCTGTCTACCAGCTACTTTATTATGCAACAGAATACCCTAAACTTAGTTATATAAAATAATGTTTTTTATTTACTCACAATTCCATAGATTGGAGAGCTGGTTCTTCTAGCTTTGACCAGCAGAGCTTAATATATACTGTTGTACTTTATGCATGTATAATTAACTGATCGGATGTAGAATGATCTAGGATGGCCTCACTCATGTCTGGCATATTTGGCCATGGGCCCTCAGCTGGGCGCATCACTTCTTCTCTGTGTGGCATGTCATCTTGCAGAAAGCATTCATTTATATGGTGAGTATGGAAATCCAAGTACAGCAAAGAGCAAATCTCAGTGTGGAAGTTCTCATCAATGTCTGCCTGTGCACATTTGTTACAGTTCCATTCACCAAGGAAGTCATGGTATACAAGCATAGAAGCAAGTTGGAGAAAGGTTGGTTTGGGTTTTTTTTGAAAATCTGCTCTAGATCTGACAATTTATTCTAGAAATTATCATGATTGCCAATAAACTTAGAAAAAATTGATGACTTATTTTTGAGTATTATCATTAATACTTCTGCAACAGGGCAGTATTTCATATGTGTCACTACCAGACAGTATTGAACCATCAGGTGACATGGAACAGTTCTATTGGGTTATAGAAGCCATGGAACAGAATCATCTGTGCTTATCTCCAGTGGTTCAAGCCAACATGAATGGTGTTAAAAAACAATAATGTATTGAAATTTTTCTCTTTGCTTATTTTTTAATTTAAATATTTATCAGTCACATAATTTGCCAAAAGCTTATATGAAGTTAAAGAGCATAATCTGTGTAAATTTGGTTTACTTTACTATCTTTGATATACCATTCACAGTTTTCAACTGAAATATGTGTAATAAACATAACTGAATAGGTTTATTACATATCTCTTCATTTGGAACTGAGTTAACTATCAAAAACATAGCTTATGACAAGGAAATAACCATAAACTAATTTACCAAGTACACTAAACCCATGTTCTTCAGATGAATCTCCTACACACTATTATAACTGCCTAAAAGTTAAATTACTAACGTCTACAGAAGAGTGTCCAGTGTTCATGATCTGGCTTTCTTTGTCTTCTCTAACCTCAGATTCTACTATTTCTTCCATCTAATTTCTCTTCAAGAACACAAGTCCTGATGATGTGTGACATATCTCTGTGTTCCTCACCTCTATTTTTTGTTCCTATTTATCACCATCTTTAAATTACTTTATACATTCCCATATTCACCCGTACACACACAAGCACACATGCACTATTTTTATTGCCTTAGTTTCAATTTAACGTTTAAAACTCAGTATGTCACAGCAGATACCATTTCTGCATTACTGGACCTTCTAGGAACTCTGAGTCTCACTCAGGAAGGCCTTCTCTTTACTTTTGTAATAGCCTCTACTACTGATGCATCTCACTCTTACCACAATGCTGTATATGGTCAGTTATGCAATACCTCCCTCAAAATCCTAATTTCTACCTCCAGTACAATTTGAGAATTGTCCAGTTAGAATCTTAGTGAATATATCATTATGGCTGCAGAATAACACAATACTGTAAACAAAAAAGCCTCTTTAAATAAACAAATGAAGAAGGGTTGAAACAGCACAAATCAATGCACAGTCTGGAAAAAGTAAAAATAACCAAACTCTAGAGAAAGCAATTTGGAAATGCACTTCAAATTTTTTTATGAGTACATTTTAGACATACATAAGGATAGCATTCATCATACAGAATTTGTACCTGTACATGATTTATCTTGCTTTTTTATTTCTCATTCCCCTCTCCTGCCTTCAATCTCTCTTCCCCTCCTTATTTAAAAAAAACCTTGTTTGGATTGTTTTCCTTATATTCTTTCTGTCTTGTTTCTTTTCCCCCCAAATGAGAATTTCCTTCTCATTTAATCATTTTCTACCCATTTCTCAATACTTATATATTTTGGTCCTTATTTACACTTTCAGCTTCTCATATCAGAGAAACCATGTGATATCTGAATATGTGTGTCAAATTTATTTTACCCTAAAACATGGTCTTGAGGTGCATCTGTTTGGTGAGAAATATCTTAAGTTTAGCCTTATTTAAAGCAGAGTAATACTGTATTGTATGAGAAAAAGAAACCTACATCTTCTTTATCCATTAATCAGTGGATGGGCATTTGGGCTGTTGCCAAGATTTAGCTACTACAAACTGTGGCACTAAACAGAGGGGCATTATGTTTTGTCTCTAGATGTTCCCCAAAAGCTTTATGCAGTTACGGAGGACAGGCTGTTCCGAGGAGACTGAATTCAGAGTTTTTGATTTATTTATGGTCTAATGCTAGGATTAAACATGTGAGAGCTACACCCACCCTAGGTCGGTGGCCTGCATGCCATGTAAGAGAACAAAAGAATCTTACCTCTGTTTCGTTTCTTTTGCTGCCTTGTGGATGCCATGACCTGTTTCCCCGTGACACTCCTTTGCTTTGGAGCAAGCTAATTTGTAATAACACCTCTATGAACTGTGAACTAAGTAAACCTTTCCTTCCCTAACTTTGGGTGGTGATTATTTAGTCTCAGCAATGGGAAAATTAACTAAAACAATGAGTGTGCATACATCTCTTTAGAACAATGCTTTTAATTCTTTCAGGAAGATATTAAGAAAGGGGATAACTGGTTCAAAAGGAAGCTCTAGTTTCAGTTTTCTGAAGAATCTCAGTACTGATTTCCACGTAGTTGCGCCAGACTACATGGCCACCAACAGTAGATAAATGTTCCTTTTTCATCACAGTCCCACGAGCAGTTGTTATTGACTGATTTCTTGGTGGTAGCCATTCTTCCTAGAGTGAGATGGAATCTCTATGGTTTTTCATTTCTTGAATTACAAGTGACTTAAACATTTTTTATGTATTTACCTTGTCTTTGTTACTCAGAATTGCTTTTGCTATTCTTGTTGTCTTCTGGTTTAATATGAATATTAAAATTGTTATCTCTAATTCTGTGAGTATACAATTTGTATGTTGACTGGAATTGTATTAAATCTGTATAACAATTTTGGGAGTATGACCATTTTCACTGTATTTGTTCTTTCTGTCCAAGAATAACAAATATCTTTCCATTTCCTGATAGGTTTCCTTTTATCTTGTTCTGAAGGGTTGCATCATGTTCATTGTTTTGTTTTTATTCTCTCTAGTCTGTTTTATTTCATTCAGTTTTATTCGGTTAAAAAGAAAAAAAAATTAGGTTATTTGGGAAAAAATATCTCTGTTTCTTTGATTTGGGAATTCATCACTCTGAATTTCCCTCCTAGGATTGCTTTCATTGTGTCCCATAAGTTCAAGGATATTGTATTGGCATTACTATTTAATTGTAGAAACTGTCTAATATTTCTTCAATTTCATCTGTGACCCATTGGTTGTTCAGGATGGTATTACTTAAGTTCCATGTGTTTATGAAGTTCTTGTGGTTTCTTTTGCTATTGTTTTCAAATTTCATTGCAATTTAGTGTTATAATACATGTGAAATAATTTCAAGTCCTTCACATTTACATAAGCATGTTAAATGGGGTAATATGTGGTCTATTTTGGAGAATATCCCACATGCAACTGAGAAGAATGTGTATTCTGATGTAGTGGAGTGGAACATGTTGTACGCATCTACTAAGTCTTTGTTCAAAAGTTTGATTCAGTTCTAACATTACATTTTTTATTTTTTTCTATAATTGATCTATCTATTTGTGACAGTGGGGTATTGAGGTCCCCCATTACAACTGTATTAATGTTTAATTTTTCATGTCTGTTAATACTTATTTTATATAGTTGGATGTGATGGTATTGTATGCATATATCTTTATGATTGTTATCTCTTCATCTTAGATTGTTCCCTCAACAAGGATATAGTGATCTTCGGTGTCTCTCTCAATTAGTCTTGGCTTGAAATTCATTTTATCTTCAAATAGAATAACTATCCCTGTTTTTCTGGGTTCCTGTCACACAGAATATGCTTTTCCAACCTTTGAATAGTCTATGAATTTATTTTTGAATTCAATATGTCTCTTGAATATTGCATATTGTTGAATGTTGCTTCTGGTGTGTTTCTTTTGATTGGTGAAATGAAACCATTAACACTGATGCTTAAAAGTGATTATGTATTGACATATCCTTGTCATATTTTTTTTCTGTTTGGTGGTCCTTCTTTCCCCTCTATTTAATTGTTTGCCTTTCCTGGTAGACTTATTCTGTGCAAGGTCATGGTTTTGTGGTTTCTGTTATCTCTAACATTATCTCTGCAGAAATTTTGGAGTGCTCATTTAGTGTTTATGAATTACCTCAGGTGTTCTTTGTCATGAAAGTATATTATTTCTCCCTTAATTTTGAAAGGTACTTTTGCAGGTTGCAACAATCTGGGTTGGAGGCTGTTTTCTCTTATGGCTTGTAATACTTCACTGAAGGATCTCCTTTATTTGAGAGTTTTTGTTTGGCAATCTTCTGTGTTTAAGAGTTTTTGTTTGGCAGTTCTGTGATTCTGATAGATTTTCCATTATTGGTGTTTATTCCTTTTCTCTAACAGCCTTTAATATTCTATTCTTTTATTGAATTTCTAGAATGTTTGGCTATTATATGCCTTATATAGATTTATTTTGGCCATGACAAATTGGAGTTCTAATTCTACATCCCTCACTATAAATCAAATTATTTCCCTGCTTGGGAAATTTTCTGCCATTACTTCTGTGAACAGGTTTTGTTTTTTATGCCACTTGCTCTATCTCTGCTTTTTCTTGACTCTGATCAATCTTTTGTTCTTCTTTACATTATCTGTTGGGTTGATAGTTCATGATCCCTTGCTATTGTGAAGAAATCTTTCTTTTTATATCCTAGCTTCTATTTCTGATTTTCTGCACTCATATTGGCTTGTTCTGCTGTGTATAACTTCAATGGAAATTTTAATCTCCTGGATATCTGTTTGACTCTCATTCATTGATTCCATTTCTCTCCTATTTTGGACATTTCTGGTTCTTATCATTTTCCTAAGCACTTCTTTTTTAAAAAAAAATTTGTATGTGTCTAGACCTACTGACCATGTCTTTCATTATGGTCACCATCTCTGTAGTTATCTGAGAAATTACTTAACATTTGATGTTTTGTGAAGTGGGATATGCCTTTCCATTTTCTCTTACTCTCTTTGATCTTTTCTCAGAGTACTGTGGTTTCCAGTGTAAAGGACTTTTACTTCCATTACTTCCATTACTACACTGATATTTTATTTTTCTTCATGCCATTGTAAAAAATGTGGTTTCCCTAATTTCTCTATCAGTGAGTTTGCTATTTGTGTGCAAGAATGTTACTGATTTTTGAGTTTTGACTTTCTATTCTGTTATGCTACTAAATTTGTTAACTAAATCTAAAATTCTTTTGGTGGAGTTTTGGGGTCTTCCATATAGAGTATTACGTCATTTGCAAATAATGATAATTTAACTACTTCCTCACCTATCCCTTATCCTTTATTTCTCTTGTCTAATTGTTCTGGCTAATGCTTACAGTACTGTATTGACTAGGAATGGTGATCATGGACAACCTTGTCATTTTCTTGAGTAAAAACATTTTTTAGAGTAAAAACTTTCAGTGTTTGACTATTTAGTGTCATGCTGGCTATTTTTGGTTTTTCATACATAGCTTTTATCAGATTGAAAAAAAGACCTATTTCAGTTTTCTTTAGGGTTTTTAACATAATTAAGTGTTGGACTTTGTCAGATGCTTTTTCTGCCTCTATTGAGATAATTGTGTGGTTTTTGTTCTTGGTTGTGTTAATGTGGTGTATTACCACAGTGATCCATTTAAATATGTAGAATCAAACCCTTTTTTTCCAGCTCAGGAGGACTTAAGTGTATTATACCCTTTTTTCTTCCATATGTGAGATTTTATTGGTTCTATTGAGGATCAGTACAGACATTTTGCATGTACACAACTATACATAATTCTTAATAGATGTACCAAAAATCTAGAAAGCAATGTATTGTTTCTCTTTCAGTTAATCCAGTGAATTTCCAACTTCAGATTTGTAGGCAAATTTTCTGTAAGAAGATTAAGTACCAATATCTTCAAATGTTGGTAAAGTGTTACTTATGTCCCACTGATTCACAATTTCATTTCATATACACAGCATACTCAACTTTTTTATCTTTCACAGCACAGTAACAAAATTATGCAAACTGAACTACCATGACTAAAGGTGTTATGAATCGCGCATGTTTCTGACAGGGCATCAGTCATGAAGTGGTTTTTCTTTAGGAAACAATTCTCCTAAAAACAATATGGGATTAGAAGTCATTTAAAATAGCCAAGAAATATCAAATGCATGACTGCGATTCCAAATTGCCATTTAGTATGCTTTGTATTTCAGGATATAAAACTAATGCCCACCTCTGACACATTAAACTGACACCCAAGACAGTCAATACCTGCCATAATTCAATGTCCCACTGTTTTCTGTTTGTACCAAAAAATAACCAGCAAATGATTTCACCTTAAAAAAATCATTTAAATTTAAAAAAATAGGGTGGCATGGAATTACTTACTTCTCATAAATATTTCTAGAATTACTAAAAAATTTGCATTTACAAAATAGTAGGTAAAAAATATTCCTCTGGATTGTACAAGGAAGGAAACAGGGCTACTAAGACATGGTGTGTGGTTAATTAGACTCAGCTTCTTTCTCTTCTGCCTCATCAGAGCCTGAACTAGGCTCATTTTTAGCGTCTGTTTTCCACAGGTGAGTCTTCACTTTGGTTTCTTAATTAGCCACTTCAGTCTGTTTTCTCCTTTCTCCCCCTTTCCCATTTGCTTGCATTTTTTTGTCCGAAGATTTATCCTTTCCTTCAGCCTTTCTTCATTTCCACTTTTTCAGGACCAGGTTTAGGGGACAACCTTGCAGATCTCCTCTTGGACTCCCCCTTTCCTGTTCCTTTGACCAAGCTGAGCTTCCTCGCAAGCATGTTGGCGACACGGAGGGCACGTGTGGAAGCAGCAGGGGGAACATGGTGGCTCTGCCTCTCCTGCCACCACCAGAGCTGCCGCTGTGTATTATATCTTAATTGCTTCTTTATTCTAAAATAATTTTGTAAAAAATTTCTCTTATAGAAATAAGCACCATCTTAATTTATTTTAATGTATTACCTATTTTATTTCTCTGATTTCTGAAATCAGTGTACACATTAGAATTAAAATCAGTGTTTAGATACTTATTATAAAATCACTTCTGCATATTTCCATTTCTAATAAGAACAATGTACATAATGCATTTGATTTTATTTCATATTTTACCCCATTCAGCGCATTTCCTATCCTTTTTTTATACTTACAGATGCATTTCCATTTTAATCAGTATGATACAATTATGTTCTTTTGTCTAATAGTTCATATTTTATTGAATTTTACTAAAATGAAAATATGCTTTACAATATTTAACTTTTTGTATTTTGCAAATAAAATTTTCTGTTAAACCTCAAATAGACTCTCTCTCACTTACTTTGATGAATCTTTTACTAAGTATCACTTTTCTATAGCTTATTTAATTTGATTTTGGAGAAGACAATATGGTGCACATCAACACACAACACACAAAAATAGATGGCACATCTTTCCTTGTGTTATCTCATTGTCTGCCTTGTTGAGCTGAATCCTTAAATATTTTTTCCCCTTAGATTTTAAAGTCTAGTTGAATTACAAATTACAATTGAGCACTGGAGATTTATCTCAGCGGCATAAGCAACTGCCCAGCAAGCCATGAGGTGGTGAGTTGGATCCCCAGTACCAACAAAACAAAACAAAACAAAACAAAACAAAAAATTGCAAATGAAATACAATCACAGCATTTACAGCTATATTTTAGCTGGTGTTATCACTGTTGAATTGAAAAGGGAGGCCCTTGTGTTTGATTTACTGTATATACAGATCACCTAATTTAAAATTATTTTAAGTTATTTAGAACTCTCACTCAAGTTTACCTCTTGGGATCCTGATCCTTTATCTTTTCTTTAAATAATTACATACTGTTTCAGGTCATAGTAATAATCTAGTACATTTATACATAGATAGTATATTTCTACTCTGGATATATACACTATTGAAACAGGCAATATACATGTTCTGACTATATTGAGAATGAATTATTATGCCTATTTTATACCCCATATATTGTAAGTTGTGAAACTATGTGCTTGATCCTTTCCTCATTAAATGCGTTTGGCTGCTCCCATAGCAATGTGATAGGGATGCAGAGGGTGAACAAATAGAACCCCTAAACTTTCCTCATGTCATAGTGACTTGCTATGTTGTGTGTCCTCAAACTTCCATTAATGCTTTAATTTAGGATTTTCTTCAAAGACTCAAAATGCCCTCAAAAAATATTCCTAGTTTATAACCATATGAAAATCATTATAATTATCTATGATATGGTTGTTATAAAAATCATTATAATATCCCTTGTATGGCTTGCTATTTGTTGCTATTCTTTTCTAGTCTGTAATACAATATTTTGGAAAGAAGAAAATTTTGACAAAAAATTCCATCTGTTCATAGTACAGGTCTGAAAGTGTACTAAAGGGACAAAATATCTGTACTAAAGGGACAAAATACCTGAAGTGTGTAAGGCTGGGTAATGGTGGGGGAAGGTGAGAGTTTCACTGCAGAATCACTGCAGACTCTGCCATGAGATGGCAGTTGAGAAATATAAATAGATATTTATTGTTTTGGAACATTTTCCCAATAAAGTATCATATGATCACAATTACTAGGTTTAGTCATTGTGTATTTTAAAATTTTATTTTTAACTTTCTCCATTCCTATAGCTACTTTCCAGAAAATATTAGAATAATTTATTTAAGTAGCATAATTTTTCAGGTATTAAAAATAAACTCAGGATCTTTCTTCAAATAATGAGCACACTAGAATGTATCCTTTTCCTAATATTAGAAAATAATCATTTACAAATTAATTTGCATGAATGAAAGAAAAATACCTCTTTCCATCATATGTAAAAATTTCTATATAGAATTAAATGTGTAATTATGTTGTCAAAAACTTAAGTTTTAGTTATAATATTGAACATTTTGTGATTAAAGTATTGCACAAGTGATGGAGTAGATACTTAGGACTATCAACTCTGATCTTGAACTAGATGTCTTTGCTTTAAAGACTTAAGCCCTTAAGATGATGTAAATTTTACTTTGGATATTTAATGTTTTTCTTAAATAGTAAGAAATGTGGCAGAGGTTGTGATAAATGTCTTAAAAGAGATAACACTTTGTAGAATAACAATAGTTTATAATATTCTTAGCTGTGAACAACGAAGATATTTTGAAAATTAGAAATTTAGCTTGTATCTTATGACTTTCTAAGATATTTACTAATGTAAATATTGTAGCTACCTTCAGAATCTGAAAATTATTTTGATAATTGGTTGTCAAGCATAGATTTACATTTCTTTGTAGTGGTTATTAAATGAATCTATATTATAAGCTTTAAAAATCTAGATTTTTTTGGTATAATCAATAGAATACCTGGTCTTAAGTTAGAGAAATATTTTCTCACAAGTCAAAAGATATTTTATACCTTTAAGTACTGTAATCTGAACTATTAGAAAAATTTCTGGAATTATTGTCTAACAGTAATTATTAAATAAATTAGCAAAGCTTAAGAACCAGATTTCTAAATATCACACATTTCACTAGGCAAAATAACAGAACACATAGTAGCCACTTTATTTATTATATCTTTGTTACACATGTTTTTCTATCTGTAAACCCTGTATTTAAATGGCCTTACTTGGGTTTCTGTATTGATTTACTTCTCCTTCTCTCCTTCCCTGCAGTGAGTTCTCATCTTTCATGTCATACTCTGTGTGAAGAGAGCATTTGCTTACTCACCAATTGATTGATATTTCAATCACTTTTGGAATTTCCTCTCTTAAGCACTTGCTGGTGAAGATGATCTTCAGGCAGAGGATTTAACAACAACCAAGTATTTGCCATTCATCAGTCACTATTGCTGAAATATTTCCGATTTGGATATATGCAAGAAAAATTGTAGCACATAAGCGAAGACAGAATAACTGTGATTTGTAAGGATATCTTCCCAAAGCTCATTTCAGATTCCTAATAGCCTAAGCTATAGTGCTCCAATATTATAATAGATGCAGTCTAAAACTGGTACTGATCGCTTGTTTTTGTCCTTTTTTCACTGAAACCTCCCCAAGATTAAGAAATTCATCAGAGATTATAGACAGAGCCAATCTCTATAAGGGGATCAACATTTCTGAATACCCCCACGCTAACAAGTGAGAGCCAGAGATCTGAGCATCTCTTGCGAATTTGACTATATGCAATATAGCAAATAAGGAAAGATTTTCTTCTGCCATCTCTTTGAAGGCAAATATTTTTGCCTGTTTTGCTCTGTTCTGATCAATGGTATTGCTCTATTCAATATTCTGTTTTTATAATTTCGGTATTTCCTTCGATATTGCTCTACCTGATTAAAGGAACAACTATTGTGGAGAAAACCAGATATACTATTGTACCTATTGCTGTTATCCCGGTTCTGTACCAATTTCACTGCACTGCCTCAATTGGCTTTGTCCTTTCTTGTTCTGCTGTATTTTACTACCTTCAAAATTTAATTGATTAATTAATTAAAGTAAAAAAATAATAAATAAGAAAAAATATTTAAAAAGTAAATAACAACAACAACGATCAGTAAGGTGCTGAGCAAGCTGAAACATGATATAACTAAACAGATAATGGACTTAAAAAGCAAAAGGAGGAAAAGAAAATGCTCTAAAGGATATAACTGCATGTATATTTAAGTGTGTAGGATTGATAACCATGTTGCTAAGTTTTTGTTGGATGGTGAACAGAACTGTTTGCAGCCTCTCTGTTTGTCCACTTTGCATGCTTTAATTTTGTAACTTGAGCAACTATATCCAAGAAGACAATATGTAATGTATCAACTAGTGATTTCTTACTGTTATTTTTTAAATTCTGTATTGTTTGTACCCTTTTTTCTGTTTTTTTTCTCCTCTCTTTAAATAAAAAATTAAAAAAAAACATTGCTGAATAATGACTGATAGATCCGCTGGTGAGGAGAACATGGGCAGCAGAAACCAGAGGAGCTCACTATCTCAGGACTCTGCTAGTCTCCTACAATGCTAGCAGAGAGTAAAGGAGAGAATTTTAGAACTCAATCACAGAATAGGGAAAATAAAGGTGGAACTGGATCTGAGAGAAAACGATCTGATTCTTAAAAAGGGCTGTTTTTTAACCTGTTGCTATATTTTTTGTCTTAGTTATTAACTAAACAGTAGCTATCTAACATATATTAGTATCACTGTATATTATTTTTACAAGTACTTAACTGTTAATTTATATCTCACAATAACTGTGGAACATGGGTACTTCAATTTTATTACTGTTATAATTTTTCACTAGAGGTCTCTTAAGAAAGCTTATTTACTTATTGAATAACCTAAAATGATAATTCCACTTTAATTTTAAGTACCCTATATCTAGCTAATTTATGTTATTTAAATCTTTTCTGGTTCTGAAATAATTTGTATTAGTGTATAAAGTAGATTGCAAAAAAACATTGCTCCTTCAAATTAAAGAATGTTTTTGTTATATTTGTTAAATTTTCTACTGGAATGAAGTGTTTTAAATCAATTTTGTAATAACTGACATGACTAAGTTACAATATATTTTTTCTAGAATTTTATGTTCAAAAGTCAAAAGTTTTATATGCTACTTCCTGACTAATTGATAGTTATATACAAAGAAGTCATAGATTGTTAAGTCATTTATAACATTCATATATAAGTCCATGTTGAAATTGTATTAGAAATTAGAACTTAGAATATTATGAGAGGAACTACAAATTTATTGTACTGACATCAAAATTAATATAAAGGAACTGATTTTCAGTTGTTTTAGACTGTTTTAACTTCTTGGTACCATTTAGAAATGGTGCTTTTTTAGTTATGGCAATATACACATGGAAGAGGAAAGAGCACTTCTGTACACTATATGTAGTGTAAAATTTCACTAAGAAAATACCTTTCTGCATATCTTATCCTATAATATTATAGACCAATTGACGCTGCTCATTTGGACCATGGTGGTACATTCCAGAAAACTTCTTTCCATTTTTATCACTGATTTAGTACATACTAGGTGTGTTTGCATGTGGTAGGTTTGTATGAATGTGTGTGGATGTTGGTAGAAAAACAAAGTGAGCCTGAGGGAGTTGTGTGATTATGATAGTGAGTATGGGATTGCCTGCCTACTGAAAACAACTGCAAAGACTATTTTCTACAAAACTCTAAGAAACACCATTTTTGCCATATACAGTATTCCTGTAGGAAGCAACTCGGTTTGTTCCACAGACTTCAAATGAATCACAGATAGTGACTGGATCTCTTTGAATCTGTGAACATTTTGTGAATAAAAGTTGACTGGCTTATTTATAAGTATGTGCAAAAATCATAAATGTTATGTAGGCTAATGTAAGCCTATCTGAGAATGATTTCACAGCAGGAAAAATAATAAAAAGACATTAAGGTATAACCAAAGTACTAAGACAAATGTCACAAAGGAAAGGAACCTAACTTAATATCTAAACATAAATATCTAACTTAACTTGAGCTACTAGAAAGTAGACAGTCACTGAATCAAGATCTAATTCAGATCTGAAAAGGGATTTACTAGCCAAAAACAAAAGATGGAGTTTGACAGTATTTCCTAGAGGTAATTCTCATTCAGAAGGGTGTGATGGGAGGAAACCTGGCCTGTCTGAGGATTTGTAGAGAGACAGTGGTACTCAGAGAATGTGGGCCTTGAAAGAGAAGCCAAGGATCTATGCAAGCAAGTAGATAACATGAACCATTTGGGTCTTTAGTTAATAAGTAATAGGATGATTGTTAAAAATTTCCAATTGTATTAATGAGCTGGGGAGGGTTGTTGAGTGACCTGGTAAGTTTTTTGTTCTGAAAAGATGACTATGGATATGATAAATACAGCCATTTTGGAAAAAGAGCTTATCAGGAAGAGAGAAATTATTAGGTAGCTATTTCAAATAGGACAACTTGGACAAGGTTGGAATGATAAATTAGTAATTCTAGAATTCAAAAAAATGAAGTCAGTAATATTTCACATTGGATTATCATGTAAGAGTTAGTAAAAAGGAAAAAAACAGCAAAATTTCTAGGTTATGTGGCTAGAAGTGGTGATACCATTCCCTGTTATGTGAAGCACTGCAAAATGACTAGATTTGGTATAATAAAGGTGGTGATGACTACTATGAGAAGACTTCTGGACCAGATGAAAAACTTTTGATCTACCCTAAAGGAAATGTTCATGTGAGTCTTGGACCAAAGAAAAGTTTTGGCAAAAGAGATAAAAGTTGAGAGTCATAGGCATACCCAGGGTTAGAGAAACACTGGTTTGATTGAAATGATCTATAGAAAAGGAGAACAGAAAAGATAAAAAAAATGCCATTGCTCTTCACAGAACACTAGCTTTTAGTAGCTAATAAACGAGTAAAAGATGCCTCTACAGTGGCTTCTGGAAGATGGCCAAGCCACATGAAGGAAAATTTGAAGGAAGTGGTTATGATTTACATTTAGATATCCTCTTCAAACCTCCAGTGGAGCTTTTGGGTGGTGACTGCATCTTGGGGACATGATATTCCAAATGCATTTGTCCACTGGTGAATGTATAGCTAAATGTAATGTGAGGGGATGAGTCTGGTCAGAGAGACAGGTCACTGGGGGCATGGCCTAGAAAAATATCTCCCTGCCCCACCCTACTGCCTTTCACATCCCCTCTGCTTCCTGGTTGTCCTGACAGGAGCAACTGTCCTTTGCATAGGCCCTTCCACCATGGCTTCCTGCATTTAACCAGCCAATCAAAGACTGAAACCTCTACAAACTGTGAACCACACTGATCCTTCTTTAAGTTGCAGGTATTGGATATAGTGTCTCAGTAATTAGAAAAGTGACTAGAACAGAAGTGAAGTGAAGGGAGAGTTTTAATATGGAGGAAGTCACATGAAGTTAGTATACAATAGTGACCAGAATCACTTTATAATGAGAACTGAAATAGATCCCTTAGTGTCTAACCAAACTCAAACATTTTCTGTTACTAGTGATGAAGGCTGATTATCAAATAAATGCAACATGCCACTCAGAATTGGAAAATACAAATGCAAATAGATACAGATGACTAGTTTCTCTAAGAAAGACATAAAGGATAATATTTTCTATGAATTTCTAGTAGTTCACTGAATGAAACTTAATACTTGCAGAAGGCACAAAATTTGTACATCTAGCATTATAGCTGGCATTTTAATGTTAGATCAGGACAGGTATTAACATTATTAATAGAAAGAACTGATTAATAATCATAAGCCTTTTAATGGAAATGACAACAGATGCATATTAGGTTCCAAGACAAGGGAAATATGCCAAAGCAAATTAGTTTGTGTGAATAGTTCTCTCATCAATACTTGTTTTTAAGATAGAGCTTACATCTTGATCATGGCAGAAACAGATGAAAATTTTAAAATTTAATGGTGAACTGAAAGAGAAATATTACTAAATTCCCTTTGAGCCCCCTTTTGTTACTAATCTGACTTATCCTCAGTTCTTATCTCTTCTCTGATATATTTTTTAGATACTCAGGATGTCACTGGTGACTCTTCACTTTGATTCTTAGCATGTGCCCCACTATCTTATGGAGAGATGTTTCTGTTGTACATATACAAACTTCTCCACATGCATGTGAAAATGAATTCCCACATCCCAGCAAGTTTTGAAGTTTATCTAGACTCTGTAAGACAAAATAGTATTTGATAAACTTGATAAATTTCTCTTTCTGTACAGTATATCACTTATTGATGTTCTGCATATGTATAGATTTCATTTATTCATTATTTAAGCATTACTTGATTCACTTATGTTGATCTTTGACCACTGAATATCAAAGCTTTACATACCACTCATAAATTATTCATAAATGACTGCCAGGCACTGGTACATTTTCGTGCTTTCTCTGTTTCATTATTTTCTTAATGATTTTCAGAGATTAAGTTTTACTTTCACCTACCTCAGGACTGTGTTAAGGGACCATCGCTATGGAAAAACACCTTAGAAAGTCAACTTAATAGAGTGAAAGTTTATCTTGGCTCATGTTTTCGGAGGTTTAAATCCATGTCCATGTGGTCTTACAGCTTTTAGGCCTTCGGAAAGGCAAAAACATGATGCTGGAAGAGTATGAAAGGAGGAAAGATTTTCATCTCATGCAACCAGGAAGCAGAGAATTAAAGAAAAAGAGACCAGGAATGAGATATGGTAACCAAGGCTCTGACCCTAACACCCACTTCTTTAAATTAGGCCTTGCCTCCTAAATTTTCATTACTTCCTAGTAATGTCATCAAATTATAAATCTGTCAATGAATTAATCTGCTTTGAAGTTAGAGTCCTCATGAGCCAATTGCTTTCCAAAAGTCCTTCAGCTATCAACCAAGTCTTTAGCTCATGGTCTTGTGGGACATTTTAGATTCAAATCATAACAAGTCTTATTGCACAAGTTTAGGATCTACATTCCTTTAATACCTTCCTTTCATCTCATAACAGCAATAATATTCTTCAATTCATTCCTAGCCAAGTGAATTATAAAAATCCCCACAGTGTTATATCTCCAGTCAAATCATTTCAATTCTCATTTGAAGCAGACAGTTTAAATAGCTGATAGCAGCAGCAAGAATGTATTTCCAGTGCTTGCTGTTCATTTCCCATACCAACCCAGATGAGAAATTTTAGTGTTCTGTGAATTCTAAACAATTTTTCTTCGGCATATGTCAGACTGGCTGCATAAAAACCACCCAAAATGATTTTAAAACACAAGTTCTCAGTATCTCAGTAAGCTTGGGGTGCAATCCAAGAAACTGTAATTCTTAGAGCTTTTCCAAGCAATTCTGATGCTAAGCCAAATTTGAAAAACTCCACTATAATCTGTTTGCTTCAGTTTGTCATATAGGAGATCACATTGCTCCAAACTGTTTCAACATTGAACATATGCATATGCACCAGAATTTCAAGCTTTATCACTCACTATTGATATAATCTTGGCTAAGTAATTTAACTTCTCAGTATTTTAGTTTCTTCATTAATAGGTGTTTTTGAAGGATAGAATGAGCTAAATGTTCCTATAATGCTTAAGCAATAATGGCTGAAGAAAGAGAATATTATTTTATTCATTCATTTACTTTAACCAATAATTTATTTATCTTTCACCAAGTATTTCTTGAAAATTTACGCGGTCAGATATCATGATACATGTCTGTAATTCTAGCTTTCTGGAAAGTTGAAGCAGGAGGATCATAGTTCAAGCACATTCTTGGCAATTTACTGGTTTTGTAAGAGCCTATCTCATAATAAAAATAGCAAATAGCTAAGGTGTAGGCTAGAGCCTAGAGCAAGATTTCCTGGGTTCACTCTCAGGACTCAAGATGGCAATGACACCAACAAAATAAAAGATGAAGTGTGAGTTTTCAAATTCAAAGAATTTATGATTAAAACCTAGTCTCTACTTCTGTGAGATCAACTTTTTAAAAAAGAAAGAAAATAAATAAAATTTTTAAAAAGAAAAAGAGAATAACAAATGCTAGCCACTAGATGATTAATTTCATAAATCAATCTGGTTAGGTCACAGTATTCAGACACTGAGTCAATAATATTCTAGAGTTTTCTGTGACTATTATTTTCTGGATAACATTTCTATTTAAATCAGATTAATCAGAGTAAGCCGATTTTCTTCCACATCATGGGTGGAACTCAATCTGATAAACATTTTTTTAAAGCAAACAAAAACACACCCTGACTTCCCTAGATGAAGAGGAAATTCTACTGGCAGACTGTCTTTAGACTCAAAATTGACTATATCCTGGTCTTTATCCTATCAGCATACCCTGCAGGTTTTGGATTTTCCAGCCTGTACTATTGTAAGAAACAATGCTTTAATCTCTTTCTCTGTCTGTCTTTGTCTTTCTTCCTGTCCCTGTCACTGTTCCTGTCCCTGTCTATGTCTGTCTGTCTGTCTCTCTCTCATAGATAAATGGCTAGCTAGATAGGTAGACACACAGAAAGACAGACAGACATTTATTCAGTCTAACATTCTGTCTGGAGAACCCTAAGAAAAACTGTGAGAATGTGGAAAAAATTGAAACCTTTTGACCTTGCTTATTACCCAAAGTAGTTGAATTTATATAATTAAAAATAGAATGGATAATGTCAAGTGCGTGGGGAGAGGAGAATGAAGAGTCATTGTCAAAGCACACAGAGTTCCAGTTTTGCAAGATGAATTCTGTAGATTGATTTTAGATGATAGCATTACAATATGAATGGATTTAATACCATTGAACTATACCATAAAAAAGGTTATGGTTGTGAATTCTATATTATTTGTTTAGCCAAAAGAAAGAGAGAGAGAAAGAAAGAAAGAAAGAAAGAAAGAAAGAAAGAAAGAAAGAAAGAGAGAGAGAGAGAGAAAGAAAGAAAGAAAGAAAGAAAGGAAGGAAGGAAGGAAGGAAGGAAGGAAGGAAGGAAAGAAAGAAAGAAAGAAAGAAAGAAAGAAAGAAAGAAAGAAAGAAAGAAAGAAAGAAAGTATTGCTCATATACTTGCAGCAGCAAGCAGAAATACTGAAATGTCACCCAGGCGTTGGAGACAGATATATTTTACATTGATGGGCACTGATACAAATCATTCCCAAAATATAAGGCCCTAAAGGCCCAGGGAGGGAGGTTTTTATGGAGTTGATAAGGGAAGTACAGAGACAGAGTACTTCACTGTCTTTCATTGCTTCTTACAACATGCATCATAGTGACCAGCTATGTGTCACAGTGATCAGCCATTCCTAAGAGACAGAAGTAGTAGTAACTTGACTGGATCAGATCAGGACTAAGAGTTCAGGCTTTCCCTTGAACATGAAGATTTTAGCATGTGTTAACCCCAACAGCATGTAACCAGATTTATTTTCAGAAAGTCTACTTTGGTGAAGCAGTGCAAAGAATGGATTAAGAGGAGTTAAAAAAGAAACTGATAAGGAATTTATTCAATGACCAAAAAAGATATCATAATAGATGAAATAGGATGAGTAGAATTAGAGAGAGTAACTAATGTATCATTAGCATTAGTTTTATCCACTGAGTGATTCATTGCATAATGGCACAACTGACATGGAGAAATTTACTTAAAAAATTAGTAGTAATTTATACAATGACTATCCTAGAATACATAAGATTTCAATATGAAAATAATGCACTGTTTTAAAATATCAAAATCTTTTAGGCGATTCACATGAGAATTTCTAATCAGAGAGAGTGGAGGTAAAAGCAAGGTGCTGAATCCTCGTGAATGATTACTTATTGCTAAGAATGAGATCAGCTACTTTGGAGTGAGAACATTGCATTATGGATTTTTCATATTCTTTTTATAAAGCAATGAAAAACAGAAGTATCTAATAGGAATTTTGGAATCATTTACTTTTAACTTAAAATTTTAAGGACACTGCAGAAGAATTCAAAAAAATTTGATAATGGTAATCATGGAGGAAAACTAGGAAAATGAGTATATTAAAACCTATTTTACTAGCATATATTTTTAGGAAGAGCCCTAGATCAGGACATGGCTGCTCCCAAACACGCTATGTTATATGCAGAAAGCCCAAGAAGAAGGGTGTGTCAGTCTGGTGGCTGCTGCACCAAAGAGCACTGGGGTTAGTTAGAAGGCAAAAGATAAGGCAAGAACTTTACTGTGGTGTTTGAGGAAAGTGACAGGCACTGACAGCAAGCCAGCTTACAGTTGGTTATTTAAAATAATTTCAAGAGTTCTTAGAGATAGGGACTCTCCCTAGTTACCTATTTCTTGGTTCCGGAGTGATTGAAGCCAGAGTGAGAGATCTAGGTAGAGGAGGTTTTGTCAGTCAGCTTTGCATTTCTGTGATCAAAATACTTTTGAATATCAACTTAAAGGAGTAGTGAGTTATTTGGTCTCATGACTTCAGAGATTTCAATCCATAGTTGACTATTGCTGGGACCACTGTGAATCAGAACATCATAGCAGAGGAGTACGGTTTAGCAGAGCTGTTTCTCATGAGGCTTGGAGCCAGAAAGAGACCAATAAATCAGAGAAAGGATCAGAATGCAAGATCTGGTCCCCAAGGCTCTGTCTCCTTAGCTCCTTCTCTTGAACTAAGTCTCATCTCCTAAGTTCTACCACTTGCCAGAGGTCCATCATTATGGCTCTTTGAATGGATGAATCTATGATGAAGTTAGAGTCTCCATGATTCAATCACCTCTCAAAAGCCTATGAACCAGCATCAAAGCTTTCAAATCAATGACACTTTTGAGGGTCTATTTTAGATCTCAACTATAACATTTGGGTGTGACCATTTTATTTCTTTATTTTATGATAAATACACCAATGTAAAATCTACTATTTTCATAAAACTTTATTTACACAATAAGTATTGCTAACTATAGGAACTTTGCTGTATACTGATTCACTAGCGCATATGAATCTTGAGTAATTAAACACTTGTAACTGACTCCTCTCCACTTCCCCATTCCATCAACTCCTTTCAACTACTTTTCTCTTTATTTCTATGAGTTTAAAAGGAAAATATTTCTGTCATCCTGAGTTTTATGGATTAAATATTGTTATTAATTACTTGATTTTCATCCTTGGGTTTTTATTTTAGTGACTTAATAGAGTTATAGTACAGCATATTGTCTCAAATCATATTTTGAAGATAAGTAAATTAAAATGAATTAATGAATAGCAAACATCAAAAAGAAGGTGATTTTTTGTCCTGAACTGTTTGGTTTTGCATTTGAAAAAACATTGGTACTTTCCTATCACTAGGAACCCCACATCCTGTAAAAGCAGTCCCCGCGTTAGAATAGAGGAGATAAAAGACTTGATTAATGCAGTCAGTTATCAAAGAAATAAAACATGAGTATCAGTACCAAGACGTGATGTAATAAAAGGCTGTAGACTGCATTACCAAGGGCTTTTGGGATATGTGGGGGCAATTGCAATTTGCAATTAATTCAGATTTAAAGTTTAGGAAATACAGAGAACAGTATAAATACTATACAAATGTTTCAGTTGTTTTTGAAAGGAAAGACTCTGCAGAGGGAAGTTGACTTCTTTTTTTCAGAGGAAAGCCTTGGACATGCTTATAAGCTGAGATGAAAAGCTTTGAAAAACAGTGAAGTGGAGAATAGCAGAGGACATGGATGATCCAGGAGAGATGCTGGGGGCTGGGAGATGAGAAGCACAGGTGGAAAAATTAGATTTGAACAGCGAAGCAACAGTTTTTGTGGCTGCATAATTACTTGTGCATAGGTAGATATAAATGCAGATGAAATCATTTATTTCTGTCAACCTCCAACATCTTCATGCAGTGAATGAAACGACATATAATGACAATTTGAAGGTTGAGGAGAGTGACTATGAGTTTCCTCAAAAGGGAAAAAAATGACAATTTATCAACTGCACATGGAGAACATAATTTTGTAGTTGTAACATATGTCATCATTCTGCCTGAGATGATTCATATACGATAAGGAGTGTCTGTAATTTGTGATCTCATTTTTAGGATAACCAAGCAAGTGAGCCGGGAATGAAGCTGAGTATACCGATACTAAAATGGCTAGTAGAACTGAAAAGAAAACAAGCAACATAAGCCTAAGAGTGAAAAAGAAGCATAAGCACAAAGCACAGAGACGTACATAGTGGTACAAAGTAAAATAGCTGGGAAAACTATTCGTAAGAAAATAGAGGGCTTTAAAACCCCAAAGGTAAATTCCAGGTTCCTTAAACACTACTGTGTCCTTTCAGCCACTCAAACTAGCCAGTGGAGTCATCATTTTCTTTCCTGCTTTTATCTATAGCTCCATCCTACCTGTCAGGAATCCTAAATATGTCTGAACCTCAAAACACTGTTCAGCATCTTTTGCCCTGGATTAATCAGGCTTTCTGCTTCCTTGGTTTCCTGTTCACTTTCTGTACTGAACTACTCTACATTTTTTTCCTTTTCCTTAATTGAATTTTTGCCTATTCCATCCCTAATTTTTGTTAGTAAAGTATCTATTGTCTCTCAGTATGTAGGTTTCCATGAGACAGGAATCATTTGTCATATATCTATTCTTCAAGTGCTTATAATAGTGGATAGCACATAGTTGTGTTAGATAAAATTTATTTTTAGTAATTTTTTGGAAAGCTGTTTTCAATGGAAAAATCCCAATTCAAGAGAATTTGGAGTACAGATAAAACCCAAGGTGTGTGCCACAAGTCCTCATATGAGGCCTAGCAGACACTGGTTCTCAAGATGTGGCAGGACTTAGCAAACACTGGAGTTATACACACATCATACGGCAGATAAGCCCCACTGGAATGGAGAAGATACACTCTGGACTATTTATTTTATGCCTTTTTTGGATGCTTTACACATAGTTATTAGTCCTCTGTACATTTCATAAAATGGAATAAGATAGTTTGCTTTATTTCACTTTCTTTGTAGACATTTTAAATATCTTTTATTACCTCAGGGATAAATCAACAGAAAGAAAGTTCTAAGAGAGCCGAAACAGAAATAAATTAGGAAATCTTAGCTGTAAAGTAACTTATAGATTAACCACTGTCTGTTCGCCCATGTGTGAATAACAATACTCCAAAAGTGAGAACAATGATTCCATCTGAAGCAAAACTTCAGAACAATCCAGACAAGAAAATAATTTGCTGATTTTGCTACAAAGAAATGAATTACACATTACAAAATGATTGCTTTCTCGTTTTCTAGGGCAACATTATCCCATCATAAGACTATGCTATTCAGTTCTTTTGTATTATTTAATAATAAAATCCACATGTTTATAAAGTTCAGTAGAAGATACATCGCCATCATTTCAGGCAGTGTGACGTTACAAGTTACAAAAACAATCTCTGAAAGCAGCCCGCTTGGACTTCTTCAAAGACAACTTATTTTCCATCTTAAAGAATATAAAATGAAGAAAGACCATAACAAATGTTTTTGTTTCTTCCCTAGACACAGGTTATTGCAAAGGCAATGAAACCATAAAGTAAAACATGGCAATTCTTTAAGATGTTCCTATCCAGCAATTGAAGTTTTATTCATTAGGTAAATAGAAAAAAAAAAGGACCACCATTTCTCTGGAAAATAATTTTATGCGAGCATTTAGTGGTAGAAATCTGCAACATCATGTGCTGTTATGTGTTAATAAGTAGAAAAGACCTCATTGTACTGGGTGAACAGACCCTTAATTAAAACAATAAGAATTTTCACAGTCATTTTAACAGATGTATTAAGGCTGTATATTTTTGACTGTCCCTCAATATTTGGTAATATAGAGAATTTGAATAATGTGTTTGTATAGATTATATTCCTCATTCTCAGTGTGACAGTGAAAGTGGAGTGTCAAATTGATTGTATTTGGGATCTGTCTGGCAGATTGGCGGAGCTCACTTCTGGTATGTTTGGTTGGCTCCTGCACGCATGATTTTGGATCGCTTATCTGGTCCTTCATCCTTACCTCTCTGGTACTGTTTCCCTGCTCTGCTTTCCTTCCTCTGTGAGGTTTCTAGCTTGCAGCCAGGTGACTATGTGTTGAATCTCCTTAAAGTCTGAGTCAAATTAAGCCTTTTTCTTCTGACTTGGTGGTATTGGGCACTTTGTGTCCAGTAGCATAAAAGCTGACTAACTCATATGCTCAGTAATTTATTTTGATTCCTGAGATGGGTGTATGTAATCATCCACATTTTGTTCCAGAAAAACTTTAAAGCTATTATATCTACCCAAAGTTATTGCATTTTTGAAAAAAAAAACTTCTCTCAGTTCCTTTAATAAGAATAATATTCTGTCTGCATGTAGAGTTTTCTAGTTACATTTTTCCCTTTACAAAATGTAAGAGAGAGGGCTGCAGCACCTTCTGGCATTGACTGTTACTGTAATGACATCTGACATCAGCCTGAGACTGACCTTTTTTTCTGACTGTGAGAATAATTTTTGTCTTATTACACTTTTTTATTTTTAATCGACATATGGCAATTCTACACATTTATGGAATACCACATAGTATTTAGTATAATGTTCAAACTGAAGTGAGTCTTTTTGCACAGTTATATTTTTTGGCAGGGAAAATATTCCAAATCCTTCCTTGTACCTATTCTACACTGTACAGTGCATTTTTGTCCTTTATAGTTGTCAGTCTATTGTGCAACAGTATCAACACTTATTTCTCCCAACTGTAACACACTACACATTGATTAACCATTTCCTGTCTCTGTGTGCCTCCTGTCCTCAGCCTATAACGGCTGTTCTACTGCCAACCTCTACCAGATCAACTCTAGGTTCCACGTATGAGGGAAATCACGCTGTATTGTCTTTCTGTGGTTCATCATTCTCAAACTTTGTTTCCTTAATGAGAATCTACTGCAACAAGCATCATTCACTGTGAGACTTTCCAGGAATTCCTGTTTATTTCTTATGCGTATATGCTATTTTCTGCCAAATATGTTAACAGAGTAAAACATCCTATCCTTGTAAATGTATCATTCTGCATTATGTTTCCAAATAGATTTCTTTCTTGAGTTATTATATTTGATGCTTAGAGACACTAATTATCCTTAAGTTAGATATCATTTTCTTCCTTATCTACCATATTCTTGCTAATTACCTTAATCTATTTTCCCTATAGTGAATGTCAGGTTTATCTTACCAAGAACCACTGCATTCTTACCAGTTTATTCTATCATTTTGCATACCTCATGTTACTTTGTAAAGGTACTATTTTGGTTTGACTTTGCTTCTTCAATTCTGTTTTCTTCATATTTCTTTTAATGGGTTTTTGCATTAATTATTGCTTAAAGTAAGTCTTATTTATTTTACATAATACATTTAGTTTTGCTTTTACTCAAGAGATTTGATCTAAAAATTTCAACCTAACTAGTTATGTCCTATCTTTTGTCTTTCTGTACTTGCCATGTGTAGTTACTTTTGCAATTCTTCAATATATGTTAACCTGGGGGGGGTATGGTTCATCACCTTGGGCTTCTTTTATGCAAATTGGACTTTTTAATGAGAATTTTAAGTATTCTTTTTTTCTAATTTCACCTTTAACATAATTTACTTCTGCACAAGGAGCACATACTTCTGTCATTCCTACTTAGTTACTGCTACTGAATTTATGTACATAATTCAGAACTAATTTTGATTTTCCTCAAAATAAGCTTTTTTTTTCAGTTTTGTTCACAGTGCTTCTTCTCATTGGATGTCTATATGCTACTCTATATTAATTTCTTGCTAAAATGACTTCTAATAATTGCCAAGCTGGTTTTTAATTTTTATGCTAGGGATACATATTGCCATTTTATAATATTCTTCAGGGTGCATCTTCAAATGAATGTGTAAATAATAAATCATATTTTTCTGTTTTTCCCAAAATCATTTTAAAACTGACTGTATAACATAATTATATGTACTTTAACATTTCTCAGATTTATTTTTGGAAAAACAAGCTGTTTCTCATTAATGCTTCCTCCATTTTTATGAGGATTTAGAAATATATTATTATATTTGTATTTTTCTGTGGTATTACAGATAAAGTAAATTGTGTTTCTCCTCTAAGATTTTTGTTTGTATTTCCTTAAGTTTAATGGTAGGCACCTCGCATTGAAACAAATTTCTGCTGCCACTACTCTTGCAAGATCTCAATTTTACAGTTCAGAATATTATTATAAAACCTGTAGGTGAAAAATTAATCTAATGTGCAAAGTCCCAGCATCATGAATGTTAAGATTTCATCTTTTTTCTCTCTGGAGATAGTCACCATTTATATGCCAAATAGAATACAATATTAAAGGCATATAAATGATATAAACATGATATGAGCATATTATATATATATATAGATATATAATATAGAGATATATATATAAACATACATTATATATAGATATATAAACATATAATATAAATAACATATATATATAAACATCTATATAATATAGATGCAGAAATATCAACAAAAGTATAGATGTATTTCTTATGTACAATCTCTCATGTTTCTAAACTATGCCTACATTAATTTACAGCACAATATTTCACATTTTTAACTATTTACTTAAAAAGCAAGGAATCAAAGAAAGTGGCTTCATACTGGTTCAAACATAGTGATGGAAAAAATCATGAAGGAATGACAGAGATACAACTGAGTTGACAAATAAGAACATGAAATATATGGCATCCAGTAATCAATTCAAATTATTACTTCTTAAAACACAACTTTTTAAAAGTATTCTGTTTCTACTTGTACATGTAAAGTTATACAAATTTAAATAACTAGTAATAATTTCCATCATTCAACAACTGTAGTATGAGCATTATGCTATTAGTGCTATATTTCTTTAATTCCTCTCACAAGTGAAGGTGGAAGTATGTCAATAGAATTTGAATATCAATTTCAGTGAGGTTTTGGGAGGTAGCTTATAGCTTCTAGTGGTAAGAGTGAACCATATGATCATACTGACCATTTTATCTTTAAAAGATAAATCCATGAACTTTCAAGAAATGGAAAGAGACACATTTCTTTGGAGTTCACTGTATCACTTTCACATAAAATTGTAATGAATATTTTCATTGTTACTTATGTTAAAAGCTGTCTCTCCAAATAGAAAATGAGTTTTGAAAAGTTGTCTTTTGATATATTTCCTTTCTCAAGTTACTTTAATACAGAGTTTTAGATACACACATTACTTTCTTGATATCTGACATTTTATTTTGTATAACATGTTTATAAATTGTGTATCAAACAAAAAATTTGATAATGAAATGACAAAGAAAATTTGATCACATGATAAATTGTCTCTTTATATTAATAAAAATTATTTTTCAAAGGTATGTTATGATTGAGTCAGGATGTAAAACATGAATGTCAAATATTTAAAAAGCCAAATGCTTAAGATATTCAGTAAGCATGATGTGGAGATTACGCTACTGAGGAGAACTGAGACGTAAAAACCTCATGTGCAATCAGAGATTGTTTCATGGAAAAACTACGTGCTGATTATTGATAAATTTTGTTGGCAGAAAAGAAATGATTTCAAAGAATCTATGAAATGATTCCTTAAGGATTCATAGGATTTCTGAAGGAATTCTATAGCATTATGAACCTCAAAGGGAGATTAATACTAATTCTGCAAATAACTAGATCCCCTCAAAAAAAAATTGTTCTTCACAGTTTCTAAAACTAACTATTGATTGAATTGTAAATTTTAATTATAAATCAGGTCACTTGACTATCAAAAATAAGAGTTTAATTTTCAAGTTCAACATTTTCATTGATATTTATATTTGCTTTTTCAATCATTCATTCAACATCTGAGTGTTTTCAACATGCCAGGCACTTTTATTTCATTTTTAAATATATCTATTTACCTGCTTACACTTTATTTCATTTGTAAAATTTACCTATTGTCACTTTATTGAGAAAAAATTGTTATAGAACCACAGTAAGTATCTGATTTATCTTTTATGTTTGTTTTGTTTTCAAATCTATTTTATTTTAAAGAGAAAAATGCAACGAAATTTCAAAACAATATTTGTGGGTAAAAATGGTATATATATATTGCATATTGTTAGCTTCAAATCACTTACTCAGAGTGCAAGATATCTACATTCAATTGTCCAAACAATACTAGTACAAACCTTTCTCTTCAATAAACACAGAGAAATCCAGTTGTATAACTATCTTTTATTTATATATATATATATATATATATATATGTGTGTGTGTGTGTGTGTGTGTGTGTATCCATGTATATGTACATATACATATATTGTGATTTTATCCAATGACACTAAGAGTACCTGAATCTTCTAGAGTCTTCAGACACAGCTGGGTGTATTCTTCTTACATGCCTTTAATTCTCCACATGAAAATTAGAAAGAATTTCTTGCAATTAACCATTTAAATTAGAATGGCTTTGAAATTATGAAAAATTATTAGTGAAATGTGTGCCACCACAGCACAGGGCTTGTCCGTACTGTGCATTCAACATATTCTGTCAACCTTTCCTTGGTAATATCTTTTTCTCTCTAATATTTTTACTGGAATTCATGCTCCTTTTCAGTCTACTTAATAATTGGCTATTGGATGAATATAAGTTTCTGAGAAATCATTGGACAGTTTTGGTGACCCACATTTTTTCTCACCATGGGAAACATGAGAATTAGATGCTATAAATTCAAAGGCAATGTTTGCTATTAGCAGAATGAAACAGAGAAGCAGGAAGGGAGTATGGGGAGAGAAGAGGAAATAATCAAAATTTTAAATATAAATGTCAGAGAAAGCTTTAAGAATTTGATATTCTTGCTGGATACGGTGATGCATGCCTGTAATCCCAAAATTTGGGACGCTAAGGCCTTGGGGGATCACCATGATGAGTTCAAGGCCAGCCTGGGCTACATAAGCGAGTTCAAGGCTGCCTGCACAAGGAAACATCTTAAAGAAAAGCTTTCTCTCTCTGCAAAGGGAAATGACATTTACTTCAAAATCTCTGAGGATTTGCCTATTTGTGTTTAAGAAGCATTCAGTGGAAAGTGGAAAGCAAAGTGACTGGGCCAAAAGAAATCAGAGTAAGAGCTACAGGAAATGGGGTCAGAGAAGCATTAAGAATCGAAAGGTTTAGTGTCCCGTGGACAGTTGTAATTGTTTTGGTCCTGACGTACCTGAGACAAGAGTTGTTGTAAGCACTGTTGCACAGAGTGACATAATCTTATTAGTTTTGAAATATTCTGACTGCTATACTGAAAGCAGCCAGTAGTATAGCACGTGGGGTAGAAGTTGGCAAATATGTTAGGAGATTCCTGGAATAATGTAATCGAGAGGACTTGATACAGCAAAGAAATAGTAAAAATGTGAAAATAATACTTCATTACATTGGAACAATCACAGGAGCAAAACTATGACCTTGAAGTAAATGCTTTATTTTGAGAATACACCAAATAATGAAAAACACCATTGTACTAATATTTAAAACAAAAACAAAACGAGGAATATTAAATATTTGAAAGATGACTTAATATTTTCAGAATAAAGAATATTTTGGGTTAAAACTATGTCAAAGCTAGCAAAACATCTTTGTCCTACTTATTAAAGTGATTAGGTGCACAAAATATGTAATAGAGATTTTAATTATTAAGTAATGAAGCATTTATTCAGCAGTTATTCCTTGGGTGCTTTGCACAAGACAGATTCATATCTATAGATAGAGTGGAGCAGGTACAAGACAAAACATAATGCTGTCTTATGGTTTAGAAATCAAAAATATTGGGAACATATGTTTTTCTATGCATTAATCTACAGTTAGATCTCAAGCTTTCTGTATGTTTCCACTGCTTAGGAGTAGAGGAGCAAGTCATATCTGGATTGTGTGGCTGTACAGGGGCACACATGTGCCCTCTTCCCCGCTTCCTGGAGGAGAGTTTATCACTTCAACTAGATTTCAGAAGGAGACTCAGCTTGCTTGGCCTTCCTTCTTCTGCAGTGGAGATGCTGAGTGAAGGTAGTAAGCACTCAAACTACTTTTTTGTTGTTATTGTTTGTTTAATAAAGATAAAGCCCTAGTGTAATTTTTTTTAAAAAAACAATAACTTGCACAGATTCATGAACCTTATATAAATTTCTCAAATCTATGACTTTCACTATATGGAATGTGATGGTCAATTTAAAAAAAAAAAAAAAAATATATATATATATATATATATATATATATATATATAAACATTTATGTGCTGGACAGAAATTTCCTTCAAATATACCATCTATTTTTTACTACATAAAAATAAGCTTTAAAATGTGTTTATTTTCATCTGGTAATATTTTAGTTCTGTAGGTAAATAACTGCAGTTTTTCCCCATGTAATTCCTCATCTGGAGGAAAAAAAAAAAAAAGGTTTATTATTGAAACCTAGTTTTACTTTTTAGCTTTTTTTAGTTTAAAATAGGTGCCTGAAAGAAGCCTTGCAAGTATTAAATTTTGACAGTTTAGAACATGGGGTTCATTTTGCTTAATAACTTCTAACATGAAGAATGCATCTTCTATTCTTCTGTCAATTCATCAGATACCAGATTTGCCAGCAGAATTTTTTCATCTTTGATTTCCATTTTAAGTTTTCAAAATAGTGGTTGTGTTGGTTCCATATGATTTGTGCCCTTTAGCAATTAGAAAATGAACAACTCAAGTTTTGATCCTTGTTGACATAGAAACATGCCTTTATCTTTTCCACCTGTTTCTTACTTTTAGACACTTTTCTATAATACTGATGTTACTGTATATTTTCCAGTCACAATTTGTAACTTACTTCACAATTTGTAAACTAAGTGGCTGTTTTTTTCAGCCTTCCTTAGCTGTGAGTAAATATCCATTATAAACAATTTATAAAGTGGAAAGATTTATTTTGCCTTAAAGTTCTAGAGATTTCAGTCTGTGGTTCGTCGAATCCATGTTTTTGACCCACTATCATGGTGGTGACTGTGTGGGGGAGCAAAGTGGGTCACCTCAAGGTGGCTGGGAAGCAAAATTAAAGAGACAAGAAGGGGTCTGTGTCTAATATGCACTTCAGAGATAGTGACCTGAATGTCTTCTACCAAGACTCACTTTGGAAAGTCTCCTCCATCTGGCAATAGTAACACAAGCTGGTGTCCATGCCACTACCACATGAGTAAGTGGGGAATATTCAAGATACAATCCATGATGTGCACGTAATTTTGTCTCACTTACTCACAGTGTTTGTAGCAGTGAGCGGGGGAAAAACTTTGCAGATAGGTTACCACTTATAGCATATAGGTGCATCACTACCTTGAGTCCCAGCATAATATTTTTCATACTGATTATAACATACAATTTTCAAAATAAGCTTTAAAAATATATTGTCATAGACTAATATAAAATGATTTGAAGCATACAAGAGTCATTTCTATTAATTTAACTTTATGGAAAAATAAAACAGTCCCTCAGATGAACTTATTTCAAAATACTTACTGAATCTCTGTTAAGTAATATACCATAGGGATGTACGCAGTGCTGCACAGGTAAATGTCTAACACTCGGCTTTCTAGGAAAAAGATGCCCTCATCTAAGGTATATGCAATTTTCTGCGGTTCATATATTTTCACCGTAACTGTTATGAGCACATTAACTTGATATTTCACTGAATGCTAAGATTCAGAGAACACTTCGGACAGCTCTGGAAAGCCGGCTCTGAATGTGGCAGTCGCTCTCCTTCAGAAGGCCGAGAGTATACAGAAGGGGAGACGAGATACTGATGAGAGAAGACCCTGCCAAAACCCCATGAGGCAATATGTGCATAAAAAGAGTGTAGTGGGGAAAAAACTAAGTATTTCAGAAGGAAATGCTTGACTTTTTTATCTGATTTACCAACTTTAAAATAGAAGAGAGTATTTCACTACTCGTTGCTTAAATTACTTTTTCTCTTGTAATCTCCAGTATGTTGCTGACTTGCCACAATTTAGGAACTTTTCTTCTCACTTGGACAACCTTTTCACTGTAAAATTGCTTTTCTTCATGAAATAGCTTTTCTTATTTTTATTTCCATTTAACCATAGAGTTATAAATTGGCACTTTACTGTTTGTCAATAAAAGCCCTGTAAACCGGGCTACTCCTTGGAAAGCTACGCAATGGGGGTCTGTGGTTGGTTTTAGTTAGTGTTTAGTTAGAATGATCATAGAGACTTTTTTTTTTTTTACAAAAAGCCCATTTCAAAACCTTGAAAAAAGAAAAAAGCAAAAGACTTCAGATCTTTTCTAACTAAAAGTAGCTGCCAATTTTCAAATAGCATCAGCAGTGTAGCTCTATAGTTTTCCTATTTCCTGTGGCAGAAGAGAAGCCATAATATTTATCCTGTCTAACATGACCCAGTTTGATCCATCTGCTCACTTGCCTAAATCTCTTTCAGAAATTCTCTGTAGAGTTATCGCTACCTTGGATTCACGTTGAATTATACATAAGAACACTTTCCCTCCATGTCTACTCAGCGTCATGTTATGCAAAAAAGAAAAGAAAGGTTTTCAGCTGTGTATAAGAAGTGTAATATTGGACCAATTTTACTTTACTGCTAAACATTTTTACTGAATACTTTTAGGATCCTGGATTATTTAAGCTCTTTTTCAACGTTCCACTGATTACTGCTATTTTAAGTATATGTTATGTTGCTGAACATCACAAAAGAAAAAAAAAAACTTTTCTATGTATTTTGATCTCCTCTGCTTTAAAAACATGCAATATACTTTAAAATTTGGTGTCTACCACTATACGTTATCAGAGATGAATGCCTTCTCAAGACCACGTTTTCATATCCTATTTGCTATGCTGGTAATTTAGATTGTCTGCTCTATCATCACTTTAACTTCTCTAGGCCACTGAAGATCAATGGCAACTTGAAATTAACTGCAGGTAGCTATTCAGAAAGAATATTGCTGCAGATGTAAAAATGAACATGTGGTTATAAAAAGGCAAGTCAATTTCAGTTTATTATATCACGCATACATCTCTTAGAATTGCTTTATCGATATATGATTTCTGGCAAAAATAAGTAAACTAAACAAGGAGCAGTCTCCTTGTCTCTAGTTTCTGTCGTTTCATATTAGTTTTAATGAAAATACTTTGATTCAGTACGTCCTGTGGAGAATAGGGAAAATATTTTCCTGTAGGCTTTGTTGTTTGATGCTTATTAAAGAGACACCAGATAGATGCATTTTTGTTTTACTAAAACATTGATTTCCTTATTATTATGCTTTGGTAAATGGGATTTATAAGGCAGTGTTCTCAGCAATATAGTTCCAGGAAGGAGCAAGCTTGATGAAAGATTTAAGTATTTATTGAAAAAGACTAAAGTGATATTTTATAGTTTGTTAAGAAAAATGTTTCAATAAAATGAAATATTATTTAAAACTGAGATGCCACTGAGCATAGAAATGATATATAGTACAATACAGTACTTTAATCTTTTAAGAAACATTTTGGTGGTATTTCTTATAATTAGAATTAAGAATTGGTTAGTTGACAGTATTCAAGGTTAAAAATTTTATGAAACCCAAGAGCTAATTTAAACCATGCAAATTTAAAACTATAGCAAAAATAAGTAGTACAGAAGAGATATAAAGAGAAAATCAAAAAATACAATATGTCTGAATAAAAGAGAAATTTATATGCTCTGGATATCTGAGCCCAAAGGGTCCTTTCTGCCACATACTCAGTAAAAATTTAGACCCAAGCTTTCTGCACTCTACACTACTGACCTTGGTAACTTCTGTATAACTAGCAACAGAAATGATTTAATTTGTGAAAAGATGCAAGATGGCAAAATAAGAATATGGAATGAGTTTTGTTTTTTTACTATCAAGTAAAACCTTTATAATGTTCAAAAAGAAGTCGGTGAATTAAAAATATTTAGAACTAGAAATATTTAGAAATGCTGGTTGAGTAGGCATCTTAGCTCACTTAAAATGCCAGTATAGAGAAAGGCAAAATTAACTCACATCCTTTGTGGAATTATGTGAGTGAAGAGAAAAATAAATATGAGAGATCTTATTCCATTCTTACTGCTAAGAAAATTTCCCTCAACTATATCTTTTCTACTCCTTCAAAAGACACTGGAACAAGACCAGCTTAGCAAGTGTAAGGTCCGGAGTTCAATTTCTGATACAAAAAAAAAAAAAAAAAAGAGAGAGAGAGAAAACAGAAATTGAAGTACTTGAAGACTGGAAAAATATTCAAATTCTAAGACAGTGCTTACTAGTGAAATTATTCCTGTGCATCAAAAGATCACATGTCTATACATGTGTGTGCTTATATACAATCTGTCTATTCGCACATGACTACTAGTACACATATCACAAAGTTGAAAGCTTGCCTGCTCATTCAAATAATAATAAAATTCTAAAAAAGGGATCTGGGACAATGGGACCCAACTGTACTCTCCAATCAATGCTTTCTAAAATTTAGAAGATTATTAGAAAACAGTAACAAAGTAACACCTTACTTTTTATTATAGGATCTTTTTAACAGGACTGGGGATATAACTCAGTGGTCCTGGTCCTGCCTGGTCCTGCCTGGCAAGCATAAGGTTGTGAGTTCAATCCCTGGTACAAAAAAAAAAAAAAATCTTGTAACAAATTTACAGAGGCAGAACATAAGCACCATAGAGACTGGGTATTCTTTGTCAGATAGCCAGCACCCTCAAATGGCAGCAGAATTTGTTTTCTACCTGAGGCCCTAATTTAACTGTCAACAAACACTGTTTGCTTGTTAACACATATGTGACTCAAGATTCAGTTACACCAAAGTATCATCAGGGACTAGATTTTAGAAAATTTTCCAAGAGTAAGGAAGAGTTCACTTCCTCATCATCTCCAAAAATTTACATTGAAAGTAGATGCAGATGGGATTGCTGAAACCTGACACCTCATTGAGATGCAGATGAGGACAAGAGTGAACAGTGAGTGGTAAAATAATGACCTCGCTGTCGGAATTCTGTTGACAACTTGTTAGCATCTCATCTGGAAGCTCAAAGTACTGGTGGTTGTTAAAGCTTGAGGCCCAGCAATCATCTGTGGATAATCTTAGATGTGAAATAAAATGTGTGAGTAGATTGCTTCAGATGGCTTCTCATGTACTCATCTGACAGGAAAGAAATGGCAAAAGTGTAGTCACATATGGTTGATGGTTACTGCTTTCATTCTGCCTCCTGTGAAAACATATGCAACTGATTGACACCACAAAGCATACACAAGACGTGAACCAGAGCAAAAGTAGAATTGTTCACATATAAATAACATTGCACATTATCAGCAACGGGAAAGGGACTACGGCTCCCTTAGCCAGACTAAAGAGCACAGATTTCTGACTTACTCCATAGCAGAGTTCAGGAGAGATCCAAAGCAAACCAAACAATCCAGTTTTTGGCAGGTGAGACCAGAGACTAGAAAAAGAAGTCAAACTCTGAAAGTAAAATAGTCTTCAAGCACCTTAAAATTATACCAGATAAAATAAGCATTTTATAGATTTTCATATCTCTGTTTTATTAGCAGTATCATCATTTATTACAACTAGAATGTATAATTGATACATAGATATGATGTATCTTACAGACACATGAACCAATCATGGCTTACAGGAAATGAACCAATCGAAGACATTAGTAATATTTAGTAGCAATTGAAGGAATCCAACCACCGCCATCCAGAGACCATTCTGAGTCCTTTCTCCTTGCTATACTTTTACACCTGCCCCAGTTGGATCATCATAGGCTGATGAGGCCCAGTAAATACAGCTACGCTCTTCAGTTCCCAGTCATTGCTCAGCCCTGCTTTTGACAAACAACATGCAGCTCCTCATGTGCTCCAGCCCAGTCCTGAGCGGACAGCCACAGCTCCTCTATAACAACTCCTCCGTCTCGCTCTTGAAAGTCTCAGTGTGACTTTTTCTTTCCATAGCCCCCTTTTTTATGCTCATGACCCTATAAAGACCTTATGGCCTGTACCAGAGTAACTGGTCATGTCTCTAGTGCTAGAGTGGTCCTTCTCAGATTTGTCAAACTCATGTTAAAATGAGTCATGTTGAGCTTGTACATATTTCTTATTCTTTTCTTTTGTGACCTAACAGCAACAAAAATTAAAAATTAGTTTCCACTCTGGTTTAAAATTTGAAGATGCTTTAAAATTATTCTAATAGTTTTAACTTTTTATTTGAAAACCTAATGAAGTAATGAAGTCAATCTGTGTCTTTCATTAAGGAAAACTGATATACTGGGGCAATTAGGATGACCATGAAAGCTGTTTTACTATGTTGAGACCTATTTCAGTCTGGTTAATTTAAACATGACAGCCATTCATTTTTGTTTCCTATTTCTAAATTTCATTTGTATTAATATGATCACCATTATTAATAAACTCAGTAAATAATGATGGAATCCAGCAAAATCAGTGATGGTATCATCTTTATGTATTCTTTCAGCAAAATATTATTTATCCAAAAAACAGCCATACAAACCCCAAAGATATAAAACATGTAAAGTGAAGCTTTTGAGATGAAGCAAACCCCAAATTCTACCCCCTGAAAGCTTGCATGACATTATAGGTTGGAAAATTCCTGCTATCTTCAAAAGGGTGTTACAGGTTCCAGTCCTCTTTCTAACATTCTGAACTAAAGGGCTCTTCACATAACTTCAGACTTGTCATGACAAACTGGCATGACGAGTGAAGGAGTGGAGGAAGTCCAATAAGCAAATCAGGTCAGCTGATAAAAGAATGCTGTAAAACCATCTAACTATTATTTGATCTTTGCATCTAACATGTTATGAATGGTAACAAAAATGTTTCCTTGCTGTGTGACTTTGACAAATTCTTAGAATATCACACAGTATTATCTAGGTCAGGATACCCTCATACATCTAACTTTACAAGATTATCATTGTCACATAAATAACTCACAAGTGTGCTTGTCTCAGAATACCCTAAGAATGACATTCATAAATAAATAACTGCTATCATGCAGGGACAAATAGTTTAATGGGGAACATATGAAAATTAAAATAATATGAGAAATATAAGGAATCCAACACTGTTTTCTCCATAAACCTTTTCTCCAGAGAAAATATTAGATATCTGGTAAAATTCCACATAGTCATATAGTTCTAGCAATTTGATGAAAAAGAAACAATAGCTATTATTAACATTGCTCTGAATGCTTATTCCTTTGTATGGGAAAAGATAATATTTAGAAAATTTTTTCCAACCACCTTTGAATGTACATGTACAGCACCAATGAAAACACTGTGTACTCAGATCTTTGAGAATAGAACAGAGTTTGAAGCATTTTTCACCTAAGTGAGTCTTCCAAAAATATATCAGAGGTAGTGTGTAATGATTATTAATATAACCAATGCAGAAACGTGTCCTGTATTAAGAAATATAATGCTATTGGCTCTTACTGTGTGCCCAAGCTCATTTGTACATGGTGTAGGCTGAATTTCTTATAATCCACAGGGAGTTTGGTTAGCAGTTAGGAAGTAACTAGCCTGAGACAATTTTATTTCTTGGTACCCATCAGTTGAATACTTTATTTTGCAGTTTCTATACTCTTGCATTTTTTGTGATATTGAGGATATTTAACAAATGGTCCTCCTTAACTGCATAATAATCTTCTCTCATATTTTTTCAAATTGCCTCTAATGTATCCTCCTTGTCCTTTCTTGTCTTTATTGTTATTTGCAATTCCTGCTTGAAATGCAATAGCGCAGTAACTGTCCTCTCTCGCTGAATCTTTGATCATGTCACCTAATCATGCAAATATTGTGAAATCAGAAAATGAGCAATGGTAATAAATGTGAGCTTCATTCTAATGAGTGTTAATTAGCATTAGTTTTTATGGGTATCACTGTCAATCATGATATGTCAAATTGACTGGAATAAGAAACACCCAGGTGATTAATGAATCACACTTCTAAATGTGTCTGGGTGCATTGTGGATGCAAGAATTTAGGTGCTGTGTATAATCTGCAGCATTCTCCACTCTGGCACTGGTCCCCTGATCTGCTTCCCGATGGACACAAACTAGTCTTGCTCAACCACACCTTTCTGCACTGATGTTTCTGTATTGAACTGAATTCCCTTAAAACATGAGTCAAATTAAATCTCTCCTCTTTTACATTGTGGGTGCTGGGTATTATGTCTCAGCGAGGGGAAGCTGGGCAATACAGTGGGTGTTAATCATACCTCCTTAAATTGGTGAAGTAAATATTTGTGTAACTCTTGGCAAGCCAAACCGAGGTTGGTAGATTTGAACAGATAAGCAGATCTGGAGAACTCAATATCTGATTTTGCTGACCTTGTTGGAAAACAAACTTGCTTACTTCATGCATTGGACAACATGTTACCTATTTCTTCTTTATTTCTGTCAGAGGTGGCTGACATGTTTTCATCAGCTAGCATCTTTTCTTTGAGATTGTTAATGCCATATTTTGTTTGGACAAAAGATATACATGATGAACTTTATAAAAAAGTAGTCTATAAAAGCATGTATAAAATCATGCAAACTTTACTGCTGACAATAATGTGAATCACCATCAGTATGAGATTGTCCAGAAATATATGTTCACTAACTCTATACCTTATCATGTGTCATAGTCTTCAGAATGTAAGTCTGTTAAAGCAAAGATTTTGGCCCATATACAGTCATTAGAAATTCACATGTGGGGCTGGGGATTTAGCTCAGTGGCTTAAGTGCCTGCCTGGCAAGTGCAAGGTCATGAGTTCGATCCTGGGTACAAAAAAAAAAAAAAGAAATTCACATGTGAGTTAGTTCTGTTTGTGTTGCTTGGAGGTAGAAGAACAGCATTTTTAGCTAGGACACGGAAAGCAAAGTAGTTGATCAATGTTTTCACATACATAAAATGAGTCATTATATTTTGGGCTTTTTGTCAACTAATTTTCACTGTGTAAAAAATATTTTAAAACTTAGTAATGTGATGTGACAAGTTATTTACTTTCACTTCTATGATAAGCCACTTGGGCTCAGTTCGATTGAGATGGCTTCACTGTGCCCTGTGAGTTGCTGCTGCATTTACTCTGAAATGTGATTAGCTCACAACTGCACTATAGAAATAGCATTTTTAAATTGTTAACTTGTCTTGGGAGGGTGGATGACACAAGTGGTGAGAATTAAATGAGCACATGCCATTCATCATCAAGCACACTCAGTCTCTTGGGATTTTCTTAGAGCTAATAAGCATTAAGTCAAGGTCAGCCCAGTGCAGAAATACCATTCAGTCCCCTTCTTATTCCATGCTTGGTGATGCTTTACTAACCAAAGCAAGTCACATGGTCAAAACTACAGTCACAAAGTGAAACAAACAGACTTCAACTCTTACCGGAAGAAACTACAAGTTATATTTGAAAAAGATATTCAAATATAGATATGAAAAGTGACTGCCTATTTTTGCAATAATTCACAATGTACATTTTGGGTCATGAACTATAGTGAAAAGTCAAACTGAATGAATTTGTATCTTTGTGCTACCACATAGTATTTGACCTTGAACAAGTTCCTAAAACTTTGTGTTAAAATTCCCTAAATAAAAAAAAATTCTTTCATAATATCTCCCTATAAGGAAACCTTAGTGATTAAACTAACTTACTTTTAATTATTTATAGAGTTCTTGGCACATAACAAAAATTCAATAAATATTAGTACTGTTATCTAGTTTTATCTCTAAAGATGGAGATACAAATTCCTGCTTACAGCCTATTCTTTTCTAAGCATGTATCACTTGCTTTTAATTGGATTTTTTTGTCTACATTGACTGTTAAAAATGGAGTTAAAAAATAGAGTTCCTATGTGTAAGGACCCAGCTCCTCTGCTTGTTCTGTTTGGTCTTTGGGTATGCCTAACTCAGGGCTTCTTCATCGGCTTTTCTCTGTCTGGAGCACTTTTACCACATTCTTCCCACAGTTGGTACCACCTCATTATTCAGTATTTCTCTGAGTGCCGTGGCTTAAAGAATGCCTCCTCATGAGCTAATTATCTCACTTTCGCATGACTAGTTTTATATACTACATTGCATGTCCTACTCTATAATGTTTATTGTCATCTTTTTCCACTTGACTATAAACCCCATTAATTCATGAGTCATCAATGTAGATATTCCTACAACTATAAGAATGCACTGCACACTGTAAAGTTCAGAGCATATTTAATAAACTGACTTAAAAACATACTTTATTTCTATGTACCCTCCAGTGCTTTTCACCTGATTATATATACTAATTGAGTTCTTAATAAATGTCTGTTTAATAAAAGCAAGTTAAGTTTATCCAGTTTGTCTGTTTAGTGACATATGAAGGTCATTAGTTATATTAGGGTTTTTTTTGATATTTCAAAAACAAGAAGGTAAAATATCAAACTGAAAATGATGTTTAAAGAACCAAGGAAACTTGTATAGAACAAACAAAAGTAATGGACATGCTTGAAAGCAGTAATTTAGTTAGATCTCTATTATCTGTGTTAATGAAGAGGAGCAATGAAGCAGATGATCCATAACAACAGATAATGAAAAACTATTTACATTCAGCTCTCAAATGCATTATCCAGGCTCCCTAACTTGTAAACAGGTTATATTCCAAAGGTCACTTATAAATAGGTTATTTTGCACTCTGAATAAACTTCTGAGGAAATGATATATTTGATTTATAGTTTATAACAATATTTAGAAACTAAAAAGCAGTTACAACAACCATTGCATATGTGATTTTAACAGAAAAATGGCTTTCTAGCTTCTAAATAAGTAAGTCCAGAAGCTGTCTTCACTAACCATATGCCTGCTTTTTCTCTATAACCAAAAGAAGCCAATAGTTCTCTACTACATTTAGTCCCTAAAAAATTTCTCTGGAAGCTACACTGTGGAGACAAGGGGGGTGGGCACATCCTGGGATGGTGCACTGGAGCTCTGAGACAAATGTTTACAAACAGTAGAAAGACCTTATCCCTGGGCATGGTGCATGCCTGCCATCCCAGCACATGGGAGGCTGAGACGGGAGGACCACTGTGAGTTTCAGGCCAGCCTGGGCTACAAAATGAGTGTGGAAAGAAAAAGTCCTCACTGAAGTTTCTCTAGAAGCTTTGTGGAGACTCCTTTGGAAGAGGAGCCTATTGGACATAGGCCAGATATCCAACAAGAGGAGATACTCATGGCTTCCAGTTTAACATTGCTCAATGCATCAAATTTCAGACTAATCTTAGAAACTGTAGCACCAAGTATCAAAGATAACCAAGATGGAATTCTGTGAAGGGAGATGTAAAAAAGGGTTAAACAGAAAAAACATATTAAGTTTTGTTGAACAAATAAATGACGATGACAGACAATATTTAAGCAAAATAGTAACTATAGAATATATCTAATAAGGTATGCACTATGATATTCTATGAAGTGAAATACAACTAAAATAACTATATTTTCAAATTTTTATGTGCAATAAAATTTTATCAAACAGATCAAAGAAATGATGGATTTGGACATCAGAGTGTCAGTTATAGTAGTTTGGAGAAAGATTGAAGTCCATATTCTGAAGTACATGGTTATTATTAAAGATCTAGTTTAGTACTGAATCAATCTACTTGTTAACAGTGATAGTTTATTAGAACTGAAAACACCAAATTATGCCGCTACAATTCTTACCTTTTAGAGTCTCTATTCTGTTGTTATGTCCCCTAGCTATTCACTAGAAACTAAATTTCTAAGTACCATTGTTCTGTTTTATTTTATTCTATATTTTATTTTATTTTACTTTGGACTTGTTAGTGATGTTCCACACATGGATATTGCATTTAAAATGCAATGGCCAAGATAGTTGTTACTGTCTAGGTGATATTTTATTTGGACAAATTCTGAAAGAGTTTAGAGAATTAGTTATCAGGATATCTACTTTCTAGGAAATAGAGATAGACACTGTAAATATCTCAATGTGGACCTTTTATTTATTTTTAAGACAAAGCAAGGCAAGGAAGAAAGCTATTATATTAATTTGAGGAATAGTTCATGGGTTGAACAGGGAAGTAATAGAAAAGTGTTGAAAGTGTTAAATTTTGCACAAAGTACAGAACAAATCAAGACAATGTCAAGGTTCCTGGCCTCAGAAATTTGAGGAATGGAGTTTCTCTCTGCTGAGAAGAGAAAAACTATGAGACAGATTTTGAGGGAAGAAAATCAGAAATTTTATTTGGAAATACTAAATATAAGAGTTTCATCAGTTATTAAATTAACATTTAAAATAAAAGCTTGATATAACATATTTAAAATTCCCAATAGGTAAACATCTATTAAGATTCTTTTTTTGTACCAAAAAAGTACATATTGATCCAACAGTGCAATGTTTTATATTATTCATTCCCTTTTAGTGCATACCCACATGTTTTCCCACATTTCTTTTACCAATAATATAGTATGACTTGTTTATATATATTTTAAGGCTTTGGGTTTTTCCAAGACATTTTTCTATATTTAGGGTGAATTTAAACCTTCAATATTTTAATAGATCCTAATAAATAGGCTTTGAGAGTCATGTATAAAATTGATGCTAGTGTGTTAATGCTAATACCCAGCGTTCATTATAGGAGTTAGAAGAAAAGTCTCGCAATCTGCCATATGTAAGATAGAAAATCAAGAAAGTTATGGTATATTTAATCCAAATCCAAGGGCTTCAGAACCGGGAACCATGGACGCTGATGGAGTCCCACAGCTTAAAATAGAGAGAACTAATACTGTCTATGACCAAGGGAAAAAAGATTAATGTTCCTCCTCAGAGAAAGAAAATTTACTCTTCCACATTTTTGCTCTATTTGGGAAGCTCCCAGAAGATTGAGCAATGTCTACTACATTGGTGGGGCAATCTTTTTTTTTTTTTTTGGTAAATTGTGCTTTGATTTCTACCATCACATACAATGCAGTGAGAATACAGGTATAAACATCTTTGTGCATCTTCTCAGTCTAACGATTCAAGTCTTACTCAGTTTTGTATCATTTTCTGAGACACCCTCAGAAATCATATTGTGTTAGCTGGCATAGCAACCGTTATAAGTTGACAAGAAATTAACCAGAAATGATGAACAAATTTTAAAGGAATTAGTACGGGATTTGAAATACATTGATAAGTGTACTTGTCATCTAAATCTTTAACTACTGCTACCATAAGATGTACAGTAGGACAGATCAACAGTAAACTAGAGAAAGCAGCAATCCCCTAGCCAGTATGCTTCAGAAAAACTGTAAGCAATATGGAAAGGACCTGAGACCTCCACCATTCACCTGTCTGAAAGAAACCAGAGACATGACAAGACAAAGAAACAACAATAAGTCTCCAGCCACTGATCCAGGAAAAATAAGTCCAGGAGAGATAAACACAGAGGAGATAGAGGTCAGCAAACATGAAATATCGGACATGGCCTCAATGGAAATAAAGAAATACCTCCATGACCTCATCGATGAATTTAAATCTGAAATTCTAACTCAAGTGAAGCAAGATACAAGAAGATTAATAAAAGAAATACTAAGCACCTCTCAAGAAGACACAGATGGAAGAATGGAGGAACCCAGAAAAAGAAGAGAAACCTTTGATGAAGAATATAAACAAAATCTAGAATACATGAAACAGATCCAAAGAGAATTCCAGGAAGTTAAAAACTCCATTGAAAGCTGGCAAAAATTCTTGACTGAAACTAAAGATGAACTTTCAAAACTGGAAGATAGATTTGCAATGTATGATCACAAAAGGAAAGATCTTTTAAAAATAATAAGGAACCAGGAAGAAACAATACAAAGGCTAGAAGATGACAAAAGGATCTATAACTTAATTTTTTTTTTTTTTTTGGTACCAGGGATCGAACTCATGATCTTGAGCTTGCAAGGCAAGTGCTTAAGCCACTGAGCTAAATCCCAAGCCCAAATCTATAACTTAAGAATAATAAATGTGAGCGAAGAAGCAGGAGCAAATACAAAAGATATAAATAATTAAGGAAAATTTCCCAAGCACAGGTATAGGAAATGATATTCAGATATATGAGGCATACAGAACTCCAGCCAGCTACAACCAAAACAGATCTACACCCAGACATATAATAATCAAGATCTCAGATATTCATCACAAGAACAGAATATTAAAAGTGGTCAGAGAAAAGAAACATCACATGTAAACAAAAACACAACAAAATCACAAACAGACTTCTCAACACAAATTATCAAGTCAAGAAAAACTTGGAGCAAAGTATTCCAAGCCCTGAAAGAAAATAACCTCCAACTCAGATTGATGTATCCTGCAAAACTGTTGCTTAAAATTAATGGAGAAACAAGATTTTTCCACGACAAAGAGGAACTGGGGAATTTGTGACCACCAATCCAACCCTACAAAAAATACTGAAGGACATTTTAGAGAGATGGAAGAAAAATCACCAGGATTCCAAGAACAATGGCAGAAAGGCCTCAATGAAAGGGGCAGACAGTGGAATGAAGGAGGAAAGGAAACAACAATGACAGAAAAATAGCATAGCAGAGATGAGGCAGAGAAACTTGGCTATAGTTTGATTTTATTTTGTTCCAGTCTTTCTACTCATACTAGATTTGAAAGCACAGACAGCTACCCAAAAAATAGCAGTATATACTATGGCAAATATCCTTAATTCCCTATTAACTTAAACTGAAGCCCTGTATTGCATACATTGTCTTACTATGACTGATCTTATTTAAATCTGGTTTGTTAGATTGAAGAAAAAAAGACATATAGTAAAATTTATTATGATAGGATTGACATATAGTAAAGTTAACTGTCCATACCATAACTTATTTAATTTCTCAAAAATTGGATCTCATGTTTATTTCTTTATTTCATTGTATATTTTATTTACTCCAAAGCAATGAATTTAAAACAACTGAGTTACCACTTTTATCATGTAGTAGAAATTTACAGAAGAGTAGAATGAAATGTTAAAGAAAAGAATGAAAATATAAAACTGGAAAGTTTTACCCCATAATTTATCACAAATTTAAGATAATTTAGTAATAGTATAGCATAGAGATTTAGAATCAGGAGATTACAATTTTATATTCATTACCAGTGTTCAAGGACATCACTTTCTCAACTTTTGTCTCTTAAAGTTTTTTTCTTTTTTACTTTTTTAATAGCAGGCAAGCCAGACATGGTGTTATTTACTTTTAATCCCATCACTCAGTGTATCTGGGGCAGAAAGACTCCCAATTTTGAGCCCATCCTGGACAATTTTGCAAATTAGCAAGACCTCAAAATAAAATATAAGAAAGTGCTAAGAATGCAGTGCAGTGTGAAGGCCCAGGATTCAATCTCTAGTATTGCTAATGAGATAGATGATAGATGATGAGATAGACGCTTAGATATATAGATGATGGATAGATAGAGGAAGATATGTTAAATCTAGTTAAAATGCACTCCACAGTGGAATAAAGTCAAAACTGGCTATAAGATAGACTGAAAGTAGGGAAGCCAGTGTTAACAGTGGAGCTGGGGATAGCTGAAGCTAGGGGAGAGTGCTTTGAAAGCACATGGGCAGGAGAAGCAGGCCCTAATGTGTTGCCTTATGATTTAGGTACCCTCAGCTAAAACTGCCTACCTGAAGTCAGCCATAGTTGAAACTGGTCGTGCTAAACTAAGGCTCTGGCAGGAGAAAATTGCTAAAATTTAATTGGGCTATGAGTGTTGGCCACCTAGATACTTTGAATATTAATTTGGTGTACACATGAGTCTGAGCCCAGGATTTTGTGAGAGTGACTCTTAGTAACTGGAAAAGGGTATATATTATCCTATAGGTATAGTTTTCTGTTGGTGCTAGTTAGTATCTCACACCCAGGACACTCATGCCTAGTCTTAACTTAGTGCTGTTATTAAAATCATTCAGAAGCAAGGCTGTGAGGAAACACCTAACGGAGCTCTTAGGGAGAGACCTGGGGTTGATTATAACATAGTACTCGACCACTGAAACAATTCCATTTGAAAATGTCTGCCTGCTAGTGTCAGACTTTGCCATATTTGTAGAATTATGTTGCCTCTTTTCAAATGTTCAAGTTACACAATTCTACTAGATTTTCAAAATGTCTTCTGCACTTTCATCTCTTCCAGTAGCATTCTCCTCTACATATTTTCATGGTGTTTATTTTCATTAGGTAATTTTTAAAATTTTCTTCTTTAAGGTCTTCATTAGTCACCTTACATAAAATTGCAAAACTCATTCCTACCAGTTTCTCAATTTGGTGATTATCTCAGTTCACTGACTCAATTATGACTATGTAATTTATCTATCAAATATAATTTATTTGTTGTCTGTCTTCCACTCTACTAAAATGAAAGTGCTATGAGAACATTTTATTTATTTGATTCCTTAGATGTAAGATGGTGTCTAGGAAATTATAGCTACTTATACAACTATGTTATGTGAACTATATTATACTATTGCTAAAAGAACTGATGCAGGGCTTTTCATGAACTCATAAAGTGTTGCTACTCCAAAAATGATCCAAGCACAAGCTGCATCACCATCACTTAGGAACCGTTTGTTTTCCTAACAAAAGCTTTATTGTGATATAATTTCCCTACAGACAACTTATGTCTTTAAAGAGTGGATCCAGAGTTATCAATTCACACTACAGTACATTTTAGAAAATTATCATCACCCTAGAAAGAAATTCTATACACTTTAAGTCACTCTCTATTCCTGCCAACCTTTTCAGAACTAAAAAAACCCAACATGCTTTCTGTTATTATGAATTTACCCATTTTAGAGATTTCATATAAATGGAATTATACATTATGTGGCCTTTTTGACTGCACTCTCTCACTTCATGCAATGTTTTCAAGATTCATCCGAACTGTAACATGGATTAGTATTTCTCTTCTTTTTAATTACTGGATAATTTTTCCATATACCACATTTTAATTGTCTATTAGTTCATAGAAATCTGAGTTGCTTCCAATATTTGAATATTAAAAATAAATTCCTAAAAATGGTTGTGTAGATATCCAAATGTTTTTTTCTAAATATGCTTGATATTTTCAAAGCACTTAATGGTTTCCTCAGTTTCTCAAGTATAATTTTACCTGGCATTACTCTTTTTGCCAACTATATTGTTGTATAATTGAATGAAAGTTATGTACAGTTAATATACACTAAAGGATAATGTATACATTGTGAATTTACTACCACAAGTCAAGCTAACACATCCATCATTACAGTTAGTTAACAATGCACATTTGTGTTGTGGGACCCTTTGAAAACTACTCACAGTGGATTTCAGGCATATAATGCATTATTATTAACAGTAGTCACCAGTCTTTAGATTTAGTATCCAAAATATTTTCTTCCTACAAGTGAAAACTCCCCCCCAATCCCAGCTCTGGCCTTTGATAACCTCCATTCTGCTCTCTGTTACTATGAATTTGGCATGTTTTCAGATTCCACTTATATATGAGATTATGTTATTTTTGTATCTGGTTTATGTCAGACATGACAAGATTTTCTTCTTTTTCTGCATCTGCTTAGTCTTCTGTTGTATGTTTGTGCATGTGTGTGTGTCACAATTGCTTCATTTGTCGGAAGATATTTAGGGGGATTCCACAGCTAAACAATAAATGTAAAGTTTCAGTGAACAGTAAAATATATGTCATTAAGTTGGTAGTTTCATTTCCTTTGAGGGCTTGTTGGGTCATGTGACATTGTCTAATTTACTCTTTGTTATTTTGAAAATTTCTGTATTGCTTTCCATAATAGCACTACCAATTTACATTTGCATCAGAAAAAATGCAGATGTAATAGTCCAAAGCAGAGAACGACTAAGTCACAATCTGCATTTTGGCAAACCTTCTGGATGACTTGCTCATTAATATTTGGTCAGTAGATATAGAATAGGTATTCATTGGATATTTCTTCAATCTGAATACAATCTACTAATAGCTGGGGACTAATCAAATGTAAATCTTTGTAAGTTTTTAAAATTAATACAGTTTAGATTAATGAACTGAGAAAAATGCCAGAAGGAAGCATTGGTTTTTGACACTCTGCTCTCTGTCTTTTCTGTTCACTTGGACTATCACATTCCAGTAGAAGTATTTATAAGTCCATAATCCTTGAAGGAGACTAAAATAGCTAAGAAGATAAAGCATATTAATAAAAAAGGGATAACCTCTCATTGATCAGTTAATAAACCTAACAAAATAATTTTTTTAAAGAATTAACGTGATGAAATAGAGCACTAAGAAGCCATGTGAGTGAATGACTTACACTGTTGTTTTTCAGTTCTCATTGTCCTTGGGTTATTTCTAAATTTTACATATAAATGCAAAAGTACAACAAAGGCACACTTCAAAAGTAAGTATTTTTTAATTTTTCTTGCACTGGTGCATATTGCTTACATGGTTGGGTTTGGTTTTTTCCTTTGATCATTGAAGACTGAGAAAATAAGAATTATTTTAGTGACCAGAATTGTTTGAATGAATAAACAAATGAATATATCTATCAATCAATCAACTGATCTGTAGGAGGCCTTACATAATTAAGTGTGGAAGTTGGACATATGATCAGCATCAGTCTCTCCTGGAAAAGAAGCTGTGGTGGATTTTGAACTTGAATGGTCTTAGGAAACAAAAGACATTGTAGTTACGTAGAACTGAGGGAGAAACTACCAATGAGAAATATGATACAACAGTAAATCTTTCCTACTGCACACATGGCTGGCCTTTTCTATATGCCTGATAATACTATGGATATTCTTTAAACTAAAGGACTCTAAAGAGTTCAAAATAGAAACATATACAGGCTACTCTTTCGTCATTTCGTGGTTATAAAATTTTACTTTTACATTTATGCATTTCCATTTGTTTTTTCTCAAAGCATTTTCATGAAACTCACAAAACACATATAATATTATAAATACTTTTAATTTATGTTAAATTTTTATATTGATTTCATTTCACTTAAATGAGAAATAAAAAACAATGAATGAGATGGCAAAGTGTTTTTAGTTATGCCATTAGAAGTACTTTTTTTAGAACTACTTTTTGTTTTCTGCATTTGTATCAATTTGTAAACTGAGAAATTCTTTTCCCTAAAAATGTCATTTGTTTTAACAATACTTACATAAGTGATCTATCTATCTATCTATCTATCTATCTATCTATCTATCTATGCTATATACAGAAACAAATGTGTAATGAATTAAAATTGTGCAATATATACTGAAACTTAGAATTTTGTGATCATATTAGTGAGAAAATTAAATAAACTTCATTAGTTATTATTATAGTTTTCTAAAGCAAGAAATTTGAGTTTGATATTTTTGTTTTATTGTGAAACAGAATTATGAAAACCTACCAAAATATTATTTATAAATATTTTACTCCTTTTCAAGTATTACTTTTGTCTTAAATGATTAACCAAAGGCTTTCTTTCTCTATTGTTACAAAGAATCTTTCACAGATAAGTATTTCTGAGAAGTAAGAAATAAGACGATTGCATTTTGTGACTAAGTCTGCAGTTTGTCATTCCATTATGTTGCATTCAAATTATTCACATTTTGTTCTAATACGAGAGTTCTCTCATCATAAATGTCATCGTATCTTGAAGTAAAAAAATAAAAATAATAGAAATAAATTACTTTCCTTTTGATAGAACAGAATTAGTCTGAACAGTGATCCCCATGGTGGGGGTTCTAATGCTCTTGGTTTAATTACTCTCACCTAGCTCACTGACATGCTTTGCAATGGATACAAGTGTCAACCTGCAGTGCCATCCTTAACCTAGGGGCAATGTCTCATGTCTGCAGAATCTCAGCTCTGAGAAGAAAACTGCTAGGGCCCAATGCTGAGCAGAAGCTTTTATATTTGCATAATATGCAGATCACTTCCATTGGAATTTGCGAGTTACAGAAAATGTGCTATTACCTTCTTCCCAAAACAGCGCTCAAGCTGGCCCCACTAAGGTTAAATAATTAACTCATTTATTCTTTCAACCTTGGTTCAAATGTCACTTTCCTAGGGAAGTATTCCCTAACCCCCAAATTAAATTAGGTCCCATACCACATGCTTTTCCAGTTTCCTGAACTCCACAGCATTTATTCTATTATACATGTGTGTCATCATTTATTCAGTGTCTACATTTTCTACTTGAGAGAAAGAAAAGGGAGCTAGGTTTAGGTCTGTTTCTATTTCAGTGCAATGGGAGACAAGCATGATGGCTATTACAGAGTAGGTGCTGGATAAATACTTTAAATTAACAAAGTAAAGAAGTACTATAAATCGAATAATTTTAAGAAAAAAATAAATGAATGAACTCTAAGTTTCAATTCACAGAGGCAAACCCAGGAGTGTACTCCGAGGTAGCATGTTTCAAAGCCTGAGGTCTAGGAAGGGTGAGGGAATAACTCCTGAGCCTATAATTTATCTGGGTGGCTGAACACAAAATACTGAATCTCTTGATGTAGCAGTTTCCTCATCTAAGAGATATAAAATACAATTTCTATTGATCAGTGTTGTGTGGAAGATTAAATAGCCATGAGGTACATAACACTCACAGAACTTCACCACCTACTGAGGGAATTTTCAGGCCTCTGCATTCAAGTTTTAGTATTTAAATGCACTGACCTCTTGGTTTTCATAGTATAAATAAAGTTTGTAACTGCTGTGGATCTTTTGCAAGTAAGAAGAGAGTTGTTTTGAGTCACAGACCAAAAAGATAAATAGAATCTGGAACTTTAATGACAAAACCAACTCACTGAATTAACCAACTTTGGATTCATTATTTTTCTCAACGTGTTGATCTTGATGTGAGAAATGTCGTCATGCCTACTTTTTGTTAGATTTTTAGTAGTAAGTCAGAATCTTAGTTGAATCATCTTAGTCTTGTTCTCGCTGATACCATCAAAGCAGTAGATCTGATGGAGACATTTAACATCAAAAGTTGGCTGTCAACTCATTTGTTGCTTGTAATCCCTATTGGATTCTACTTCTTTGATGTTTGTTTGTTTGTTTTTTTGTGTGTTTTCCTAGCCCTTCTTCTTCAGGACTGAGGCCTGGACTGCTGCTGCCCTTGTCTGCTTACTGACTTCTCACCTCACCTGAATATAAACTATGTGACAGTGGAGACCACAGCACTTTATATTCCCAAAGTGATCAAACACACCCAATTACTATATAAGTGAGTTATTTCAGTCTGTAAATCAGAAACAATGCATTGTCTAGTTTTGAATAACTAAGTTTATTCAATTAAGATGAAATTATAGTGAATCTGTTTATCCTATCCTATCCTATCCTATCCTATCCTATCCAGGTTCAATAACATAACTTATAGAAAATAAAATTTAAAAAAATTATTTGGAGGTATAACCAAACATAAAGAAATAATCTATAATTTTGAGAAAAATAAGGCAATCAAGGGTTTTAAGGATATTTCTTCTTCACTAGATTGTGAGAACTTCAACTTCATATAGTTATTGCAAATGTTGGAAAAATTACAGAAGTACTTGCAGGTAAGCTACTAACTCAATTTTTTTTAGCACTAATTATTACCTTGTGCAGTTAAACACACATTTTTTAACTTAACAATCTGACAAAGTTATCAGCCTTAGTTCTATGCTACTAGTGAGGAAACTGAGGCTCATAAATATATGGGACAGGCTTAAAAACAGACTGGAAATAATTGCTGAGATGTACGTTCTCATGCCAGTTCACACACCTCCAAAGTACATTCTGTTTCTACCTTGCCATTGAATTAACAGACATGCTATAGAAATGTTATAGGAACAGTAACAGAAGGTGCTACTTTATCTAAGATAGAGTGACTGCCTCCTGAAAATTGGAAAAATCAATAAATGGAACTGTACATAACAGAAATATAAACCTATATTTTCAACGAATTACATCAAAAAGGTATTTATTACTGCTTGTCTGACTTGAATACCTTGATTTAAGTGTTATTCTTTATTGAAAATTCACCAGTTAATAATCTGCTGGGAGCTGTTGTGACTTATGTGTTAGTCTCTCCAATTCAAGCAGCAGCAGTATGTACCTGTTTTGTACACTAAGACAAGCTTTTTGTTCTTAGCTAGGAGTTTGTGTCAGCAATCACTTAGATCATTCAAATATAAGATTTTCTGATGTTAGAAAATTCAATGCTAGCTAATTGCATAATTTTTTAAAAGTTAAAAATATCTTTACAACGCTCAGTATCATCGGGAGGAGACCAAGTGCGATTCGAATGCTCTTTCTGCAGCTCTATGGTAACAAAACTGCTGACCTGGTTGTTCTTTCATCAGATCACGCTGAACCCAAAATGAAGAAAATAAAACACAAATTTTATGTAAACATCCAGATGACATATTCTGCAAGGACGGCAGTTTTCAATAATAAAAACTTTTGTACAGACTTTCACATTTTATTGGGTACAAAAGTTTACTTCAAACATCATGCAAAAGGAGATTGAATGTTCTTTCCCAGATGTAGCAAATTGTTTTGGATGACCTAACTTTGAAATCTGGTCAGTAATGGAAGGGGAATTTTATTAATTTTCTAACTTTTTCCTTCATATAAACCATGTTTATAAATGTATGTATTAATTATTATGCTCTGTCTATGTATCTGTGACTGCCCTAAAATAAAACAGCAATTTTTTTGACCCACAAATGAGGAAAGTAAACTAATGGGCCCATTAAAACCTTTAGGCGCAAGCTTTCGAAAAAATCAGAATTTATATGTTATATGAAATTCAATTACATTACTTTAAAACTGAGGTTAAACACCATCAACTAAATTCCTTTATGAGCCCTTCTCTATAACTGAAAATAAAACATTTCTTTCTTAAAATTAGCTATACTGAAATGGTCTTACCCACAACGCTAAACACTGTTTCTTTATGAAGTAATATGTCTTTTATCTTATTGCAATTCACACCTTCTCATTCATTTCTTAGGCCTTACTTAATATTTTCCATTTCCACCATTACACTGAAATTAGTCTTTCTAAAATCATGGATGTTCTCCAATATTTTTTATCAAAGGGTGTCTAGTTTTCAGTCTAATCTGCAATAGACCATCTTTTGGTCATCTTTTCTTATTGATTTCCTGGAAAACTGTGACTATTTTAACCTTTATCTTCATTCATAAAACATTTGTTAAAGGGCTACTAGTCACTGCACCACATACCCAGAACAATAAGACTGAGAAATGGACTCATTTTGGATGAGAAATGAAAATCTAACAAAATAATTGCAATAAAATGATCAAAGGATCGAAAGACAATGTAAAAAGTTTAATAAGAGGAAAGAAGAACCAACCTCTGTTTCTTTATTTAGAATAAATTCTTCTCATGACTTTTTCCAATTTTCAGTATCATTCATATTGTAAATGCTACTAATATTTTTATCTTCTGCTCAAAATATCTCTTTGGCCTAGAAATACATATTTACAGCTAATATTTAATATCTCCACTTAGATATTTTGCAGTCATTTAAAATGTAAAATGCTTACCTTTTTTATTTAAAGAGGAAAAAAACATGTAAAGGGTAGCAATAATACAGAATTTCAAAAAAAAAGATAAACAATAAGAAATCACTATTTGATAAATTACATATTGTCCCCTTAGAAATAGTTGTTCAAGTTACAAAATTAAAGCACACAAAGTAGATATTCAAACAGTGAGAGTGTAAACAGCTACACATGCATGAATCTCTACATATATTTCTATCCTTTCTGTATTAGAGGGAAAAACAGAACTTAGCAAGACAAAACAAAACAAATTCCTATAAAAACATGAAACCAAAAAGTCATATAAAACCACAGTGCAAGGTGATCTACAATGATTACTGTGTTATTTCTTATTATTTTCAATAGAATTGTCTATATCATCAGGCATAACTGAATATAGCACTATAATTGAATATAGCAGTACTTAACAATATTAGTAAAAATAAAACATTGTAGACAGTATAAAACTTCAAAGGAAGGTAATAATCAAACCAGAATGGATATTCTAGTGAATCTTGTCATCTTCAGTATAGTTGCCTATACTCTCAGACTTGATACTATCAATCATAACAGCTTTGAATAAAATCTATCAATACAAAACAGCCATCCAACAGACCAGATTCAATTACTATCAGTCATGGTAAAACAGTGTAGGTTATACAGAGCTTTAGATTAAGTTAATAGGAAATTAAGGATGATCACCAGACTATATCCTGTTATTTTTGGGATTACTGTCTGTGCTCTCAAATCTAGTACAGGTAGAATGACTGGAACAGAATATAATAATACATCTAAGCAGAGTAGTGTGAGTAATGTGGGTCTTAAATTCTGGTGCACTATTAACATATAGCGTATCAAGGCCATCTATGTTAGAGATTCTAGCCATCCTTCTCTGCCTCATTTCTGCTATGCTATTTTTCTGCCTGTTTGTCTACTTTTCTCTTTCATTCTACTGCCTGCCCCATGCATTGAAGCCTTTCTGCCATGGTTCCTAAAATCCTGGTACTTTTTTTTTCTCTCTCTAGAATGTTCCTCAGTATTCTCTGTAGGTTTGGATTGGTGGTCACAAACTCCCCCAGTTCCTCTTTGACATGGAAGCATCTTGTTTCTCCATTAATTTCTAGTGACAGTTTTGCAGGGTACATCAGTCTGGGCTGGAAGTTATTTTCTTTTAGGGCTTGGAAGATTTCTTCTTGATCTGATGGCCTGTGTCGAGAATTCTGCTGTGATCTTGATGGGCTTACCTTTATAGGTAATCTGTTTCTTTTCTCTGATGGCTTTTAACATTCTCTTTTTATATTGAATTTCTGGTATCTTGATTATTATATGTCTGGGTGTAGCTCTGTTTTGATTGTAGGTGGCTGGAGTTCAGTATGTCTCACATAGCTGAATGTCTTTTTCTTTTCCCATGCTTGAAAAGTTTTCTTTAATTATTTCCATGAATAGCCTTAGTAATTCATCTGTTTGTATTCCTGCTTCTTTGTTCACATTTCTTATTCCTAAATTATAGTTTCTCTTGTTGTCTTCTAGCCTTTGTATTGTTACTGCCTGTTTCCTTGTTATTTTTAAGAGATCTTTCCTTTCATGATCACACATTGCAAACTTGTCTTTAAGTTTTGATAGTCTATCCTTAGTTTTTTTAAAGGCATTTTGCCAGCTTTCAATGGAGTGTTTAATTTCCTGGTAGTCCCTTTGAATCTGCTTCATGTATTCTATATTTTCTTTATATTCTTTATCAAATGTTTCTCTCCTTTTTTTGTGTTCCTCCTTTCTTCCATCTGTATCTTCCGGAGAGATACTTAGCATTTCTTTTATTACTCTACTCATATCTTGCTTTACCTGATTTAATATTTCAGTTTTGAGCTTGTCTATAAGGTCCCAAAGATATCTCTTAATATGTATTGAAGCTATGTCTGATGTTGCATGTTTGCCACCCTCAGTCTTCCTTGTTTTTCCCTCTCCTGGATCAGGGCTCTCAGGGTTCTGGGCTGGGGGCCTCCTCTTGCCTCTCTCTCTCTCGTCATGGTCTGGCCTCCTCCACAGAGGTGTACAGTTGAGGTTCCAGCCCACTTCCCTGTCAGCCACAGTTCCTCTGAAGCATGCTGGCAAGGGACCTTTTCCCTCTTCTGACTGCTCTTGTCACTGAGGAGTGAGAAGGGGCTGCGTATCCTGGCCCCTCCCCACTGGGCCAGCCAAACTTCAGGGGCCTTCACCAGGTTAGTGTGTGCTAGGTGCAGGGAATCGATTTGGGATGGCTCATTGGGTCCTGGCTAGCGGTGCGACCCAGTCCAAGAAAATCCCATGAATCTGCTTTGGGAAGGGAGCAACCAACTGAAGTCACTGTCGCTCCCAGTTCAGGCTCCTCCTGCCCGATTCCATCAGGTCACCCATTTGGTCACACCCTTCCTGTGGGGGAGGTCTCATTCCCAGCACTGACCATGGATTAATGAAGGTCCCTTTGCTGGCTTTGCTCTCTGTTGGGCTTACCAACCTTTAATCTCAGCACAGCTGTGGCTCGTTTGAGTGACAGTGGGACGAGTTTGCCAGCCGGCATGAATTCAAGCTGGGGTGAATTCAGGCTGGCACAAACTTGATGGGTCACAGTGAAAACATCATGTCTGGTAATTTTAGCTGTCCCAGTTGTAGCCCCAAGACTGCATGTTTGATGATCTTTTTTACATTTTAATTTCTTCCTGTGTCAAGAAGATCCATCTCCCTCTGTCTGGATCTCTCCAGGATGTTTTGTTCTGGCATATGAGTTGTTTCTCCTGGAAGGCTTTGTATTTTGTTGTTCACTGATCAGCCACGTTTTTGGTTAATGCTTACCTTTTTAAAGAAATATAAGTCCTAAAATTAGACACATGAAGAATATCTTCTGCATAAAAAAATTCTACTATACATACTAATGGAAACGTGAGATCACAATTAACATAAGAAGAAAAGCAAGCACATATGCCATGACTTTTTATTTTAAATATCTCTGCAGATAATAAACATTCTTAAAGAAAAGAAAAAATGTACAAAGTGAAAGAAAAGAGGTAAAATTCAAAGTCAATTAACAGATACAAATAATCAGAGTAATCAACAAATTACAACTGAAAGCCAAAGTTTACACATTATGATTTCTTGTTCACCAAAAAGACTGAAAAAAATTGATTCAAAATACAATTAAACACTTAAACACCACAGAATCTTTTATAAAATGGGATTTGTCTGGAAAATGGCAGAGTGACAAAAAACAACTTAGCCTCTCTGACATTTGGAATGCAGAAAATAATGACTTGGCGAAGAAAAGAAGTTGGGGAAGGAGAGAGGGAGAAGAGAGGAGGAAGAGAAAGATGGAGACAGAAACAGAGAGAGATCCTCTGGTAACAGGAATGATCTGATAGGAAAAGAAAAATTTATAAAGAAAATGAGGAGATAGAACACAAGATGGGGAAGGGAAGAGATAGACTGCACACCTTCCCAGTTCTTAGGTTGTGGATCACAGGGAAAGGGACACTAAACCTCTGCAGACAAAGTGAAAGATGGGGACTCAGGGAGAAATTCAGGGTAAAAACAGACTGACAGGCACTGGGATCCTGGAGAATGTGAGTCTGTTCCCATGTGAGTCTTTCAACAGGCGACAGATGGTGACTGTCTCTGGTCCAGGCACTGCCACAACCCCGGGAAGAGTGTTTGTTCAGACACCAAGGGCTGATTGCTCAAACACCAAGAAATATTTTCTGCATGCTTTTTGCTAACCATAAAAATATACCATAGTTCTTTACTGATCTATACAATGACATTGATATGATACACATTAAAAAATGGAGACTTCTAGAGAAAGAGGGAAAAAGAAAAGGAAAAAAGTGAGGCAGAGAGATAGTAGTTAGTGTAAGGGAAAATAATATTAAATAAGTGATGCTTTAACAATCTACTGATATGACAGGAAAGGTTTTTATTCTTACAAATATAGAAAATTTAGATATGAAATACGGTGACAAATGTAACAATAAAATTACATTTAGTTAGTAAAAAACATTTCACTTTAATGAAATGTGAATCAAAGATAATTTAGGAGTAAAGAATGAAATCTGACTCTGATTTTCTTTCTTTCTTTCTTTCTTTCTTTCTTTCTTTCTTTCTTTCTTCTTTCTTTCTTTCTTTCTTTTTTGTTGTTGTTGTAAGGGGAATTAAATTAATAATCTCACACTTGCCAAGCAGGTGCTTATGCCACTGAGCTAAATCCCCAGCCATAAAGAATGAAATTTGAAAGAGTATAGGAATATGTATCTATAAGCAAATTTAGAATTTAGAAAGATACAAAACTAACATATATAAAGTTGTGACAAATGTCATGAACTATATATGACAATATGTTTCATAATATACCTGTTTAATTTACTTTTATTTTTTCAGACAGAGGTGTCACTATATAGCTCAGGCTGGACTTGAAATCACTATGTGGCCCAGAATGGCCTCAATTTGCAGCAGTCTTATTGCCTCAGTCTCCCAAGTGCCAGAATTACAGGTGGGTACCATCACTTTTGGCTTGTTTTATAACATATCAAGGCTTTCTATCAAACACATGAAAAAGTAGAATACAATGCAAGGATAGGTAATTCAAATGAAAAAACAATATAGTGACTTTTAAAGAGATATTCAGTAAAATGAAAATAAAATCTCAGAATTTAACTAAGAGAAAAATATTGAAGGCACCTGAGTCAGATAAAAAGTTAAATTATTATGAAGATCACAGGGTCTTACATATAGAAAATCCTAAAGATTCTACCAAAAAAATCTGTTAGAATGTAAAATAAATTCAGTAAAGTTTCAGTATGTAAAATTAAAATAAAAAACTGGATGTAGAGTAATGAAGCATCAGAAAGTAATTAAGAAGACAGTCTCATTTATTGTAGCACTGACTGAAACAGAATACTGAGGATTATGTGTAACCAAAGCTGTGAAAGCTTTGTTTATATGATACAATAAAACATGGATGAAAGAAAACAAAGACACAAATAAATGCAAAGGTATTCTATTTTCATGAATTCAAAGAATAACGATTATTCAAATGTTCATATTACCTATTTACTAAGTGCAAGTTTTATCAATATTTCTAATGACATTTTTCACATGAACAGAAAAATATTCTAAAATTTGATATGGACCCACAATATGTCTTGAAAAGCCAACAGAGTTTTAAGAAAGAGAACAATGCTAAAGTTATCACATTTTACTCTAAATATATAGTAATGGTACTGGCATGAAAACATTCGTATAATTCAATGGAAAGAAAAGAGCATTTAGAAATAAACTTGCAAATACACAGTTTTCTAGTCTTTTACAAACTAATTCAATAATGAAAAATTGGGAAAATGAAACTTCTCAATAGTGTAGAGAAAGTTATTCACAAGTGAGAGAATGAAATTAAATCTTAATACCATGCAGAAAAACTTACCCAAGAAGAAGACTCAACAGTACAGTAAGACCTGAAGCAGTGGAACTCTTAGAAGAAATATACAAGAAAACCTCTTTGACATTTATCTTGGCAATCATATTTTTTGAATATGACAACAAAAACACAGGCAGCAAAAGCAAAATAACAGAACAAGTGCTACATTAAACTAAAAAGCCCCTGCACATCAAGAAATCAACAAAATGAAAAATCTGTGTATGGAAAGGATAGAATATTTGAAAATCATACATATCTGCAGAAGGGGCAATAACCTAAATATATATGGAATTCATACAACTCAATAGCAAAAGACTCAGTTTAAAAATGGGCCAAGTTACTCAATACACATTTTTCTAGAGACAAAAGCATGGCTACTAGGAGCATAAAAAGGTGTTTAACATCACCAGTCAAAAGAAAATATAAAAATATGATAATAATTACCCAATGCCTATTAGAATGGTTACAATAATAATAATAATAATAATAATAATAAAAAATCAGAAAGTGCTGGCAGGAGTGTAGAGAATACAGTAGCCTGTGTAGTGTTGGTGTAAAGGCAAGGTTATAGAATAGCAAACTTATAGACATTTTGTAGCAAAAGTTAAAGCTATTAGTGGCCTGTGATGTGCTCACGCTGCCTGTCACATAGCCTGCTAAGCTCGGTCAGCCTTGACTATCTGCATCTAGCTGCTTCTCCCAAACAACGCAGTGGTTCAACCTGCCAGCATCCAGCAGTAACGTCTGTGTTTTCCTACCTAAAAAATGTAAGTAGTTTTTCCAACTTGCTTGAAGGACTTCATGTCTGGGACAGACTGGCCCAGTCAAGGACACCTTTACCTCGCTGGAAACTTCCTCCCTTTCTCCTAGAATATTACTGTCTTATGGTAAATAATTTTTAAATAAGCCTGTTTAGAACAAGCCTGTTTGGCCACATATGACTTAATTCATGTAACCAATCACGTAATGCCTGCTATCGATCTTGTACTTTCTGCTGGCAAAATGTATTTAAACCAAACTCTAAGCTGATTTGGGGCCACTGATTTGCACTGACTTAGTCCCTCATCCACCAGAATTAATCAACAACTTAGCTTCCAAATTCCATTTTCCTTTCGGTCCAGGGTTTTTCTGCAACATTGGTAGAATATAAATTGACACACACAATACAGAAAACAGTGTGGACTTTCCTCACAAAAGTTAAAAATGAAACTATCATGTTTTCTAGCAATCTAACTGGTTGTATATTTCCAAAGGAGTTGAAGTCAGTAGACCAATGAGTTATCTGCAATCCTGAGTGCATTATAGCATTGTTCACAACAGCTAAAACATGCAAACAACCTGTGTCCTAAAACACATGAATGTAGATAAGAAATGTGTCAGTCACACGCACGCGTGCGTGCGCGCACACACACACACAGAGTTGTACATTATTTGGTCATTAAGAAAGAAGTAAATCTGTCCAATTTCTTCAGAGAAACATTGTTGAACTTGAAGAACATTACACTAACAGAAATAATCCAGATGCTAAAATAAAAAACGAAAAACTCACATTTGTGCTATGGTTTTAATTTTTATTATCCTAAAAAAATTTACATTGAAATTTAATTATCATTGTAACACTATCCAGAGATAGGACCTTTAGAGTCATGAGAACTTTGCCTTCATGGGGAGGAGATTAATCACATTACATGGCAAGTCCAGCCTCCTTCTCCCTCTTTCCTTCTCTGCCTTTCTGCTTTATGCCATGTGATGGCACAACAGAAAGGCCCTGGTAAGATGTTGGCACCAAGATATTAAACTTCCCAGCATCTATAGGTATAAACTAATTTAATAATTTCTGTTCACTATAAATTACCTGGACTGTGGTATTGCATTACAGCAGACAAGGCCATGTGAATATAAACTTACACACACAGAAATTCCGTTCCAGGGCCTTAGAATGGAGGAAATGAGGAGCCTTTATTTAAAGTAGGATAAGTCCTGGAGATTGACTGTACAGCATGTTGACTGTAGTTAATGCTGTAATGCATGCTATAAATTTGCTAATAGAATAGATTCTATTTGCTGACAGTAGATCTTTAGCATTCTAACCTCCCACGTACATACACAAGGATAACTATGTAAGTGAAGGATGCTAAATAGCTCAGCTATAGTCAGTCAATCATAATGCACACATGTATCACATGTATCAAATCCAAATATGTATTTTTATCAATTATCCTTTAGTAGGTTAACGAAAAAACAATGGGTGCTTTTTGGTGTCAGTTCCCACTGATTTTGTAATAGCCAGGCTAATTTTCCTCTGAGAACTCGCTTCTCTGTGAACAAGATAATTCACCCTGTAGCAGAAGACAGATCTGGACCACAGACTCATCTTCCACATATCAAGGTTTAGGTCCCAGGCATCGGTCTCTCTGTACCCCTCCAGTGTATGTGTGGACAGCTGGAGGGATCCACTTCTATAGCAGCCTTAACTTGGATGCTGAGAGGTAGAAGGAAGGTTAGGGTTAAAGTGTGCAGGAGACAGTCCTCTTTGGTTGTGTGTGCATGGGCTTCCTGTTTACCCACACAAACATTAATTGCCTCTGTAAAAATCTCCCTGGGTCCAGTAGCCAGTGGTCCAAAGCAAACTGAGAGCATTTAAGATCAATTTGATTCACACAGGTAACACATACACCGGTTTAAGTTCTGGGTGTAAGTTCACCCAATGTTTTAATTAGACTTACCCTTAAGTCTGAATATTGAAGCAGACAGTTACAGTATATGTATCTTTATATGATTATAAATTGAATTACTTTACTAGATTTTTGTACTATTTCAATATAATTATATTTTTGTGAGAACAATGCATGAAATTTTATACATTTAGATGCCTACTCGCAGGAACAAATAGGTCAGCTCTAAATATGAATTTAGTGTATCTGAAACTATAAATGTTGTATTGTGCACCACTGTCTATATTTTCAAGATGCCAATATCATCTTAAAAACAGCCATCAAAAAAGAAAAACTTAAGCGACATTCTCAAAACTTCTCCACTTCTCTTACCTCCATGTAGTGAATAACCATTAACACTGAAATACCAAGCAATATGGGTCCAATAAGATATGAGAAGTAATAGAGATGAGCCAGGCAGCTCTCAGTTCCAGTACACTGTTGATTAAAAGTTTATTTTTCCTTTTTTCTTTCTTACTTTTTTTCAGTAATTGAACTAAGGTCCTTCACAGTGAGCTAGGTCCTTAGCCATTTGTAGACACTGTCATTAAGTTGCTCAAACTGGGCTTGAACTTGTGTTGCTCCTGCCTCCATTCCAGAGTGCTACAGAGATCACAGGTATGTACCACTGAACCAAGCCCTTGAGGAAAAAAATTGATCACTCTCTAAAGAGTGGCACTAGTTGAGAAATATCCAGAAAGTTACTTTGCTCAATGACTCAGATTTCCCAAGTAAAAATAGACCCATAGAATTAGGAGAAACAGAAGTAAGCAATACCCTACTTACATTGTCCAGAAGCAATTCTGTCCTGAAAAATACTTCTGCTGGGTATATTTCAATAACAACAGCAACAACCATTATCATTAAAAATCTGATTACAGATTTTGTACTGTGCTCCAGGCATTTTTCAGCTGCTTTACACAGAAATACACACAATATGTCATTGAGATTTGCATATATTAACAATAGTTTCATTTTGTACATTAGGAAAATTAAGTGTTTGATTCCTTGAATATCTTGGTTGAAGACACGTGGTTACTGGACAGTAGGACCAACATTCAAACACTGTTGTGTCTGACTTCAAAACATCCTCTTAAATATATGTATTTACTCCAGACTAGTTACTATGGCATAACTGATCAGCATTAGTTCATCTCCATGCCAGATTACTTTGGTGTGGAAAAGGATATTGAATTTTAAGTCTAGAGATCTAACAGCCAGATCCTGGAATCTGTTGGTCTCTCAAAGATGTTTTCATTACCCAGTGGTATTGCAAAATGACAGCTGCTATCACATTAACAATGGTATACTATTATTTGCTACTCAAAAAATCATCACTTTAACAGGATTAGTAATTAAGAACAGGTAGTAGTTTAGAGACAGACTCTGAAATGAATCCTGCCCTAACCATTAACTATTTATATGACGTCGGGGAAACTCCTTTACTTCTGTGTCCCTCAAGTTTCTCATTTTTAATGGGGACCAGTAGTACACACTATTCAGAAAGTTAACATGAAGTTCAAATGAGTTAAAAATTAGGTTCTGGCAAATACAGCACATAGTACGCACTTAGCTTAATAATTAGCTGTATCGGGCAGGGAATTTAGCTGAGCAGCATAAGCGCCTGCCTCGCAAGTGTGAGGTCGTGAGTTCGATCCTTGGTACAAAAAAAAAAAAAAAATGAGTTGTATTAGAATCATCTTTCTGCTTCTTTGTAGAGTAATTCACTTTGAGGGCAATGGTCTCATCTCTATCAGAGTTTCTTATACTATTACATTTTCATATACATATAATGAATATATAAATAAAATGAATATATATGTAAAATGAATATATATATATGTATATATATATATATACATATATATATATACATATATATATATATATAAAATGAAAGAGAACACAGCACAGTTGCTAGACCCTACTAGGAACATCATAAACGTTGGTGAGATAGAGAGGGTATGAAATGTGGTAGATTGTTTCTCTACTCAGAGTTACATAAAACCTACTAGCCCTTTAGTGTTAGCCCAAATTCTGATTATTTTAATGCTCATCACTAGATTGCTCTGTTATTTGGCTTTCATTTATTGTGCTTGTGCTGTTCTATAACTTCATATGACTGAAAATAGTCAATTGGGAACGTTTTCTATAAAAATATGCATAATTGATGTTATGAAAATCATTCTTAATTGAACACCAGCGGATTTGTTCACCACATTATGTGTTCAATTCCATTCCTTTCAGCTACCACTCAAGTTAAATATCTGTTCCTCGGGGAATTCTTCAATACATGCAGCATGGGTGCCACATACTCCTTCTCACGGTGTTTTATGCACATTACGGCTGCCATTAAACAATGGTTAGTGTGATTATTTGTTTCAGGTTCATCTCATCCTTCACACTGTGGCTTTGTGAAAGATAAGTGTCCAGCTTACTATTTTCCCTATCTTTAAAGTTAAGCACCGAGGGCCGGGAATATAGCTCAGCAGCACAAGGTACTCCTTGACTAATGAGGTCATGAGTTTGATCCCCGATACCAAAAACAAAAAAAATGTTAAGCCCTGAACCTATATGTAGAAATGGCCAACCCATCAGAATTACATAGATACTCTTTGGACTATATCATTTCCTTTCTCTTTATATACCACATTAAATATAATAGACTTTTTTTGATAAATAATGCCTTGGCAAAGGCAACTTTCAAATTTTGTTCTGTATTTTTGTTTTTCCTTAGAATTTTAAGTGTTGGAAAAGTCTAGATTGATTATAACATTTGTGAATTCTGCTATATCACATTCTGTGATTTTATAACAAGGTGTCTAAGACAGGCAATCATACTGTGACAAGTATAGCTTGTGTCTTGGGAAATTCTTGTCACTTAAATCAGCAGTAGAATGATAGATACTGTAATCTAAAATGTCTATAAACGTTTTAGGAAGCTCATCATTTCTTCTAAAATGTTAAATGGAGTTTTAGTAATTAAAACCTAAGAATATTAAGCCATAATTTCTCTCATAATCTCAAGAATACTGTTGTCTCACACACATTTTATTTTTAGTCAAACGATCAGTTGCATTAGATATTTAACATAGAACAATACATGGGAGATTATGACTATTTGTCTCTATGAACTATTGTGAACTCAATCAAAATTCTATTACAAAAAATGTAAAGAAGAGTTTGGGAAAACATTCATGAATAAAGTTAAGATTAGTTTATTTCAAATCATTCAATTCATTTATCAATTTATGAATAGCACGTTATAATATAGATAGTTATTCAGTTGTATCAGTGGTTTTGTTTAGCCTTTAAATTCTATTTTCACCAATGTGTAATTTTAAAGTCAGATGTGAAAGTGATTTTGAAAGATAATCAGTAGAGTGAATATGTAAATTTTAATAGGAGAAAATTTTTGCAAGAAAGGCATTAATCTCAGGAAAACACTGTAAGTGTAGGTCATCAAGTTCCTAAGAAAAACAAATAAAAGACTGTTGCTATTAAACACTTTCTTTAGATAAATGTTTTCGGGCTAAATATTGTATCACATTTTATTCTGAGGTCGGATTCTGATTCTGAAATAAAATCAATCATCTCTAATGACAATAAAGTATAAATGCTGAATTTTCTTACCTTGTGTTTGTCTTACTGTACATTTTTCTTATCACAATTAGTTGTTTTCAGTTGAGAAAAAAAATGATAATTTCCAGACATGGGGGAGAGTGTGATGTGGGAATGAATTGGTCAAAGTGTAGAATGTGTAGTTAGACAGGCGTAAATTCCATTGTACAGCAAGCTGAATATACTTAGCAATATCACATCGCTGATCTCAAAAGAGCTGAGAAAGAGTTCTCAAAATACTTACTATGAGGAAATTTTAAAGTTTAGTGTGATGGATATGCTGACATCTGATTTGATGATTACATAAAATATGCAGGAATGGAAACATTATATACACCACGCCATACATATGTACAAATATTATGTCAATCAAAAAGTTAAAATTAATAGAAACAGATATTACTAAAGGGAGTATTGCCTAATTCTGTGTGTAACTTGAAGCTCTGCTTTTATTCTTATCAAAATTTGCTGAATAGGCTTCATAGGGTTAAGAAAATTCCAAGTCAATCTTAAAAGATTCTAGTGAACCAATGACCTGGATTTTAAAACAGTAGAATTATTACAGGAAAACCTTTTGGTTGGAGGAAATGATTACAATCTACCCTGGAATGGGAATGGACTAGTTAATTCTTAAATTAACAGTAGCCAGGAGGAGAAAATTTTCGGTGTCCAGTTGCCTCAATGCCAAGTAGATCTGCTTTGTCACTCTGGTTATCCAGGCAGCTCCATTGGTCCAGATCCATTTCAAACCTTGTTCAATGCAATGGTGGGAGAAAAGGACACTTGGTGAGGTCAGGGAGAGTCTGGGAGTTCAGTGAAGGAAACTTGCACTGGGCATCTGGACATGTGAAACAGTTCTGCTCTCCATCACTAAGATAGATGAGGCATTGACTAACACGGCAATCTGGGATCATTTATTGCCATTCTAACTCTACTTTTCATATTTGTATCATGAAAAATAGTAGACTAACCAAAATATTGGAGGTGCCAAGAGACAATTATCTCACTGCTCTTTATCTTGTGATGACTATCCTTCCAGTACCTTCTTGGTATTTCTTTGCAGGAACTAGGACAATGGCTGTTTTTTCAAAGGCCCAGTGCAAGAGACCATGACATCCTATTTATTTAAAAAAAGTATGCTATGCTTTTTATTAGTCACACAACATATGTTTTAGGAAAATTTTAGAAAGAGACTATGGCATATTTATGTCTACTGGCCATTTTTACTATTTCCTTCATGTGTTACCTATATTTTTTCCTAATTTGATCCTCTCCAGCTTAATTTTGATTGTTAATGACTTCACTCTTGATGTTAATCATTTATGTTACTTTTATTTATTTGTTTAGCAGTTCACATGTTACATATTACATGTAAATAGTTTATATGTTAGCCTAAATAATCTTGTAATCATTGCATTTACAGACTTTGTGCACCAACAAACTATAGAATTTACAAGGTGACAGATATTTTTTTGAATGCAGCAAAAGCCATTCATTATTAGTTTCTGTGAGTTTGGTTTTATAAGGACCAGAAGGAAATATGTATTATAATTTTCAAAAAATTTTCAATTTAGAAATTGAAATCTATTTCACAGAAACAGCAGATGTGCACTTGATATAAGAAACTAAAAAAAAGAAGCTAAATAAATCCAAAACAGTAATGTGTCTCTCTGTTTAAGTTCAGAAAAATATAGAGAGTATATTTTAAAATTGAAAATGGATTTTCCTTGTCTTTTGTCTCTTAAATCCTGTTAAAATTTATTTAAATAACTATAATTGTACGTAATGTTTAAAATTATTTATTGAGCTAAATATCCTTCTATGCAGTCTTAATTGACACAGCTTAAATTGAGAAGGTAGGGTCCCTTCTTTCTCTATGCTCACCAAGATGGTTACTTAGTATTTGCTCAATAGCCTACAAGTGATTTTCTGATGCTCTTTCATTACTGATTATCAAGATGACAAGCCTTCTGCACCAAATATGCATGACATGAAAAATAGCAAATGGTGATATTGTAAAGCACTGATGATTTGGTTCTAGATTAGTATGCTCACAATTTTAGAACTGAAATGCAACAGTATTATATAGGAATCAGTATGGGGCTGTAGTGACTGCTGAATCAGTCCAAATCATTGTCCACCAGACACCCATTCAAGTGGATCTTGAGGCATCAGGGATATAGTAATTTTGCATGATATCAACCCTATGAATGAAGTGACTCCTTGGAATGTGCTGAGAAACAAAGACAAGGTAAGTTATGTGTAGAAACATGATTAGAAATACAACAAAGACAAGAGGTAGGTGGTCAGTGTGAGGATCAGGTTCTTAGAAATGCTTTTACAAGCAAGGGAGTATTGAAAGATAAAGTAGGCAGAGTGTATGCTTGCAAGAAGCGATGACATGACCTGATCTCAATAATTTTACAAGATTTTCTACATGAAAAAAATAAAGACTACAAGACTTCAGTCTAGGGAAGCAAAAGAAGCAAAGATATGCAGGCCTAAGTGTATAACCTGTTCACAAAATAGAAAATATTAAAAACTGCTGGAGTCTAAAGAAAACAGTGTCTGTGATTGACCTGAAGGCATGTAGGAATGAACCCTAAGTTCCATACTGAGGATCAGTTTCTATTTTAAAGCTGGAAACAGCAAAAGTTTCAGAAAAAGTGAAATGACACCGCTGACATTTATTTTAGAAAATAAACCCTGTAAATTGTGAAAAAAGGAGAAGTCAAGCAATCATCGCTTTAAAATGTACTGCTTTAGGTTGGGGCAGGAGGCTGAACAGTGGTAGTAACGGCAACAGAAAAGGAGCAGTAAGCAAGATAATTCTTATTATGATTTAGTTGTTTAATAAGTGAATTTAAATAACACGTGTACATGCCAAGCTCCACCACAGGCATTTTACGTGTATAAACATACTAGCACCTCCTAAAACTCTATGTTGTACGTAGTACTGCTCTTCTTATGGACACATAAGAGAATCGTACCAGGAGCAGCTGGAGCTATGCCGAGTGTGACAGGCATAGCGGGGGGGGGGGGGGGGAGGAGGAGAAACTGCCTCTCACAAATACTTAGGTGCAGCAGGCTGCCCATGTTTACTCTGTGGTGCTACTAAGATAGCTATGAAAATAATGCCAACCAATAATATCAATAATATTTTTTCTGAAAATTAGGGTGCATATCAAATGTAACAATATGTATTTGGTAAAAAAAATTGCATAGAAATAAAGGATGAAACTACATAAATTGCTAGGATTATTACTAAGTATTGATTTGAAAGAACATGTGACTCAGAACAGGATTTTGAGAAAAATAAAGGCATAAGTTAAAGCAGGGACAGATAAGGACAATACAAGAGCAAGGAGACTCAGGGAAATAGGAGATGAATCATGACTCTTTGTCTTTAATCTGTGTTTATCTAGACTTGCTGAGTCTTTCATCAGGATCGTCATTTCTTTGTTCCTTTGGAAGACTGTTTTTAATCCGATTTCCTTTGTAGTCTCATGCACTTGTTTTTGAACTTTTCCTGCTGTCATTTCAGAAATTTTAGAATAGATGAGTAACCTCTATTTTTTTTTCTACTTCATTGTCCCTTGGACTTGTCCTGGGTGGGTTGGAGGTCTGCAGTTGGGTTTTGTTTCTGTGTCTTCTCTCTTTCTATTTTGTTTTCTGTGTTGATATCTGTAAATTTTGTACCGTAAGTAGCTTGATCACTAATATTGAAGCCTTCCTAGGAAATATCTGTTCTTCAGAGATGTCTTCTATGTGTAGGAGACTCTTGGTTTTCATGTCACTCCCAAGATACTACCATCCCAATTTATTAAGGATGAGATGTTGCCATTTATTTGGCTCAGCCCCCAATCTTTGATCCTGGACTGTGGTGATGATTATGACCCCAGGCAATGACAGTATTGTTATAGAAGGGAGGAAACTGATTACAACAATCACAAGTATGCCATCCTAGCTAAGCATTACAATTAGCAATAACAACAGCATCACACATGGCCAAGAAACTAACCAACTGTGGTAACTCTTCATTTGGTTTCCTTAACCACATAGACAAGATCTTCAGTTATATAACAAAACCCAACATAAATCAGGAACTTGTATGCAATGAGTTTCTTCCTAATAGAGTGATTTTTCTCTGTAGTGGAGAAATTAAAGAGAATATGAGACAAACAGACAGAGAGTTGAAGAGAAATATAATTGAAGCAAGACTGGAGGACAAAGGATGAACATGCAATCTTTGGGAAACTGGAGATAAGGGCAGGAGAGAAAGAAGGAAGGAGAAAGCAAAAGATTATCGAAGTGAATCAGAAAGGTAAGTGACAGTGTTCCCTCACATGGAAATATCATAAGATGAAGAGCGATAATGCAGGAAAGAAAGAAGACAAATAGAATATAATAAGAATATGCATATAAACCTAAAAAAAGAAAGATAAAACAAATAAAATATCATTGGCATCAAAGAAAGATTCATTTGGCAATATGGAAATAATTAGAGCATGATTTTAAGAGTCTAAGTAACTGATAATGGAAGCAACTAAGCAGCAGCAGGGAAGATAGAGGGGAGGACAGGTTTGAGAGGTTACCAGGGTCGAGGACAGGGTGGATGTGCAACTTCAGACAGAACACAGAGAAGAAAGGGGTTCTAGTGGGGTCCAATCTACCTGTGGGTGTGCCAAACTAAACAAATGTCTTGCTGTTCCTGGTTAACATTTTTAAAAATGAAGAATGGATATTAATTTTTTTTTTTTTTACTTTGAGTAGTTTTCTTCTTGGAGATATGAAAGCTGAAAAAACATGTTGTGTGCGTATAAAACACAGACATAAACATACTGTCATATTCTCAAATAAGTAGACTATAGAGGGTGCCATACAACTTATTATTCCTTACAACATAACGAGGCAACATAAATAGACACAAGTTTTGCTATTTACATTGAATACACCAAGGAGTTAGTTTGGAAGTTATAACATGAAGTAGTAACCTTTGTCCTGTGGGGCTTGCTCTAATTTCCAGGTGCCTTTCCTCATTACAAACTTGTTGGATCTTCTTCACACATACAAATCTAGATTTCACAAGTGTTGAATACAAAACCATTGCTCTAAGTAAATCGGAAAGGAAATCAAATGTTTACAGGACTTGGAGTGCCATCACAATGCTCACTCCTAAAGTGGCCATTCACAAAGTGACTTTGGCAGAAAACAGCTTCTTTCAGAGAACAGCATCAGAAGGTTATTTAATTTGAGAGAAAATAATCACCCATCTGCAACTGCACTGCACTGCAAGAAGGAGTGCCTGTTAAGATAGCAGCCTGCTTCCCAGATGCTGGGTTTCCATTTCAACATTTGAAAATTAAATTATGTGTCATGCTGAAGCTTTGTATTTATCAATTACTTCACTAATTCTAAACCCATGGTCTATTTCAGAATGCACAGAGCACAGCGTAACCTCCACCGGGCAGAATCATGTAATGTTCTTGTGGTTTAAATTACAAGAGATCATTCAGATAGAAAACCCACAATCATTCAGCACACAGACACTATTCAAGCAATGAAATAGGCTTCAAATTCATTTCTTAGCATTTCCAGGTGTATTTCTATTGCAATATTACACAATTTTTGTCTAGTTTTCTGCCATCGCTTCTCACATATAGCTTTATTGATTCCATGACAAATAAGTCGCTCAGCTTGTAACTACCATGTTATTTGATTTCTATTCCAGGTTTTCTGGACCATTCTCCCTTACAAGTAGAGTCACTTTCTTATGATTTATTCTACTGAATATAACAAAAGTGGATACAGAGGAAGTAATGCTAGGTTTCCCAGGTGAGGAATAAAACTGACTTGTGTTCTATCCCTGGTTCAGTTATATAAGGAAAATTTCACCTATTCAAGATTTGTGTGCTTTGTGCCTTTTCCTACTTACAATTTAAAATTATAATACATCACAATTATGAATGTGACAAAATCCTTAAATTTGTCTCTATTTTGAGTAGGAAAATTATATGTACCTACGGGTAATTACCACAGGGCAATTTTTTAAAAAGCTTGGCACAAAGTAATTCAAAATTAATTTCCTAGCATTTAGAAAATGCTGCCTCATATCTCTTATCACTTCTTCAAATGTCTAAAAATCTGTTTATAACCAATGGAAATAATTGGCTGAAAGATGAATTAGTAAAATTATCACTGGATCTGGGCAAATTAAAGAAAACACAATGCTTTTGAAAGAGGAATATGCTATAAAACAAAATACAGGATTAAAAGGTCTAAGTATTGCATGAGTGTTACCTATTTTTCTGTAAAACATTTATCTGCACCTTAAGAGACCTGGACTGTGGTAGACATGAGACTAAGGAGTCATTGGAGACCTCAGCAAACTTATGCATTGCTTATGTATGAGTCAGGCTGGGGGGAGTATAGACTGGCAAAAATACATTAAAATGCATTATGATTTAAGCTCCTCCTCTTTCAGACCAGTGAATAGCTCTATTAGCTCTTAACAGATACACTCAAACTGCAATATAGAAAGACTCCAGAAGTCATGAAATGACAGGAGAGGACTTCATTTGGAGATGGCTAGGTCAGAAGAGTCACATAAAGTCCCAAGTAATGTACTTCTTAAGGGAAACCCAAAAGGAAAACTTGGAATTTATCAGAATGTCAAGCATTAGTGAAGAGAGGAGTGGTCAAGAAGGTCAAAATTTTTTTAAATGCATGTATTTTTAGTGGAAAGAATTTGTTCAAAATAAGAAACTCAAAGACATGTCATATTCTGGAACACAGTCTTTTCTGGGCCAGCTGTAGCTGGGCTGGGCTTGATAGGCCTTGCAGGTTGATGAGAAGCAGAAATTGCCTCTGAGAAATATTAGTGTGAAGCTGGCTGGAGCATCTTAGTAAAAAGTGCAGAGTGGCAAGCTCGTTTTCTCTGGACTGTACATCTCTCTGCTACTTCACAGCTGCAGTGTCACATTCTTTGGTTGCTATCTTCATAATTGATAGTACAAGTCACAACCATGCCTGAAAGAGGCCAGCTTCATATATCAGTTTAATTTTGTCATAAAAATCAATTAAAACAACGAAGCATTGTTGCCCTCTACATAACAAAGGCAAAGCAGACATCCATACAGACTCTCTAACCAGGAAAGACCTGAGGAATGATATAGCTGGAATCCTTTATCTTTGCAAATGCAACTCAGAGTTATTAGTGAAATGACTTGTCCATGGTGACAGAATATTTGTAGCAAAGTAGAAATTTACTCACACAGGAATTTAATTGTGCAAAAAATTTTGAATAACTTTTTTCTCTCACATCTCCCCCACCCCAAATTAAACTTGCAAAAAATTAAAAAAAAAAAAAGGAGTGAAAACATACTTATTTAGTTTAAAACTTAGTTTAACATGTAGGCTTTTCCCAAGTGTTTTACAGATTTCAGGTGCTGATTTTTGTTACCCTCCGAATCCGATCCATAGTAACTGCGTGCTTTTGACCATCTTGGATCAGCATCCTCCCACACTCTTTTGCTTAAATCTTTGTGTTCTTGATCATTACGAATATGTTGACAGTGTGGCTTAATCAGAGAAGGGTTGATTTTACAAGGTCATCTTTCCTAAGACGATCAGGGACAAGCAGCAATCAATGGCTGGACTGACCTCATTGGAATTGCAACTTACACAGCTGGCTTGTCTGCGTTTATGTAGCACTCTCTGTCCTGTGTCCTGCATAGGTGGCTTAGCTACAGAACCACCAGTAGAGCAGGCCACGTGGCAGACTTGCTGGCCTTCCACCCTGCCAGCTTCTGAGTCCGTGCCTGGAACATACGGCTTCCTTCGTGCTGTATACGAAAGAGTGACTCGGACTGACTAAACATCAGCCTTTTCCCTAATTACCTGTGCCACTGTCTTCCTCTGCAGTGGCCATACTCAAGCTGCTGCAGGGACACTGCTGAAACTACACTTTCCAGACTTCTGGGCTAGATTCAGTACTTGTAAGGATATCTTTGTCATTTTACTTCCTGCAAAATTCTGCTTGGAAGAGTAATTCTTTTCACATGTTTTTTGAATCCTAATTTCCTGACCATATTCCTAGAAAAATAGATGTCTCAGGCCCCTTAGATAGAAAATCAGGAGCAGTGTGATTTAAAAAAGATGCATTGTATTGTGGTACGCTGAGAAAATGAATGAGTTAATAACTAAATTAGACTGAGCATTGATACATTTCACAGATTGCAATTGTACCTTGTACTCTAATTTAAAATACCACTAAAGTGTAATGAATATTATTTCAAGTGATAAGAGAATATAATCTTTCTTATTAAAAATCTGATCTTAAGAAAAATAATTGCCTTTCACTATTCAATAATATTTCACTTGAGCATCCTGGAAAAAAGCTTTTTGGTGGAAAAACAAATAGAAGGATGACAACCTGAAAATACAATTTATTTATGGGACTTGGAGAGGGCAGAAAAATGGAATAAAAGTAGAATGGTAAATACGAGACCAGGAGAAAACTAGGGCAGGATTATCAAGTGAAAATGAGTAGAAAAGCAGAATGATTTTTTAGGGACTTGAGAAAATTGAACTTTCTAGGATAGGAGTATAAAGGAATTGGAAAGACTCCTGGGAATGAGAAAACGAGTAGAAATCATTCTCCCATAAAATAATAACACAATCCACACAGGAAGTTGGAGTTAAAAAACATTATTTTTCATAAAGAGACCACATACATTTCTTAAGGAGAATTACTGGTAGTCTAGTTAGGAAATTATGCAAATCTGTCCAAGAACTAGATCATTTTTATTACTACATGATTTGAAGAGGAGAACATGTGGCCTATCTAACAAACTTAGGAGAACATATTCCTTAGAGTGTGGTGTCATTGAAATGCAAATGATATTTGTGATGCAGAGAAGTTTGATGTTATTGTTTTCCCCTCTGAGATACATTGTGTTCCTAGCATGGTGCTCTTTACCTTGTTTGGAAACCAGCTAGCACAGCTTCTGACTAGTCAATTACCTGTATCATTTATTTCTGGGATGACTAAATTTTTAATTTCAATAATTTTTCCTTTTACTTGGTTTCCTCTTTCTGATAAATAGTTACCAAAATATATCTAACAGTGCATTGAAAGAGAACATGTTAGGTTTGCATGCATGGTTACGGGCTGTTCAATCACATAAGGCATATTGTCTTTATACAGTTAGTCAAAATTGTTGCTATACTGCCTTCCACGTGTCAGGGCTTGTTTTAGTCTATGATTTATATAATTGGATTAGAATGCATGGCCCTTCATGTCACATCGTATACAATCAGTTGGGAGATGGCTATTAAATAAATATCAAGTGAATTTATATCAAAACTATACCCATGTACAGCTTGAGTAAGCACAGAGGAATGGAAAGTTGCAATCTAACATTTTAACTTTGCCTAAGCTAGTGAGGTAAAAGATGTTGCAATGTCATGAGTCTTAGAGCAAATGTCATAAGTATGTTCCCTTTTGAAAGATCAATTTAAAAATATGACCTTTCTCTGAAAAACTTAAACTAGAGCACAAGTGTCAGTCAAAGATTTTGTACAGGACTCACTTGTTGATGGTCCATGCGGCAAATTCATCTGTAAAATGAGGCAATCATTAAATGATTCGCTGAGAAAGCTACACGTTGCACATAAGCAATTTACTTAACAGTTTTAACATTTTAGAGGTAACTGAATATGCTACATATCTATTTAAAGACATATGCTGTTACTAAATCCAATATTCTGCCACCTACTGGAATCTGATTTGGAAAACCCATTACTTTTTACAGCCAAGAACTTTGACCTTGGTACAGCCCTATGGTCCCTGTGAAAATCAAAGAAATACATGCTAAATACTACTTTTACTAAGTAGACATCTCTTATTGCCAAAGTTGTCCCTGGAGACAAATTGAGCTATTTCTACAACTCTATTTTAAATAGACTCTCTTTTGTTATTCTTCACTTTTCATTTTTACTCAAAATATTAAGAACCAAAAAAAAAGATAAAATATCTAGGTAAAATATCTAAAATAGTCTAATGTTCTTCATGAACCTGTTAATTAACGTGTTTGGTTGGTTTCATTACAGTATTATTACCTCATCTAGATTCTGCCATCCAGATTTGGAATTATGACATTTTCCCTTCTGATTTTATTGTCTACATATAATGTATTCTGAATATTTCCATTTCTAGGGCCTCCCAGCCTCTAAATTTCTATATATAATTTTCCCTATGGATAATTTTCAAAATGAAACATCAAGTCATTCTCTATCCAAGTCTCTGATATCTTATCCTCATGGCTTCTAGGAAGCATGAATTGATAAAATCTACCTTAATAATTCATGAGTCTTTTTTAAATTATATGTATTTGTCATTGAGAAGTACTGCATTTTCAAATCTGTAACCTTTGAAATTCTTTCTGACCACAATTCTCAATCATTAAAATTATCAAAATACTGTTCTTCTTACAAAAAAATTAAAAATTCCCACATTATTGGACAATAAGGATATGAAAGGGGGAGGGAGGTTGTTATGCTAATTGATTAGGTGACTAAACACATTTAGATTAATATAGGATTTAAAATAGGGTCCTGAGAGATGGTCGTAACAAAAGCACCACATATGACTTCAAGGGTAGCTTACAGAATCAAGGCTACAAAACTGGACTTTCTTGAGTCAGAAAAATGATCCTCTCTCCTCATGTTTCTCAATTCTGCCTCCTCTAGTTACACTTTAAAGGATAAATATCTGTCTCTTAGTACTACAGACTATCTTCATGAGACCACAGAAGATTGAGTTGCATCTTAGGTTAACGATTCTAGGAGTAGAAAAACCTTTTTCCTATAAATATGTAAGTGACAACTCCCCCCCACCCCCGCCGCCGCAGAAAAAAACAAAAGTTTGGGTCACGTGTCTTTGGACCAATCATCATGGCCAGGCAGATTCGATGCTATAATTCACTAGGATCATGTGCTTCCTCTGAGGCCGGTTCAGACTTTATTAGGAGAAGGAAATAAATAGGATCTTTTTCCAAATGTGTGAACTGTTCACGCTGCCTCACCAGAACCATTCTAAACCGGTGTTACTTGTTGCATGGTTTCTCATCTCTGGAACTTTTGCTCTAACTTCCTCTCTTTTCTAGATGGAAGCCTTTGTTTATTTATAAATTGTACTATTTTATAGTTTCTTTTTCTCTTTCAAATTTTGACTTACCACCTAATTCCAGATGATACAGTAACATAGTTTTGCAATCCTAAACTCTCAAAGAATGATATTTGAAAGCCACCTGTACCTGCTGAGTTAGACATCAGCTCAGTTGTGACCTTCAGGACTTCTTTCTATTCTGCTGGTCCACATCTTTGATCAGACAGGCATTTCCCTGAGCTACTGTGAGAATTTACAATTCCTTAATCACTTAAGTCTTCCTGAATTTTCTCGCAATAATAAATCTCGCAGAAAGTAGAATTGAAATAGTTTGAACAAATTAACATTGAAGAAAACTTCAGTTTTATTGGCTTCCTTTGCACTGTACTTATGCAAAAGAGTACTCAATAATGTATCTATTAGAGAACAATTAGGTGGCCAGAGAGTTCACATCCATTTATTAAAATTAAATCACTATGACATATTAGGAAACAATATTGTCGACCTCCAATATTTCCTCTCTGAGTCTAAATTTATAACCTTTTAGCTCGAGTTGGCTGTTTCATTTTGGATCCTTCCCAAAGCTCTCTTGATATGTAGACAATTTCATTTGCATACAAAAAGGCACACGGCATGGCTGGATAAACCAACCATCTGGCCCAGGCAATTTATCTGGATTATTACTGAACTGTATAAAACTATGTAAATATATATTCCTGAAATTCCAATTGCTCTCTTACCCATCTGCCTTACTGCTTTTCTTTTTACTAACCCTGGGTAGACGGGATCATTTGCTTTCCTATCCTCTGACACACAGACACATAGATGCACACTCACTTACCTTCCTACTTTACTGACTGTTGCTAGTGAAAGTCAAGGCATAAAGCTAAGTCGGTTGGCCCACTGCCAGGGCACGCTATTCAGCCACAGTCAAATTTCATAGCTGATTAACATGCTTTTTACTAGTCTCTAGGCAAATCTCCACCACAATGTCTCATTTTTCTAAATCCCCATTTCAAAATGTTTGCATCCCCCTATGGTCCTGGATTTCTTGTTCTTGAAGGTAATTCCCTTCACAAATGGAGTTAAGGATAACAGTGAATAAATATCACCATACTTACACATTTCTATTATGTTTAACATTATAGATGAATTCACATAGAAACTCATTGACATAGATTCAGTGTCTCATAATTAAACTATTGTTTCTAAAATTCTTATTGAATAATTTCTTTAGATATTAGTAAGCAAGAGTGGATCCAAGAGACCTGAATGATATTTGTGGTTCATGACTCCACGTCCTTACTGACAGAGCCAAAAAACAGTGCAGTACAGCACATTTATAGCATGGAGGAACAGGGATTCTGAGGCCTGACTGCCTGAGTTCAAATTCTGACTCTTCTGCTCATAACTGCTATCTTGGGCAATGTTCTTATTCTTTTTTTAAAAAATTCTATTTACTCCTTGACAATAATTTCTATGCCATTAAAATTAAATGGAAAAAAAGTTATAATATCATGCTTATCTCAGAAAGTAAATGTTTCCTCTCAGAAAGTAAACGTTTTCTAACTCAACCCCCAGGAAAAATAGAAAACCCATCTGCTGGGACTACTATGCAATATGTAACTCCATTCTACATTTATTCTTTCACATATACAGCCCCTGAAATTAATCATCCCACCATTCACTGACCCTGCTGCTTTTACAGACCTGCGGTTGGAGAGTTAGTCAAAGAATACATTAGTTTTGTTGGCTTATTCTGTACCATATGTATGCAAAAAACTATTTCACTTACCAGAGTGAAAAAACTAATACCCTTTTCAGAGTGCAGCTAGGTGGCCATTGAGTTTGCATCCATTTTTTACAATGAAAATAACAGCACATACTGGGAAACAATATTATCAACCTCTGACATCTCTTCTTTTGTTCCTAAATCTATCATTTGTCTCAAATGCTTTCTTTCAGTGCTCCCATAATATCCATGTTAATATGCCACAGAACTGGTATATTAATCTATAGTATATAACTTGTCCTTTTCAGTACTTTAAGTGTTCTTTGATGGTAAAGCGACCTATGTACACTTATCTCCAGTCTCTTCCAAAGCCCTTGTCCTTTAAAAGGCATACTGTACTTATTGAACAGATGAATAAATGATTCAATGAGTGAATATTTATATAAAGGGAGCAAAACTCTCAAAAAATTGACCCTTGATATATACTCAGTCACCTCCTTCATGAAATTCTAAAACCTATTCAGCCCAAAGTTACAAAGCTAGCTATGCTGTCCTCGTATTTCTTTCATACAGCGACAATGAATCATTCTGAATTACAGCTCTTAAGACCTCACAGCAAATGCAAAATGCCCTGTAGGACATTCATCTTTCATACTGCATTATATTTTTAAATGATAATTGTTGTCATAAATGTTCTTACTCACATTTCATCTAGTTAAGAATTTTGCCAGCCTCAATAAAATGAAAGATGCCAGATTGTTTACAGATGAATTAATCATGACATTATCCCTGGAACTTTTAAATTACATCAATTACATTGCACTTAGCATCACAAATAACCTGCATATTAAACAAATGGAATCTTTTCTCCTATTAATAAAGTTAAATAATTAACTACCACTATTTGAATAGCAATGTGTCTGCAGTCAATGGTTCCCAAGACAGATAAGACATCTTGGTCTGTCAGAGAATATATACGGTCTTTCCAGGCCATCATCAATTTTTATGAAATCTGGGAACATTTGTTTTCTTTAGGAGTTCATATACAGATTGATTAAAACATTTAGTTAGTTCACTTTGGTAAGTGAAATAGTTTTTTGCATACATATGGTACAGAATAAGCCAACAAAACTAACATAGACTGCTGAGAGTTCAAGAAAGCCGTGTAAAATAATTCCACATTAAGGAAGTCAATTCTTTGGCAATCTTGTGAAGCACAAGGCAAGCCCATTTTTTGCAATTTTCAGTTTAACTTTCCAGGTATCTAAAATATTTGAATTCAGTTAATCAATGTCTTTTAAGTGATAGCCTTCTAGGGTCTGAATCAAGCCAGGCAGGACCTTAAGTTTATTATTTCCAGCATTTCCGGTGAAATATGTGTGTGACTATATGATTAAGGTTGAAATAAGTGCCAGGGACTTAACTCAGTTGCATAATAGCCTGCCTGGCAAGCATGAGGTAGTGAGTTCAATCCCAGGTACAAAAAAAAAAAAGAAGCTTTGAAATAAGTGGCACCAGGATATACCTCAGCATCATAAGTACCTGCACACAAGCCCAAGGTCCTGAGTTTGATTCCCAGTGTCAAAAAAAGGATTAAAATAAGCAAAGCTTCTGTTTAAATATCCTGATTTAAGAAGTAACATTCAATTCATTATGATAATTTGATCATTTTTACTATTTACCTGTTATAAAACATCAGATAAGTCATTCAAAATAATATATTTCCTATTATCCTTAAATACAAAGGCAAAAAAATAAAAAGGCCAATTATAATACATAGCCAAAGCAATTGCCACCACACTTCTCTAGTGTCAGCTTTCCTTGACATATAATGGAAAACGAAGTTGTAATACCACGTCTTCAGAAACTGTTCCAGTTCTACCTTTCATAAACTTGAGGGGCTTCTAAAAAGAAAATAAAGACAATTTAGGGGAACTGGTGGTTACAACACCACAAAATAATAATTAAGACTCTGATTATACATGTCAATCACAAATTTCTCTCATTTTGGGGTAAATGATAGGTATTTGAATAATTTCAACATCAAAAACTGGATTTGGTGGATTTAGCACTCCATGGTACCCTTTTTTCTTTCCATTCAAGCAGATGGACTTATTCTGAAGTTTTTAAGAAAGTAATCAGCAAGTAATGAAGGAAATAAATCTAATCATGGTGATCACAGAGCCCTCCACTATAATGAAGGTGACCACAGGCGGCACTTTTTTCAAACAGTTAATTGTCCATAGCATCCCCTTTGGTTCAAATACACACTTCAAATGGATGATGTTACATGATGACTACAACTGTAGCCTTCTATAGAGCAACAACAGCAGCCTTTCAAAGGCATGGTGGAGGTGTGATGCTAATACAACAGCAGAATACCAGTCTCCTCTTTATCAGTGTTAACCATAGTGATAAAAGGCAACAGCAAGGGGGTTGGAAGTTTAGGATAAAATAGAGTGAAGATTAGCACTCGAAGGAAATTGCTCTGCGGCTTTGATGCAAGAAAGCCTGGATCTTGTGGAGAAAGGATAAAAATGTGAAAATATTGCTAACTCACAGGTCCATTCAAGTGAGTGGAGTCTGGAGACTGATTTAGATATACCATTTAGGTTGTGGTTCATATTTGAGAGGGAGAGAGTCTTTCCAAGTTTCGCCATATAAATCTTTTAGAGTTTGACTTATATGACTCCAGTTACTATTCAAAAATTATATCCATTACAGTAATTCATGCACAGCCATGTTTATAGCAGTGCAATCATAGAGTAAGTGTTGAAAGCAGTCTATATGTTCATCAACAAATGAATGGATGAAGAAAATGTGAAATTTATACACAATGGAAAATGACTGGACCATAAAGAAAAATAAATTTGAGCCCTATGTAGGAAAATGGATGTATCTTGAAACCATAGTGTTAAGTGAAATAAATCAGACACATGATCTTAAATATCATTTGTCTTCTCTTATACAAACCATTAAGGTTACAAATAAAGAGCAAAATAAAAAATAGATAATAGGAAGTGTGGAGATAAGTCATCTTTAAATGGATAGGAGGGGAAAGGGATGAAGTTACGTCCTGTACATGTTATGTACCAACTCCACGAGAGAAATGCCAACATCATATGCTGCCCACAGCTGCTAAGCAAAATAAACAGCAAAAGTTCTGTGCAAATAACAGTAAAATCAATATGTGGAAAATACAGATTTTTATGAAGAAAAGTTCAATATAGTATAGTCACATTTTAAATATCATTAGCATAATTATTCAGTAAATGTTATGAAATGACCTAGCAAAAACACATCATAAAACTAAATAAATAAAATAAAACAATGACATATAGATGAATAATATCATTATAATGGCACTTAGTATATATGCATTAAAAACTGGAAAAATAAATGAAAAATACAAATAATTTTTATAGGTTAGTAGTAGAATTATCAGTAGAATTTTCCTGAATTTTTTCTCCATTTTCTAATAATCTTGAAAAACTATGTATGATATCAATAAAATAAATGTCATAGTGAATAGTTAAATGTTACCTTTTTATATCTATGAAGTAAAACTCAAAAAATAGACTTCTGCCTAATTTCTGTCTTAAAAATGTAAAGGGAATTTAGAAAACTAAAAAACATTTTTTCTTTCTTATTATTTTTCCCATTATTTTCTTTCAAAAAAAACCCCTGCAAATAAGTGTCTATATCTTGTCTTTATTTTTATTATTTTCTATTTGTTCCTATACTCAAATCTGACTTCCTTTCACCCTTTCTTCCCTTTATATGGCCATGAGTTACAGCAGTCCAATGAGTACTGCTTCAGTATTTTGATCTCTTTTCTTATTGAAATATTGACTTCGTTTAGCCTCTGTCTCCATGATTTTTCTAACACTGTGGTATCTAGAACTTCTCTGGCATATATGTCAACCTAACTTTCTCTATACAAATTTCAAGCAGACAAAAATTAATGGTCAGTCTTGGACCCTTCTTCCACAAAGCACTGTCTGCAGAGGTTACCATTTGTATCTCGGTGACTCCAAGTACCATGTTTCAATTCCAAAACTAATGTCCTTGACTTAGTTGTTTAGCTTCAAATGCACATATATCCAACTGCCTACTCAGTGTGTGCTCTAAGATCCCTTATACGTACTCCTAACATCCAGCAGGCAGAATGAAATCACACCATGGGTTCCTCCTGGGCTGGTGTCCTTACTGAGCTAAATATTAGCATCCTTCCATTTGTTTGCTTAGACAAGTTATGTTAATGTCTCCCTCTCATCTTCCTAAGTAATTTAGCACTGAATCTTGTTGATACTGGCTCACGAATAAATCTTCAGTCTGACCATTTTCTTGTACCTACTTTACCTTCACCTAACTGAGAATAAAGGTCTCTTTTACGTTCATAACTAAAACCATTTTGTAATCTCCATGTTAGGTCACAAAATGTATTGCATGAGCCAGAACTTTAAAAATAAGGGTTTAAAAAACAGTAAGGGTTTAGCTCGGTGGCACAAGCATCTGCCTGGCAAGTGCTAGATCATGAGTTCGATCTCCGGTACCAAATAAAATAAAATAAAATATAAAATAAAATAAACTGAGAGATGACAGAGAAAAACAGTAAAGAAGAGAAACACTTGCCTGGATGGTCAAGTATTTTTTGTGAAGGATTTATTTTAGCTACAAGTGTGACACATGCACTATTATGTAAAATGTAGTTATTACTGTGAATGATGTTAGAAACAAACTCGAAAACACCATCCCAGCCATTCCAACTCTTTGGTTTGCACCTTCTGCTCTCTAAACCAGCAGAACTCTAACAACAGTAATCTTTAACACTTGAAAACCTGATCACATATTTCCTCACTTAAACTTTTCCAATGCTTTCCTAGTAGCTTTTTAATAAAACCCAAACTTTAAACAACACAAATTAGATTTTGTACCACCTAGAAGCTTCCTATTATTCTGGGTATATGACATGATTCTTCACTCTCAAAGACCCAGATGTATTGATCATTTTTTATTTCTTCAGAAATACTACCACCTCTAGCCTTTTTATACCCTGTTCTCTCTCCATGATACTTAGTACCCACTTTTCTTCAACTCGCAGATTCTTCTAGTTATTCAGATCTCAATTCCCATATTATGTTTTCCTACCAGTGCTAATCCATTATCAAAACAGATTAAACCCCCAGCTATTTATATTGGTAATATGTTTCTCTTCTTAAATTAACATGAAAGCATCCAGTATTCTGTACCCATGAACTGTTTTCCTTGAGGACTATAAACATCTCCATGAGAGTACTAATTTTCTTGTTCTCTAGATCACATGTTTAGGAAGTGAGCATTAAGTAAGCATATATTAAATAAATGAACAGAAAGTATAAACCCATCCAAAGACATCTCTTATGTTTCACACATGAAATCTATAGAACAAGACTTATTACCAACAATTGCTTTCTTCCCATTCACATATGTGTATGCATGCTACTTATTTGACCTAAGATAACTCCATAGTGTTGGTGCATTCCATCATTTTCTACTTCTGAGATAATGCACTCTATTAATTTTCCTTTTTTCCCTTCATAGTCATCCTTTCCTTCACTTCTGTATCCTTCTGGTTGGACTTTATATGTTCTTGCAATTCTCCCAATTAACACAATCAAATGAGCAAGACTTTTGAGACTAAATTTCTCAACTACTGACCAATATAATTTGGGGCTTTTTTGAAATTCAAAGTCTAAAATAAGAACAGACAATTTACTTGAAAGATAACTTCAGGAAGCTGCAAGGCATGAAAAAGAAAAGAAAAACTTCAACATAAAAATTATGGCATTATGGTCAGTCTATGAGACTTTCTAATAATTAAAAGGAATACCTTTCAGAACCATGTATCTGAAGAAAGTCATGTGGGAGTGTTTTCCACCTACTCCTTTTACCCGGAACTCAAGAGTTCTTTTTGAAGAAGATAGTATCTTTGAATTATAAAGCCATGCTGGCTCAGTCAGCAGCAAGTGGTTTCTTGAACAAAAGCAAAACAACTTATGAAGGGCAAAACACCCTTTAGAGGTAGGCTATTTCTCCCAGAAATGTGTTTCAGCTTGAACTCAACATACTGCCACTCTACTAACATTGATCAAACCAGTGCCAACTTGCTGGAAGCAAAATAAAATAATGTGGGAAGAGCAAATCTCAAAGTCCAACCAGCAGCAGCCCATGGCACTGAACGTAATGGAAGGCAGGAACTTAGAAAAATGTTGAAGGGACCCAGTGATTATTTTTCTTTATCTTTCAGAAGTGTCTTTGTTTTATTTCCATGACAATTTTTCTTGTTTTCCTGAAATTTCACTAGTACTTTCTCAACCTCACTTGCCAGTTCTCTTAATCTAAACACTGGAATTTCTTAAGAATCAAACCCATAGGCTGGAGATTTAGCTTAGTGGTTTAAGTGCCTGCCTGGCAAGCATGAGGTTGTGAGTTTGATCCCTGGTACAAAAGAAAAAAAAAAAAGAAGAAGAAAAAGAAGAAAATTAAGGAAAGAATCAAACCTAGTATCTCAGCATTCCACATTTAATTCTTTGATTTCTAATACTTCCTCATTTTTTCCTGCTCCATTTTCTTGTTAAACTATTACTTGTTTAATGTTTGCCTATTTCACAAGGTTGTAATTGCCAAAACATCATATTTTTCTTCACTTCATCATAGAGCACAAGAGAGTAATATAACAATGCAATCAGGAATCTCCTACCCCATCAGCCTATCCAATTGTCCTACAATGTATAGTTTTTTTTTTCCCTGTAGAAAATAGCTGCAGTGAAATCAGCCACTGACATGCATGTCACCAATCTTAGCACATAATCTGCAAACACAATTTGATTATTAAGACTGATATTTACTCACAAAATGATCACCTTAATTATGAGCAAGTGAACTGTGATTCAACTATCATTGATCAACATTTCAGTCATTTAAAAAGTCAAGCAAATCCATTAAAGAAAACAAATTGGAAGCAACCTCAGAAAAAAAAATTTTCTTACAGTTTGGATTTTATGTATCCTAAACAGGTAAAGGAACCAATAAATGCTAAAGAAGCAAAATTTCTGGTCAATTAGGAAACAATCAATTCATCCTTAGAAAAAATATCAAAAACCTTACTTCTTTGATACCTCCTATGATGGAATGAATAGTTTCCACTGATTACAAGAGAATTAGGAGCAAAAAATAATTATGTCCAGTGTCATAGGAGAATGGAATAAGGCAATACATTTTACCCTGAACAAAGTAATATTTTAATGCACACATTGGAGATATAGACAGATACAAATTTGAAATATTTATTGAGATTTTATTATCTCCAATTTAGAATCTTACATTTAATCATTTAAGCAAAGCAATGAACTAGAAATGATCAATTGACCAGGAGGTTTTATGAACCTTGCAATAGTGTAGCCAGCACAGCAAAATAGAAATTTAAAAGTTAGATTTTTTTTTTCCCTTTAGAGATAAGCAACTTCTTTAGACTTCCTCTACTGAGTATATAACCAACATCCCTTTTCTCCTCTGTCCTAAGGAAGGGACGGAGCATGCAGACACTGCTCCCAGCTTTTCCTTTCCACCAGGAAATACAGAATGAGCAGAACAGGGCTGGAAGAGAAACCACAAGTAAGATATGTGCATTCTCTCTGTGTGTGCCCTCTTCCCTCTGTTCCTTGTTATAAAAGACCCTTCTTTACAAGGCGAGATGTTTGATTTGAGGCAAATAGACCACTCCATCTCTTCAGAGTTAGTTTTAAATAAGCCTTTTTGCCTTTTAGCAAGATAAATTCTTTCCTTTGATTTGGTCAGAGGCTAGCAAAGAAGGACCCTGGGTGTATGAACCGTTATAGCCGGTAACAATAGGACCAGCTGTAATCCGCCTCCAAAGCTCGGAAACTGTTCAAGCAGAAGGAACATTAGAAAGAGGCTGAAAACACAGCTCAGGAGATGTGTAATTTTTCAATGTTATCTTGAGTAGGAAAAAAGAGAACTTTTTTTAAAAAAAACCTTTCTGAATCATGTCTTTATACAGTTCAGGATATTTTACTTACTATTTTATAATAAAAAAAATAATCTATTCATTTATTTAGGACCAGACAAGAAGAAAGGCAATTCTCTTCAATTTAAATCCTTTGGAAAAAATCTATTTTCTAAAGTGTAGATGACCTCATATATGAAAAAGAAATTCGTTTTCTTCATGGATTGTGTATATTCAATAATTCCTTTGAATAAATAATTTCTACATAACCATCTTTTTATACTTAAACTGATTTTTCACATGTAAATGTATATATCTAAATGCATATAGTGCTACAATTTGGCATATATCTAGATTTGAGAAAGTGTGCTAAGTTTAAGTATTGTGTGCTACATCATGATTACATGGTCTATCAAAAAACTCATGAACAAATTATGGCTAATAAACTGATTTATACATATGAAAATATTTGAAGGCTCACTCCACCTGTCCTATAATATCACTTTCTCAGGACTAATGATATAACAATTCAGGATTAAAGATCAAACCCCATCAATCATATACAAAATGATATCTGCTTTTCTTCTTATAAATCATTTTTCTAAAACCACAAAGTATAACAGCACATTAGATCAATCCATCATGCCTAGGGCTAAAAACAACCTTAGTTTCCAACAATATGCACAGTTTAAGTATTCTGCAAAAGCTCATTAATTTTCTTCATAGATTTTGAGAATACAACTATCAGTGGGGTAATAAGGAAAAAAATTACTATTTTAATAGCCTGATTTTTATTTGAATGAGGAATAAAGGTAAAGCAGGCAGGTAGTGCTCTGTTTTGTGAAATACAAGCAGCTCCAGTTTAGAAATTTAGTTAAGTAGTTTACAGGAAGAAAGATTGAAACTAAGCAATTTTATCCCAGGAAAATATTATGATTAAAGTGTGTATTCTTTGAAGTATATTTAACTGTAACATATTTGAAGTGTAGAATAAATAACCACAGCTTAATTTGGCAACCTGGGAAGTAAAAAACTCAACCTTTAGATAGAAGTCAGAGGAAGAAAAGGAAATAAAGTAAGAGAGGTGAAATAAAGGACAAGCTTGAAGAACAGTGCTTTGCTTGTTCCTAAATGTGGGCCTAACATTTTAACATTTATTTTTTTTTTAATTTCATTCTTTGTTTCTTCTTAACTGTTTGCCTATTTTCTCAGGCAACCCAGTCACTCACATGCTCGCTCGTTACTACTGTCTAACACCAGCTCCAAGATCAGTCTCCTAATTCTTAGCATGCAACTCAGACAGGCATATTAAAAACCTTAAAATTGGTGGCTTTAGCTATAATTTTAAAAAACTGTTATATGACAAAGCTTTTAGGAAGCTCAGTAGGTAACGAATCACAGGCATGAGTTATCTATGTATTCATGGGCTTATTTCATTTATTCAAGCAACATTTTAATTTTCTCCTTGAAAGGCACCGTCACTTTAGTTTGGGCAACATTTTGCTTCTCTTTTCACTGTCTTGACTTCTCATACTACAGAACTTCATAGATTCTCGCCAGAGTCTCTGTCTCAGTGTTCTGCTGTTTGCTTATTTGTTTCTCCCATGGCATCTTTGTTAATAAAAGCAGAGATGCCTTCTGGTAGAAACAGAAAAGGTGCAGCTCTTTGTACAGATGGGTCAGGAGGAACTTCATCTGTTACTCTCCATTAATGTACACTCCTGGCACGTTAACTAGGTCAGAAGGCTGACATAAAACTTTAATTACCTGGTTAATCAGCTGGACAAAAGATCAAGCTGGATATTTTGAATCTTTGAAGGAAAAGCAAATGGATTCCCCTAGAGCACACGCTCCCAAAGAACTATAAATTCTTATAACTGAATTGAATTCATTGTACCCCAACATTTTGCAAATCAAAAGATAAAGAAGACTCCTGTCTCCCATGTGTCATATGCCAGAAAAAAATTTCTATTAAAGAAGCTACATATTAATTATGACTTTGTCACTTTTATTAATAAAAGATAACTATAACCACTAATCAGAAATTCTGATAGGCTATTTGTAATCAAATCTCACATTGCTAAGATTAGAAGAAATTACCTTAGTTCTTGATACAAGTTTTTCTTAAAGAAAATGAATGTACTGATTGTAATAGTCTAATATTAGAGATGTATTTACTTTTAAAATTTAAAATTATGCTCAATTTTTAAAACTGAGAACACTCAAGGTCTTACTTTACAATACTTTATTTTTTAAGTTTTATATTCAAAAATTTGCTATTAAAATGTTATTTTCTTAATTCAGTGAATAAAGAAAAATATAAACATAAATAGATATGGTGTTTCAAATTTTCTCCCAGACTCCCTAATTATGTGTTATTCCTTCTTCATAGCTGTGAAAGAAATTCAAGTGTGGTAAAAATTGGCTCATCAGCTGCCTGATTGGAAGAGTTAATTTAGCTTGAACAGAAATGTTTTCTCAGAGAAGGAGAACTCCACAGAGCATGGACCCATATGTATATTTTCAGAGGAGTATCTCTGTGATTGGCAACTATAGCATCTTCAATCTTACATAAAATATTTTTTCCTAGTACAATCATATTTATTTACAGAACTTACATTATTGAGAATGAATGCATTCTATAAAAGCTTTCAAAATTTTGTATGATGCAGAATGTTTAATGTCATAAAATAGGTAATTTCAGGAATTAGCATGTATTCATTCCCAAAGGAACACTGAGTATTTGCTAGGTGGTAGGCCCTGAGAAAATTATACCACATAAGATCCATACATCTGTGCTAGGATTAGAGAATTAGCTTAATTACAAAAGCTGGCAATGGCAGTTCCTGTATTATGTTTCAGATGTCATCCTGTAATAAAGTATTTTGTCTACATAATTAAGTGTATTATCCACCTTTAATTTCCTTTTTATGTAAAATATCCAGTAATACTTGGTTTTACCTCAGAGTTATTTAAAAAGATGCAGAAATTGAACATCAATTTTTTTTACAAAGGAGTAGTAAATTTCTTAATATAGAGATATAATGCCTATGTATAAATATTAGTAGCTGAATCAAATGGCCTTAATCATGCCTCAAAATAAAGTTGTTAGCAATAATGAATACAGTATTTTAAGAAACATAGTGATCAAACTTAAGGAAGAGTCTTAAGAATGCAAGTGAAGACAATTGTTTGCTTTTTGAGCTTTTGTTTCCATGATTTGGAATTAATAGAATCCTATGATTCATCACCTCTTGCTAGAATTGTGTACATAAACATCTGGCTTTTTAAAAAATATTTTTCTTCTTAATATTTTCTCCTCAGCTTTGTTTTATTCTGTTATTGCTCTCTCTATATATATATATCTTCAAAACTCAATTTTATATACTAGTAAAATATATATGTGAAATTTTCAACATCTGTAAGAGTTTTGACAGATTTCCTCATGCTGAAATTTAAGATTATTGACAATGTAACACTCTCACATTCTAGTGATCTCTCAATTTTTCCTCTTCTATGCTCATAAATAAGACTGGGTAGAACATGTTTTCAAAGCTGATTTTTCTTGTATTTCTGGTTGTACCACTAAATCTTTGAATGAACCTTCTCACCTTCCATTCTCCTTCTTATTCTTCTCCTTTATTTTAAAATCAACATTGACATTTCAAATTAAATCTAATATTTTACTCCTCATGAGAAAAAGATACATACAAACTTGGACTCTGTAGGAGTTTTTTGTTAAGATATTAGGATCTCATTGGTTTACCCATCCATTCTGAAACTACTCCAGAAAAAACCCATGAGCCCCACTGAAAATACTCTGGACATCAGTATCCTGAATGACTCTGCTATCCTTTCTAACAAAATTTCTTACCTTCTTTGATGAAACAAATATTAATGATTTTATTAGATTTCTACCTTCTCCATTAAATTTATTTAAAAAGCTATAATCCAAATTTTTTTTTTTTTTTTTTTTTTTTTTTTTGTGGTACCGGGGATCGAACTCACAAACTTCCACTTGCCAGGCAGGTGCTTATGCCACTGAGCTAACTTTCTTTGTTAAATTTATTTCAAAAGCTATTTCCAAATTGTGTTACTTTCTTAGTAACATTCTGTCATATTTTACCAATACCATTTTCCAAAGTGTGTGTAGTAAAAACAAATTCGGTTAGACAATTATAGTTGTTTCACATAAAGACTAAATGAAAAAAACAGAGAAAGAGTCAGAAAGACAGACCAAATGAGAGATAGCTTGTCCAATTTATACTCAACTACATTTGGAAGCTATTGGCATGAACAAGATTTGTCTGGTACCTTTCTGGTAGGACCTCAAACATTGCTATTGTGCTTGAGATTTTATGTCACAAAAAGTTGTTTAATATGAAAAGTTTGTATAGACTGAAGACTTCATGAACACTGTTGCTCCACTGCCTACTTCTCATTATCTTAATGCCTTGCACACAGTTTTCTACAAAGGATGTTGGTCTTTATTCACTTGCAAAGTGGTAAATACATGACCAGTTATGCTTCTTTTCCATATTCTCACCTTTTATGGTCCATAACCTCTAGACAGACATACATATGGTTGGCTAATAGAAAATTATGAAATTAGAGTTAACATCACTGTATGTCATAACTTTTTTAATAATCTAAAATATGACAGATGTTCAGTTTATTATAGTTCATCAACTCTTCTGATCTTTGAGAATTACCTCAATGGCTACTGTAACAGTTGACAGCATTTTTTATATCTCTCCCATTCATAAGTAGAATGCTATTCACTTCCCCTGGAAACTGGTTTGACTTTAATGGCTTACTAACAAAAACTACTTTAATTGTGCATCTATTCTTTATGAGGACTGGAAGTTTTGCCTCTTCCCTTTGAGTCCTAAGACTTTATGTAAGAATTCTTGCCCCTCATGTCCTAAAAAATTCCTTGGCACAGAGGCTACATTAATTATCATAGGAAACTCCAGCTAAGCAGTCATAGGGAATGTCAGTGGTCAGATCAGAATATCTTTCAAATGACATCAGTCCTGGTTCTGCTGTATGCCTGGAATCTCTAAAGAGATTCCAAATGAGAAAGACCAAGCTAAAAACAGTCAAACTATAGAATCATAGTGTTACAGGCAGCTGAGTTAGTCAGAAATATTATAGGCAGTGAGATAGGGCTGGGTCCTCAACGGAACCAGTGCAGGCGATTGACAGCTGCAGGGAGACTGACCTGTGGGCCAGGCCTCAAGACAAAAGACCAAACAAATGCACCCACATCCTGAGGATTGATACCCTAAATAGTTCCCATCCCTCTAGGAAAGAGTCACTGCTCCACAAGAGTCACTTCTTCTACGTGACTTGCTTCCCCATTTGTCCCTAATGTAATCAATTTTACCTGAACTACTGATATTATTGGCTAACTATAGTTATGTCCCGCCTTATGCCCATCTGCTTCGTGAGCTCCCAGTCTCCCCCAACCTTGAACCTACAGACAGAGTCCTTGGCAACCCTCACAGGACCCCTTCTGTCTCTCTATAGACAGAAACTTTCTTTCTCTCAATAAATATATTCTGCTCTTAACCTCCGATGTCCCTAAAATTCATTCTTTGATTTTAGGGAATACGAACTCCCGGACATAGCATATCGGGAGTTAGTATTCTTTAAAATTAAAGAATGAAATTTAGGAACATCAGGGGTAATAAATTTTGTTTTTAAGCTAACTAATTTTGGGTGTGACTATTTCACAGATGAAAAATGGATTAGCTACCAGGACCTATCGATACATGGGTCAGCTACTGTTCCCATTTTCATACCACCTCATTATTATAAGAATATAGATTGACAGCTTTAATAAATGTCATATTTTTACTCAGATTTTTCTGTAAATATACCTTTTACAAATATACATTTCAGAGGAAGGACTAGTGGTCATTTATAAAATAGGATTTTTTAAATGAAGGAATGCAAGAAATTTGAATATGTGAAAGGTAAAATAAGACAATCAAAACCTTTATTAATTAAGGTTAAAATTCATGTGCAAGTTTACTAAGAAAGTTATTCTCACTGCACCTAAATTTCTTATGTATGTATTATGGTTGCTTTTAATCATGTCAGTTTAAAAAATGAATTATTTTAATAGTGCTTTTAGAATGTTAAGAAAACAGAAAATGAAATATGAATATATTACAGGACAACAGTTGTAATGAATTTCAACAAGTCAGAAAGATTTATAAATGAAAGTTACCATGTTTTTAAAGAAGTACATCTATAAATAGAAGTGCATGTTGAGTAAAGTCAGATCCCTAACATTTGATGAGACTGAGAAGTATTGTACTTAGTAAAACAATCGATTTTGGATACAAGTCTTCTCACGTATTGCCTTTTATTTAGCAGAATAAAACAAAACAATAAAACAGAACAAAACAAAAAAGTGAGAACAATATTGGATTTCAAAAACAAGACAGAAGGAAATTCCTCATAGTTCTATACTGCATATTGTTATCCTCTAAACAGTGCTCCACCTACCACTTTTAGGCCTGCAAAGTCAATGAACAATAAAAGCATTAATTTGTTTGTAGCTCTGTGGCTCATGGGAGGGGTAGGTTGTCTTCATTTATTGTTACTGAAAATAGTAAACTATTTGTTTCTTGCACTTTATAGATTTTTTATGATATTTCATAAATCATCTATAAAGTCTTTACATTTTTATACATATGTGCATACATTTACATTGTATTATGTGGGTAAAGGATCCATGTTTTCATCATATTTTCAAAAGAAAGTATAAGCTTGGATGTTTTTCAAGCTTTAAATCTGATTTAATTATAAAAGGATTCACTACAAAGTAAAGATGATCTAAAAAGAACACAGGGGTAAAATGGACCATCTATTGGAATAGATTATGGACCATCCTAATTTCTATCTACTCCTCATCTCACTATGTAATAGACCCTCCCATGGGACTGACCATACCACTCTGTTTTACTGTTCTGCCATAGATTTTGTTTCTAAAAATTTGGCAGTCAATAATATTTATGAACTGCCTGCCTTTGGTTTGTGTAATACATGAGACTCAGGAAAGCAAGTTCTATATTTTCTATTATATTTTATAAATATAAATGTATAAAGATGAATATGCAATGTTGATCAGCTAGAAGATAAAAATACTCTGTCAGCGTGTCATGAATATATATGTGGCACAGAATTCCTTATCTGGTATACACAGTCAGAAATAGCTTAGATGGATGAGGCTTACATTCTGGATTTGGAATTAAAAGAGGACTTTTGATTTCACCTTTCTCTAGAAATTCAAATAAGTAAGAAATAAATAACCACCATTCCTCATAATTTTCACTCTATACGTGTTAGAGGGTGCATCAGTGACCCAGAATCCCAGCTTCTACCTGAGATAGACAAAAATGTGACAAATGAAGGGGAAGGTAATTAAATTCAGTCATATTTGAACTCTGTGCTACATTGGGAAGAAAATTTGTCTGAGATATTAGTTAGCAGTAGGTTGCATCCAACCCAGAGTAGGGAGTCAGTCTGTCCATCAGCAAACACAGTTTCACAAAATACACCAAAACCCTGAAGTAAAGCAATAAGTAACTGATAAAAGTGGCCCTTTATTACAAGAGGTGTCTTGTCTTTTCTTTGCATTTATATAATTCATTTGCTGTGACCCCAAGGATACCAATATGAGGACCACTTATGGTACCTTTGATGAAAGACAACAGAAAACATACTGTATTATTTTCCACAAGAAGAAATGAATTGAAACTATCACATGAATTTAACTGTCAAAGAATTTTGGATTAAAAAATAATTTTTATACTAAAATGTATCTGAAAGTATCAAGAATAATTGTGTTATTACTGATATATATATATGTATATGCGTGTGTGTGTGTGTGTATATATATATATATATATATATATATATATATATATATATATGGTTTTGTTTTTTTGTTTTTTTGGTTTTTTTGGTGCCGGGGATCAAACTCACTATCTTGTGCTTGCCAAACAGGCACTTACGCTGCTGAGCTAAACTCTTGGCCCCTGAAATATATTTCTTAAAAGGCTGATATCCATTTGCTACAAATTGTTAATATATATATATATATATATATATATATATATATACACATTTAGTAGGCAGCAAATATTTGTTTGAACTTCTATTAATCCTGGGAACGGCATGTGTATGTCTGTCTTGTATGTATTCATATATATACTCAACTATATTTAACTTATCCATAAAGAACATGAGCACATTAAGTAATTAATGCTTGTCAGTTATTTTGACTGAGCGCCATTTCAGTCAAATGCTATATTTGTGTTAAGTAATAATAATAATCAAGATAACGGGCTGTCCAATTATGTAGGATATTTGCAAGACGTTTTAATGCACATCTTATGTTTGCCCAGGATATAGATAATTCTTTCTTTAGAAGGAAGACAACCATTCATGAATTTAAAAGAAAACATTTTTTAAAATGTGAGAGACATTGTGATTTATAAAGATTCTAAAATTGTCTAATACTTGCAGCACAATTAAAAGGGAGTCAGTAAGCTAACTAGTAAATGAAAAGTCAGCTTCCTTACATTTGTTCAGTCATTTATCTCAGGATTGGAAATCTTCCCACTTCTTTTTCATTCTGGAAAACCAACTTATTTGTCAAATTTCCTGGTCCTTCACAAACTTCATCCATACTTCTTATACCAGGCTTCTATCACTGTTGGTAATCTCCTGAGCATAAAATTGATTTTATACAATTTGTTCTGTATGTTTCTAAAATATCACTGGAAGATAGCAATTAAAGCAATGGGCCAGCAGCCCATCAACTTTCCTGTGGAAGAGACAATAACCCCAGAAAATGAGAAGCAGTTAATTTCCTATTCAAATAAACTTTCTCATGTAGGTGCTCTAACAAGATTTACTAGCAGGAATATTCTCTATCTTTAAGCGGCTCTATGAAATTTATCTGCAGCTAAAACTTACCCAGAGTGAATAAAATCTTTGGTCTGGAGAATATCACCGTACAACTCTGGAGTATAATATAATATCACTTCAAGATTCCCCAAAGTATGAGGAAACATATAAATCCCATTTACTAACTTGTCTACTCTGGGCCAAATGTCATGGCCAATGTGGGAAGGCAGGGCCTGGTAAACTGACATCTCACACTGCTCTATTTCATGGGTATTTTTTAATTGTTTGATATCATTTTTAAAAGTCTGATACCAGGTAAGATCTCTGTCTTAACAGTTTCAGTAAAGCTACTTCTTTTTAAAATTTTTTACAAAAGAATATGTTACTAATGTTTGTACATAGATTATGTTTCTTATTTTTATAAATATATATAACTTTCTTGTTTTTATACACTTTCTTATAATTTTTCATAAATTTTATAAAAATTTTAAATTGTTTATGTGAGACATATATTATGAGGCCAATTTATCTTTTTCCAAAACTTTTCTACTCTGAAAGAATCAGCAATAAAAACCCTGAGAAAGACTGACAGTAGGTGAAGACTACTAGTTAATTAATAGTACTAATAATGCTAGTTGGGTGTTTCCAGGCTGCCCCTAATACTCCAGATCCTTGATCATACTGACTCACTCTAGTTTCTCCTGTTTCTATTTTATACACTCCACTCTGATAGTAACAGCTTTGATTATGTGAATGTCCATCTTAAAATCGTTATTCGTTTACCACTGCTCACAGTGTAAAGTCTCAACTTATAATTATAGTCATAAGATCTTTGACACTGTAATTCCAGTTATCTATAAAACAGGATTTTATAAAATTTTTTATAAACTTACTGCTAGTGCACCAAATTGTTTTCAAAACATCAACATCTAGTCAAGTATGATTTCTCAATTTTGGCATTCACCTGTTTCCAAAAGACATAATCAATGCCAAGATATTTAGGTGTAAAGATTGTGTACTGTGTAAAGGGGTTACATTAAAGGGGTTGCATGCACTTTCAAAAATTAAAGTTAATGTCTCACCCAAACAAAATGACCAGAACTGGTCATGTTCTTCCATCCCCTTTTAGAAAGATTACAAAGTCTTGATTACAGAATATTTTCTTAACAATAGAGACACTGTTTCTGGAAAGTAATGATGGAGTCCCAAAACAAAAAATAGTGGATGCCATCTATAATTCCATCCTTTGACTTCTTAGCTTACGTACTTTTTGTAATAAGCCATAAAATTTCAAAAATTCCCAGCCCAACCAAATTATAAGTAATCCATTTGGAAGTGAAATCATACAGATCCCTTCCTCTAGAAGGTGACGAACTCAGATTTAGTTACTTCATTTTTCTCTGAGTAGTCTTTCTTGTCAAGTGCAGATAAGGCCTCAAGGCACAACAGTTCACAGCTAAATAATATATTTCAGTACCTTGACACACTGAGAATACATAGATAAAGATAAAACAGACAACCATTATATACCTCTAATTTATAACTATAAGAGGCAGAAGCACTGCATAAAGTATCTATCACAGTTCTGGACACAGTTGCTAAAGACTCCCTGTCAAAGACGTAAAATGTCACTGATTCTCTTCACTGGAATTTACCCATCTATTTCCTTTCCTATGTATATGTGGGAAGAAAATTGAGCAGCTATTTTTAATTTAGTAATACACCACTGGGATTGTTTTCAAATCTTAGGATTAAACAATCATATGAATATTACCTCAGCAGAAATTTTCCTGGTAATAAAGGATCCCAGAAAACCACAAGAGAATATTAATAAATTTATACCCTTCTGACTCTCGAACTATGTACAGAAGTTATGCTACCAGACCCAACTCTATGACAGGCCAGTTTAGTTGAAAGATAAGATGTTGATGTGATGAAGACAACTCTTTTTAAGAAGTAAACTGATTAAGAAAATGGAGGAGGCTAGTGGGGTGTGCTGACACCCACCTCTAATCCAGCACTTGGAAATGGGGAAGCAGAAAGCAACTTACTGAATAAATGATACCCTTTCTCAAAATTAAATAAATAAATAAACAAATAAGTGTGTAAGGCTTGGAAAATAGCTCAATGCAAAGGTCCTGAGTTCAATTTCCAGTGTAATACCAAAAAAAAAAAAAAAAAAAAGGAGGTGGAGGAAAGAAGGACAGGAAGAGAAGGAAGGGGAGGGGGAGGAAAAGGATTTTTGTCACAAAGTAACAAACCAGGAAGGCTGGTCAGTTAGCATAGGAGTGACTTAGGCAGTCGGTAGGAATTCCCAGACTAGTCAGTATGCACGGATCACAGCAAGAGACCGAATGATGCTCACATAGTCCTAACTACGTACTCATAGGATACTTTCCAGTGCCATAAATGTCAAGAACACTGTGTGCTTCCTCATACTATTCTTGCCACTAATATTTGCAATTTGCCCACTTGCGATTTCAGACGTTATACACTGGAGCAGCAGCCCAGAGACCGCTTGGCAGATTGTCCTTATAATGAAAGAGAACGCAGGAAAGTGGGCAAAAGAAATTTGATCTTAATTTTCTCCTTTAGTCAGAGACCATGGTATAGTGGAGTACATTAATCTGGACCTTGCATTCTTGCTTTTTTACTACAGGCTTTAGCTTTAGTACTCTACGGACGACCTTGATTTTTATTTGAAAAGCATCCCTCCAGACCTCCACCTCTAAATTAATGGACTGAGGGAATGAGTTAAGTAGCTTCTGCCCTTTGCCACAAGGCTAACTCATGGATGAGAATCAGGTGTTAATTAATTTATTCAGGAAGGTAATAAAGTACAGGAAATTCACTCAGCACTGGAGGATAGAAGCTCCTCCACTTCCCAGGAGAACTCCTGCATGCGGTTTCCTGCTGGGGCAAAGGACCCAGCCAGGGCAACCTCGCTGTGCACGAGACCTACAGTTCCACTATCACCAGCCGCCGGTGGTCTGCTCTTCCTTCTTTCAGTTACGTCAGCTGAGACCAAATTTAGACTTTCTTTCCTTCAATACTTTAATATACAATTCAATACTTCATTATAGAATTTATTGTACAAATACTAGAGAACATATCCTCCTTTCTGGCATCACACAACGAAGTGTTTGTTTTCAGGGAGAGAATAGATATCAGTCTCATCAGTTGCTTTGCTCCTCATTAAAACAAAATAAAAACTATTCAAACAGTTAGATGGAAGGAAATTCTTCCTAACCTGTGTAGACCGCAATTCAATTGTTTCCACTGCTTGGACTCTTTTAAAAATTACCCTCTGACTATCAATTTTTCTGTTTTGTTTTGTTTTGTTTTTTCCCAGTACACTTTAGTTTCAAACATGGGAATGCTGACTGAGTCATTTTAGAAAAGCAGAGTGAATGTGTTGGCTCATAGGACTGGAAATGTGAAGAGAGGAGTCTGACTTCAGCTCCAGGTGGTTACACTGACCAGAGGCTTCCTGTCTTCCTCTGGCTAGGTGCTTGCCGTCTCTTTCATTTTCTCCCCACACTTTAGCTCCATTTTCCTCTGGGCTGGCTGTGTTTCCACAGTCTGTCTTGTTGAAGGATAAAATGAAAACTTTGCAATGTATCTGAGTTTACAGATTGCCAGAAGCATGTTTTTAACAAACCATAGCAAGCAGGCAGATGGTTGAAAGTGATTATCAAAAGCACTGTGGGGAGCTTTACAGGGCTGGGAACAAGAGGCCCACAGTGAGGCAGAAACGAAACACAGACAAGCAGACTAGGTCCTGTCACACCTGAAGTGATAACAACAAAACTTTTCATGAATTGTCAATAATTTTTGGATTATTCTTAAGATAAGATTTCAAACATTAAGTCTCACTCTAACATAATATTTGGGATATATTATTGGAATATATATTTGGGATTTATATTAGAAAGTAGAAAGTTTCCTGGGAACTTAAAAGATTTTTTTTCTTTCCTCCATTTTGGACAGAAACATTGAAAACAAGCTGACATAAAAAGAAGACAATAAAGGAAAGTGAGATTATGTAATAGAATAACATATGTCAAAAATTTACAGCACAAAAGAAGAAAAACAAATGTAGCATTTAGTGTTTTCATCCTCTTTCTTCTAATTGATACATAGTATTTGTCCTAGAGGGAAATACAGTGACTGAAAGAAGAGAAATATAGAGGGATTGGTGATAACTCCCTTCTACAAGAGAGGAGGACAAGGTTAAATGTGAAGACTTTTGAAGGAATAAAAAGCCATCTGAGGTATGCGTCTCAGCCTGAGGTAAATGGAACATGTGTCAAATAACTGCTGTTACAAACTGACACCAGAAGATGAGCTGTCTAAGTACTGAAAACCAATGAAGAAATCAGTCAAAACAAAAAAGGGTACCCTTTTTTGTTTGTTGGAGCATAGTTAGCAATTAATAATAACCACTGTTTAGACATCTTTCAGAGAATATAACATTATCACGGGAAAAAGGAACATAGCTAATGAACCAGTATGTTCTTGAGTTTTTTTTCCTTAGCAAAGTTTTGCAGACTGAAGCCAAGGGCAGAAAATGTCAACAGGGAGACTGACCCAGAATTGAAAATTGGAAATGTTTCAAAGGACAAGAATAAATTCTTTGGGAGAATTTATGCCATGACTTATGTTAGGAATGAGAGCTTCCCCCCAGTATTAATGTCTCCTTTCACAGAGGCAGCTGAATCCCTCTTCTCCCTTTGCTCCAATGCTCCCCTTCAGACAGACATACAGACATAAATACAGTAATAGAATTCTCTTCCTACAGTCCTGTCCCCACATTTTTGGAGAAGGAACATGTGGTACCTCCACATGATTTCTGCCTCTTCTTCCACGCTGTGAGACTTATGCAGGCCTGATTTTCCCCGTTAGAAGAGTGGAAGGAGTACTGAAGTTTGTGAAAGCAGAAGCTTAAATTCAAGGAGTTGTTAAACTTCGGGACCCTAAAAATTGAAATATAAAAATCTGAGGAACAAAATAATAAATATCAAGCACCCACAAAAGCTCTGATCAAGAGATTTTAATTAAGAAACTTGATGCAGGTCGGGGGGTGGTGGTTGTTTGTCAGCTTGTATTTGTGCAACACCTGCATTTTCATCTATTTTTCTGATAGCAAGTTTTACCACTGATTCTTAGTTTCTAGGCCTCATGGAAAATCACTTTGTCCCAATGGTAAGAAGTCTTTTGTATACTTAGTCTTTTCATGTGCTAACTAGTTCTCAGAAAATACTATGAGGTCTCTGAAAAAACTGATGGCCTTCTGATTTTAAGTAGATATAGCAGGCCTTACATTTAGGGTTGACAAAACTTGACCTTGTTTTTTGTTGTACAGCTTGGCTTTATAATACATTGGAGGGAAATTATGCCTTCTTATTGCTTTGATAAGAATACAATTTGTTATTTTTAATCTAAGATATTTGAGTTCTAAGTACACTAGAGGACATCTGATTGTAAATTGTTAATATCAGCCCAAAGCAGATATTAGATTACTCCAAATTTTGTTCTATAGACCAAGGAGAAAACAAAATTTTATGACTTGACCTCATGTATAACAGTCATGGCATATTAAAATAATTTCTGGATGAGTTTCAAGGTGATACAGTTATACTAGAAAGACATGCAAGTGCTCTGTGTCTTGATAGAGGAAGACTTCAAATGATGTAAAATAAAGACTCTAGGTTAAAACATAGCTAAGAGTGGAAATAGTAACAAAGAATCCAGAAAAACAACAGTAGACTCTGAATAGAGTGAGAACTTACTTGGATATTGGCTTGATGGGAGACTATTTCTTGTGTGCAAATATACAAGAATTATTTGAACAATAAATAGATGGTACTGTCAAATGCAATAGATGCATAATAATTTCATTTTCATCACCAGAAAAGAGCACATAAGAAAAGAATCTAAATAAATATTTAATAAAATAAGAAAAAATGCAAATTACCAAAAGTGAACAGAAATATTTATAATATTTTCTTTAGAATTTAAAAGAAGTACAAGACAGTGTGCCAAACAACTTTAGTTTGAAAATGAGATTAGTCAAATACAGTTGTTAAACTTTGAGAAAGATGATCAAGTAACAATAGTTCCCTCCTCTCAAAATAAAATAAATCTATACCAAGCAAAAAAGTTAAATTAATGGTTATAAGGTTTTCCACAAAGTTTAACCCAAATACCTCCATTCGTAAGCTCTCTCAATTGTTTAAATAAAAAAAAAATATTAACCTTTTGCAAACACTTAAAAAACATAGAGGAGAATGGAAGAATGGCTATTCCTAATAGTAAAACCATACAGAAACATTTAAAAAAAACAAAAACAGAATACCCCCAAATTTAAGGATTCATTCCAAACTTCTGAGACAAATGTACACTTTTCAGATGGAAAAAATGCAAACTGCAAATAAATATGAGAAAATGTTCAGCATCACTGATCATTCAAGAGATGCAAATTAAAACAATGCTGAGACTCCATTTCACTCCAGAAAGAATGGTTATTGATAAGAAATCAACCAATAACGAAGTGCTGGCAGGGTAGAAGGAAGAGGAACCCTTCTCCAGTGTTAGTGGGATTGTGGACTGGTGCAACCACTGTGGATATCATTATGGAGATTCCTCAAAAAACTAGGATTAGAGGTTCTGTTTGATCCAGCCATTCCTCTTCTAGACTTTTATCTAGATTTTCTAGATTTTATACATCAATGTTTATAGTAACATGGTTTATAATAGCTAAATTTGGGAAACAATCCAAATGTCCATCAACCAAAGAATGGATTAAAAAAAAAAAAACTCTGGTTATTTTATACAATGGAGTACTACTCAATCATGAAGAGGGATAAAACTAAGACATTTCTAGATAAATAGATGCACCTTAAAACCATGTTGTTTCACTCTTAAGTGAAATAAATGGGACACACAAATGGAAATATTGCATTGTCCCCCTGGTGTAAGAAACTAAAAGAGTATATAAGGACCAATAAATGTACAATAGATATTGTGAAACAGGAAGAACTGTTCGAAAGGGAAAGGGAAAAGAGACGTAGGGAAAGAATAAGGGAATAGGAAGGAAGGGAAAAGAAAAACAATAAAAATAGATAAAATGGAAATAAAAGTTTGTAAATAAGGAGAGGGAGAAGAAGATGGGCTGACGGAAGGGAAGGGACTGGGTAAAATGAAGAACTGTGATGTGTCAGATACAGAGATGATCCCCTTATGATGAATACTATTATTATGCATATCTAAATTGTACCAATAAATTTACTGAAAAAATTGAATCTTGCCTCCAAAAGAGAGAAAAATAAAAATGCCATAGAGTATATCTCGCTAACATAAATTTCAAACTCTAGCAAGATACTAGCAAACTGAAACAATTTATAAAAGGAATTGCACAGCATGATTATGGATAAGTGGGTGTTCCTTAGGAAAAGTGTCAGTTAAACATCAGGAAAACCAGATGGGGATTTAGCTCAGTGGTAAGGGTAAGGTCATGAGTTTGATCTCCAGTACAAAAAAAAAAAAAAAAATCCGAAACCAATCAATATCTTAAGTCATATTAATATAAAGAATAAAATTCATATGTTTCTCTCAGTAATCTCAGTGGATGACAAAAAGTGAACACACCATTATTCATAATAAAAAACTCAACAAAGTGGACACAAAAAAGATCTTCCTCAATCTCATGAAAAACATTTAGGAAAACAACATTGTAGCACATGCCATGAAATGATAATTGACTAAAAAACTTTCCCTGTATGACCAAGGATATTACCTGTCTTCATTTCTTATCAACACTGTCCTGCAATCTCTCACTGTATAATAGGAAATTTAAATGATTAAAGTTTTTTCATCTGGAAAACAAATAATACTTTATTCATTGTTAATATATTTTTATATATAGAAATTCCTCAGGCATTATCAACAGCAATAAATAAATAAATAACCTAGAAAAAAAGAAATAAGCACAGGTATAGGTGGAAAGATTAGGATATAAAAGCTTAAATATCCATTATAAATCAAAATTCAAATTCTAAAAATTTTTACTATATATTAGTAATGAAAAAAGCCTAAACATAGAGTTCAAAAACTATCCCATTTCCAATAGTATGCAAAAACTAAACTACGTGGGGGCATAGTTTACAAAAGAAGATAAAAAGTGAAAACCATAAAATTACTGAGAAAAGCTGAAGACCTAAATGCACAATACACGTATTCGTGAAGTGTAAAACGTCATTTAGATGGCAATTCTCAGATCTATCCATGACTCTTTTAAATGCAAGGTAACTAGCTGTAAATGAAAAGAATCCCAATTAAACAAACAAGTACTAAAAACAATAAAGTTGGAAGACAGAGTGTACTATTAGCATGACAGTGGAAATATAGATAAATGGAGCAGAAATAAATGTGTACATAAAATATAAGTAGGTTTTAAATAAAAATGACAGGATAACTCAACAGGGAAAAGATTTTTGTTTAATAAAACCAATTCTAGCATAATTGGAAATCTATGTGGTGGGGAAATGAAAGAATGATCTCACAACACACACACAAAACAATTATTGTTAATAGATCATATACCTAAATTTAGTGAAAAATACAAAACACCTAGAAGATGGAAGAAAGTCCTTGTGATTTCTTGGACATAACACTAAAACTCTATTCCCTAAAAGAAATAGCAATGTTCATAAAAATATGTATCTCTTGTTATTGAAAAATATTAATGAAAGAGCAAACTACAAAGAACAAGCTACAAAAAAAATAGCAAACTACAAATATATTTCTCACTTTTAAACTTTTTACACAAATATATTTCAGAAACTCTTAAAACTCAGTGAAGATAATCAAGTAGACTGTCATCTTTAAAGATCCTCAACATAGTTATTCATTGCAGAAATGACACCTCAACTCACTACTACTGTGATATTACTAAATACCCACTGCAATGTTAAAATAAAACAGTTAATCAATGTAGGTATTGATTAGTATGTAAAGAGATTAAAACCTTCATACATTACTAGGAAAAATATTGGATGTCATAGCTACATCAAAAAGAAACAGATTTCAGTTCTTAAAAAGTTATAAGGTCTATTACTCTTTAGTAGGTTAGGAAAATATGTTTATGCAGGACTTTCTACTTCGATATTCCAAGTATTACTTATAATATCTCCAAACTTAAAACAATCCCAATGTTTTTCAACTGGTAAATGGATGAACAAAATGTGATCTATCCATTTGATGGAATAATGTCCAACAATAAAAAGAGATGAGCTAACAATACATGAACCATCCTGAATAAACTTCAAAGACATTATGCTAAGGAAATAAATCATAAATGAAATTAAATTCTATAGAAGCAGACATTGGATTTAGTTATGTGCTACACTTGATCTTAGCCAAAAGGCCGAGAAGCTATAGTTATGTGCTAAACTACAGAAAACACTGCATCCTAATACACTTTATGGCTTACACTTCCTATTCCAGCCCACAAAATGAGCAGTATGGAAGTCCATGGACAATACATATATATAGTTAAGCTTTGAATAGTGGACAGTAAGGAAACGGATCTGTTAACAATAGCACTGGATATTTTAGCTTTTCAAGAAAATAGCACTTATCCTGCCAGACTTGATAAAATGGCAAGTTGTGTTTGTTTACTATTGCCCATGAATGATCAATTTTTTCCAAGTGTGTTCAATTTTAACTAGTTTTAGATTTTAGTTAATTGATTTTGTGATTAGGCATTGTGATGTACATGATGAATACTTGATGAAGCTCAAACAGGAACTCTCGATCCTTCTCCCAAAACTACCACAGCATCTCTGCCATCATCATTGATTGGGAATATGTTTATTGCTCAAATTTGTTTGATAATGAGAGAGTATAGTTCCATTTTGATATTCCAACACACTTCTTTAATGCTTTCAGTGCTTTTGGAAAGGATGCATATCAGAGACTGCACACTAATCTATCCATTCTCAGATTCTTCAGGCAGCCCAGGCACAAGATTTCTAAAGGAACCTTGAACTCCATATAGGCATCTAAAATACATGTAGTTGTGATTGCACATACAAAACATCCAAGGTAATGTCTAATTTCATCAAGTTCATCAAAAGAAAAATAAGTTGATTTTTTAAGTTTTAATCTTTTTCAATTTTGAACAGCAAAAATTGGCAATTCTTAGCTTTTCTCTTTTTTCAAGGTCTTTGAAATAAGAGGAAAATTTATATTCAAATCTACAGTTTATCTACATATAAACTTTAATGTTGTCATTTGATTGCCTTGATAAACCTTTGGTTTAATTGGTAGAAGAAAACTGAATAGAAGAGATAGGAAACTCAATAGGAGGATATTTGGTTACAAATAATGCTCAATTTTTGTACTATTTTCAGTTATTTCAAATTTTGGGTGTAAAACTTGAACATGAAGTCAGGGCCATAGAAGAATCAATAGCTGATATTGGGGCAGTGGATTCATGCAGATAACAGGAGTGTATTAAAGGAAAACAAACTCTTCAGTGCTAAAGACAAACTGAGGACAGGGACGCATCAGGAAGTGAAGGATACAGTTACACTTTGTTTATGGGGTTTTATTTGGTAAAGAAAGTAGAAGATCTCAGTAGAAAAGTACTAGCGGATTAGAACCTTAAAAGGAAGACAAGAAGTAAAGAGTGTCACTGTTGTTAAGTACAGAGTGCGAAGTGTTTTCCAAACTGTTCCTCTTGCAATGTAGGATGGTAGCAACACATTAGTAGGAAAAACATTTTAATAAAGGATTTCACATAGCTCTAGAAAATACCAGATTAATTAAAGTTTGTAAGCTTTATTTTGTTTTTGTAATTCACACTGACTCAGAATTATTATAATCTGCCATGTGAAACTCAGTAAGGCATATAAGACTGCGTTATTTTTCTGAGTGTCTAAGACTATCATTCAGAGTTCATGATTATTCTCTGGACAATGATTGAAGAAATACTGCTGATCTAGGATGTGGAGAGCAGGAACATGGAAGCTGTGTGAAAGCACAGATGTATTTAAATAAACAGGGTAGAAAACAAAAGTAAAGGCCCAAATATTGCATACAGGGAGAAATTTTACAGGTCATTCTATATAGTGATAGTTAGGTAAGTGCAATCTTGCATAACATAAATTCAAATGTCTGTTTCATCATCCTCTCACCTCACATCCACAGTCTTCAACACGGACATCCAAAATTATTCTACCTTCAGTCTACACATGTTCATATAGAATTTTCTTTCTGATCTTTCCCCAGACTTACTCTTAAAATGCCAGCGTTTGTGGAATGCCATATAGTTATCAACACTGCAACTCTGGCTAGTGAACAAACACCTTCCAGATGCTGACAAGCATGTCTACCTAGGTCAATAGACTGTAGGTCTTCCTAAATGGCAATATGTGTACCTATATAAAAAAGGTTGTGTGTCTGGAAATTGTCAAAAGTCAGTTTCCAAATTACCAGCAACCTACCAAAAAGATAGTGTTGAATTTATTGATTCCTGCAGATACAGGACCATAGCACTGCCATGGTACCAAAAGGGAGAGATTGTTTAGAATTGGAAATTTGACTTAAGGAAGGTCTTTCAAAGAGGAAGTTTAATTAGGTTTAGGAAAGAATCAAGACATAAATATTCAGTATTGGCGAAGGCATTTCAAAGAACTTTAGGACTCAAATATAAATTGAAATTTTAAATTAACTTACCTTTTTTTTTTCAGAGAAAACCTAATGAAAGCACTTTTATATAAAACTGACCTTTGTGCTTTGATATCTGTTGATACTTTCTACTAATGAATGGAAAGTTTTGTTTTTTTTGTCTGAAAAGTTCCTGTAATGAGCAAACTAATTGTCTGGACAAGAGAGGTCCTGAAAAGTGATGCTAATGAGGACAATGAAATGTCACGCTGTCACAGAGAAAAGGCGTGGTTTCTATCCTTAGTGTTGTAGCTGAGTGTGGAGATAGGAATGGGTTCTCAAATTAGCAAGTGGCTTCACTGAACAGTATACCATGGTCAGAGCACATATTCCTGCTGTTAGCTTGAGCAATTCCACACATCCTTCTGGCTTTGGAAGCTATGCAGGGTGGTGGTCTTGTTGGAACTTTCCTATGCTGAGCTCAGAATCCTGTACTGGCCATAACTAGACCAATACAAAGGCATCCCTGGTGACCAAGGTCAGCAGTAGACACATAGAACAAAATGTCTCTGTAGGATATGGGGCCCAAACCGCATGCTTCATTCTGATTGACTTGCAGCTAATATCCTTTAGGAATGAATCTTTTCTAGAATATTATTTGCTACTTTTGTGACTTGAGTAAATTATTTAACCCTGCCTCATTTTCTAATCAGACAACAGAGACCAATAGGGCAACAGTACATAATGGAACCTTAAGATATTTTTCTCCTCCCCATGTAAATTTATCTTTTATCATGAGGAAAATGACTTCACACATATTCTAAAAAAAATTTATTAGGTGACAAATGATGTATTAAATGAAATGTGAAATTCTGATGCGTCATCAACAAGAATGTTACTTCCATAGTAAACATAAATGCATACTAAAAAATAGAGAATATGTTAAATAAAATTAATCAACATGATAAAAATCACTCAGTGATTTTTTTTAATGCTGTTAAAGTCAGTTATTTTCACTAATACTATTTCAAAAGTATTACATTTTAATTTGGAGAACTAAGCTTTTTTGGATATTTACTTAATATAAAAGTCAGTCTTAATGACATTTAAGATAATTTCACTTGTTTAACATTTAACCAAAAAAAAAAAAGCCAGCCCTCTTTGCTATTTTTAATCCAGGTATATTTGGTACAATTATATAATTGCAGTTTTATATTAACTTGTCTTTTACTTTCAGGGACAACATAATGAAAGTAATTTTGTTGTAGACTGACCTTTTCTTTTGTCTCCAGTCAGATTGGTCCCCTGAAAATGAATCCATATTCTAGAATCTATTTTCAGAAAAAAAAAAAAACTATTCATGCTGCATTCACAAACTTTCAGAGCAGTTCCCTTGAATCTATTTCTAACCTTAATTCAAATATATGTAACTTATTTTAAATCATAATAACAAATTAAGCTCCAAAAATTTTATCAATAATTTTCCCTAAGCAGAGTGTTAATCATTTAACCAAGAGTTGAATAGAAGTAAAATTCTGTAACCCTTATTAAGAATCTAAATATATTTTGTTGCTTTAGATTTTATTTATAGATGACATCTTTTGATATTCAATATTTCACATGATTAGAACTTAGTAGATGAGGATGGGAAGTGTGTAGCTGTGAGTTTGCTTGGCCAGAATAAACAGAAACCTGAACCGAACAAGTGGTCTCAGATCTCCTTCCCATCAGGATGGCACTGTCTGATTATCCCTCTTCCAATTTTGATTAATCATCTTATGGGATATTTTGGTTCACATCCCTAATGTTTAACAACAAAAAGTTTTAGTTATTAATATTGTGGTCAGCCTTTTTTATATCTTTTGTTTGCCCTCAATTACATACTATAGTCACACACTATAAGTGTTTAATGACATTATCTTTTTAGGCTCTGTATAACTGGGTAATTACCTAAATCATGCCTAAGTCCAATAATATTAGCAGTGGTCCTTAGATACCCTGGCTGTCTTTGGTGAGATTAGTTCTTCCAATACTGTTGTTTGATCCAGGTTTCTGCACCATGTCCCCAGAGAGGTCATCATTTATTCCCAGTTTTTTTTTTCTTATTCCTCATCTGATTCAATACTACCAATACCCTATCATGCTCCTACTAGGTCACTGCACACAAGTGCTCACCATAGATTTTAAGTTAAAATTTAGAATCCAAACTGTCTATATTATAGCAGGTTCCCCAGTTTATTTTTATCCTTTAAAAAATTTTCTTGTAGTGAAGAAAAGCTATATAGAGTGAATAAATCATTAAACCTAGATGACAGTCATCCCAGAGTATCAACCTGTAAATGTAAATGTTACTCCCATCCAGTACTAGGACTCCAGAGAACAAATTTATTTCACTTCATTGGAAATTTGTATGCACTTAAAATTTCAGCAAATATAACCTTACTCAGCAATATATATGGTATGCAACAAGGGTAGAATCTGATAAATACTACTTGGGCTTCATATTCAATGAATGCTTATCATAACAACAATGACATAGTTCACATAGCTAGAAAAAGTCCCACTTTAAATATAGTTATCCCTCCACTTTTGCACTTTCTGAAACAGTTATAGAAGTTATTTTCTATGGCTGTATTTATGAAGATTGATTTTTTAAAAATATAGTGAATGCTACTATGGAGTGCTGTCCTAAAGGAAGGCAGGATCATGAGCGTCACAGCACGTCCCCAAGCACTTTATTCTCTGTGTCTGGTACCATGCTACTTCTGATTCTCCCCCACAGGAAAAATGACAATGAAAAGTAGACACTTTCAGCTGAATCAGGATGTTGAGGAAGGTACAACAGGTCAACTAAAAACCCGCATGAAAGAAGGCTTGTAGAATTGCTTCAGAAAGTGGCAAGAAGGCTGGAATGAGGGTGCTTAAAATAAGTAGAAACATTAAGAGGGAGTTATTGGCAATTTGTCTTTTAATGTGATAAATATTTTAAAATTTAAAATTCATTATATTTTATCACACCTTATATGAGGAATCTAAAATAATTGATTTCATGAGAGGTAAGAATTGAATGGTAGTTATTAGAATCTGGGAAAGGTAGAGAGAAAGGAGAGATGAAGAAGGTTGACCAACTGATACTCAGTTACAATTAGTAGCTGAAGTTCTGAAGAGCTGTGACATGGTGGAGTGAGAAGAAACTACATTTTTAAAATTAAAACAGTATATTGGTACACTTTAGGAATGCAAAACGATCACATTCATAGTACCAAATTTCTACCTGTACATGATATAAATTCTTTTTCCCCATTTCCATTCTCCTTTAACTCTTCTTCCTCTTCTTATTTAAAAACTTTCTTTCCATTTTTCCCTCTTTTCCCACTTGGTTTCCAAGATATAGTTATTACATGGATGTGATAAGCATGGGTACACATAATCGCTATTTTATGATGTTTTTAATTCTTTTGAGAAGATACCAAGAGGGGGAATAGCTGGGTCGAATAGAAACTCTAGTACTCTAGTCTTCATTTTTGAGTCATGTCCACACTGATTTCCACAGTGGTTGCACCAGTCTACATGCCCACCAACAATGGAGTTTTCCTATTTCCTCTGAACCCCACCAACATCTGTTATTACTTGATTTCTTGATAGTAGCTATTATTTCTGGGGTGAAATGAAATCTCAGTGTTGTTTTAATTTGTATCTGTCAAATGACCATGGATGTTGAACATTTGTCCTTTAGAACATTTTGGAGTGCTGGTTTCATGGTCATAAATTTCCAAGAGTGATCTTTACCATGAAAGTATATTATTTCTCCATCAATTTGGAAAAGTAATTTTGTGACAAACATCAATCAGGGTTGGAATTAAGTTTTCTTTTAAGGCTTCCAATACTTTACTCCAAGATCTCCTTGATTTGAGAGCTTGTGTTGAATAGTCAGCTGTGATTCTGAGGGGTTTCCCTTTATAAGAAATTTATTTCTCTTCTCTAATATTCTGTTTTATTGTTGAATTTCTGGAGTTTTGACTGATATGCTTTGGACAATTGGATCACACATAATTGGAATTTTATATGTCTCATTTATCTGTATGTCAAGTTAATTCTTTTTCTGTGCTTGTGAAGTTTTCCGCCTTTACTTTTTGAATAGTTTTTTTAAAATATCATTTGCACTATCTCTTGCTTCTGTCATTGAATTCAATCCATCTTATATTGTTATTCTCTGCATCACCTAACAGTTGCTGGATTGATTTCTAATGATCCTTTTCTATTTTAAGAAATCTTTCTTTTCATGATTGCTAAACACCATACTATGTGCTATATCTGGAATTCTAAGCTCATTCTTCTGTGCATACTTTCAATGGAAGTATACTTTTAATACTTTTAATGCCTGGCATATCTGTTTGAGTCTGTTTTATAGATTCCATTTCTTTCCTTTGTTGGGTGTGTGTGATTTCCTTTATTTACCTAAAATCCTCTTCTTTATTTCTTTATTTGTAACTACTCTAGAATCACTACAAATGTCTTTCACTATGGTCACCAGCTCTGTAGTTATCTGAGAAATTATCTCTGATGATTTTTTTCTAGAACTTCATTTATCTGCTTTGTTATTTCTGCTGTTACCACTTCAGAGAGATTATTGGATTATTCCCCCTCACTGCTTCCTGAATTTGCCTTTGGTTAGCTGGAAGTCAAGGGTTTCATCTTGTTTAAGTGTCTTCATTTTCTAATTTTTCATCAGTTTGGATCCTGTGTTGATGCTTATAAATTGCCTATGGCAAGTGGATCAATTGCTAGCATTTAGAACCCTTAGGAAATGACTATTTCTCAGATTGTCTTCCAGGAATACCTAGATTTTGGGCTTTGAGTCTGTTGTAAAATCCTACCTTTCTAATTTATTGGGAATAAGAAGTTGCTTTCTGCTTTGTCTAACCCCTGGTTCTTGGCAGTGGTCTACAGTATTTTTTATGACCTTTAGACAATCTCAGTTTTCGTATACCAGGAAAAACAATTGATTAGAGCAATTATGTCACCTTGGCTAAAGTGGTACAAGCAACAATAACAATATCATCAATCACAGCTTAGAAAATGACAAACTGAGGTAGTCATTAATTTGGCACTTTTTACTACATAAACTAGATTTATGTTATATAACAAAATCTAAAATGAACCAGAAAGTTGTATGCAGTAAATAATCCTTTAATATAGAAATTTTACCTTAAGGAAAGAAAATTTAAAAGAATTTAGGTGGAAAAATAGAGAAATAGAAAAAGAGATCAGAAGTAAGAATGGAGAAAAAAAGAAAGATTTGGGAAACTGGTGAGGAAGACAGGAGGGAAAGAGAGAAGGAAGAAATAAAAGATGAAAAGAACATGATGGTGACAACAAGAATTCATGACACATTCATATAAAACAAGAACAATGAAGATAAAATCCAAACTACCCCAACCCAACCAAAAAAAAAAAAAATACAACCAAGAATGTCCACTTTAAGTCATGTCTCTGCCATAGACAATATGCACAGAGTCCAGATCCCCAGATTAGAGTTAGTTATTCCCAGCAAGCCAACCATATGAGGTGTTATGGATAATGTCAACAAGCATGTACTTTTAGTTCCACTAAAGGTCAGGTGGTTTCTGGCTGTGAGTCTTTAGCCAGATTTATTCAGTGTTCAGTCTGTGGGCCCACTTGCCCACTTGAACTCAGATCCCTAATCTCTTGCTGACTTGAACTTGGCAGCCTAATCTTGTCATCAAGAGTCACTAAATGGGGCTCACAGGTGTCCTCAGTTCTAAACAATTTTGACTCATCTCCAATATGGCTACTGGCCAACTGCCCTCTCCTTGGGGGTCTCTGAACCCAAATGACTCTCCAGCAATGGCAGTTCACTGCATCTACTGCTCCACTCCATGGTGTATTTCTCTGTGGAGGCCTCTGAAGTCACTGGGTGTCACCATGTGTCCACAGGTTTAAGCCACACCTCCCACTCAGTAAGTTTGGGCTTAGGGAGAAAGTGCCATTTTGACACCTCCTTCTACCTCATTGGTGTTTTTTTTCTTCACTCTACTCATGGGCTTCAATTCTCATTTCAGACTCTTCCTGGGTCCTGGTGACCCACATTCTTCCTTTTCTTCCCCACATTGCTATACTCTAGTGTCTGGACACCCTATCTGAGAAAAGCTCTTTCTTTGATGCTCACCACTCTGCCATCTTCTCAGAAGTCTTGAGAAAACAATTTGGTACTGCATATTTCAAAAAGCTTACTAAAAAGATTTTCAATGTTTTTAACATCAATAAAGATAAAAATTTGAGGAGGTATTTACTTTTATGCTGATGCAAACATTGTATAAGTAGCACATGCATCAGGATTTTACAAGGTACTCCATTAATACGTACAGTTTTTATGCTTTGTGCATCAGTGGAAGTTTTTAATGAATGTAACACAATTAAATAGGTAGTTCTATTTAGACACTTTAAATTTATTTTTATAAAATGTCCTATAAAATGTTCTTAATATTTGTTACAGGCAATTTCAACATGACCATAAATATGAACAATTCAGTAGTTATTAGTATCCTTACATGTGTGCTTGATTTATTTCATTTAACACCATGGTCTCAAGGTCTGTTCACTTAACTATAAATGCCTGAAGTTCATTCTTCTTTATGATTCAGTAGTACTCTTTTATATAAGAGGCCACATTTTTTATATATTCATTAGTTGATAGACATTTGAGTTGTCTCCAAGATTTAGCTATTATGAACTGTGGTGCTACAAATATGGATATGCATATATCCCTGAGGTATATTTTTCTTTTGGGAGGATACCCAGAGATGAATGGCTTGATCACATAAGACCTATAGTCCTAGTTTATTGAGGAATCTTCACACTGATTCCTAAGGCATTGTGCCAATCTATGTTCCCACCAACAGTGCAAAAGTATTGTACTTCTCTGGTTCATATTAAAAAAAAAAAAAAACTTCTGTGTTACTGTTAATAGGTTTAATTTGATGTCTAAGACCATAAAGCATGATAATCACCTTCCAAATTTAACTTTATCAGCTAGTTACTATGCAAATGTTTTGGTTTTGTACCATAGTCTCACCTATGAAAAGTAATAGTAATGTTCTCAAATGAAGAAGACAAGGCTGAATTTATTTGTATAAAGTGCTTAGAAAAATTTCTAGGCTATAACAGGTATCACATAAGTGTGCACAATGATTTCTAATAAAAATATCAGCAATGGTTTCATTGCTTTTAAAACAATAGTGCTTTCAACTGGAAAATCCAATAATAAAAATATATGAACATTTTCCATGTTATATAGAAAACAATAATATTATTTTTTAAAAAATCTTAAGTAATGTAAATAACAACCCTTTGATTTATCTTTTATGCCAGCAAGATATTAAGCACAATTTACAGTTCTAAAATGTTACATTTGATTGACCTTATTTACAAAGAAAAAAATTCCTAAGTGAGTGCAATATGTTTGCATTTGGCCACATATAACTACATCATGATTATAAATAAGGAAGCAATAGATTTTGGAAGCAAGTTGGTTTCTTTTGTGAATCACCTAAAATGTTGCAATATAATAACAGTGACATAAGTTCAATCATGTGACATGGTATCACAACATGTCATTAAAATCAAAACTCTGTGTCATTTTGCAGATATAACACACATATTATGAGGGAAAGATGAACCAAAAATTAAGCTTATATTTTAGTGAAAGATTCTAAAATGTACAATTGTTAATCATTGCCCAGTCTCTACTCTCAAACAGAATTGTCATGTTTCTTTAGCATATCCCCTTCTTGATGTAACATTTGCCTGATGTTAGCACTTGTTTTATTGCTGATAATATGCTAGCTACACATGAAATTCGTTTAATACATGGAATACCCTTGTCAACACAATGCTTATGGAAGGAATTGAAGCATTTCCCCGAGGACCTTGTGTGCATGTACACAAGTGCATGTGTGTGTGTCTATTTTACAGCTCATGATGTCTTTTAGTTAATTTAGTTTTTCATAGTGGAGTTTTCAAAGCTTTGATAATAGTTTTACAGTAGATTTATCTGATAGTAACTCAAATACCAACTTTTGATATGCATTCATTCTTGTTTGTTACATCATCACAGACTACATCTTTGAAGTATATTGAAAAGTAAAATGTAACATTCTTTATTTATATACATAGTCACTTCAGAACTAAGATAGAAGATCAATTTTAAAGACAATGTATTTTTAGAATAGTTAGAAAGCTCTAAACTTAAAGTCTGACATATTCATTTGGGAATATCTTGAAATGTTTAAAGTACTTTGTCTCTGCAATAACAAAGGACAAACAGAAGAGTGTTATAACTATTGGAAAAAATTATTAGTGACTCTGCTTCTGATATTATACTATCATTCATTTAATGGAAAAAAACTGGTGAAATGTTATTAAAGAAAATGTAATTTCTAGATCCAAGCCTTTCTCTGTGAATCAGCACCATTTTGGGACTCAAGGGGAGAGAGAACAAGACCACACCAGCAAGCAAGCCCAGTCTGGGAACTGGTTTCATGTGTGGACCACCACTGGACCAGGAACAGCCAGACCCAAAACTTTCCCTGTGAGTCAGCACTATTTGTGGACTTGGGGAGAAAGAGAACAAGGTCCCACCAGCAAGCAAGCCCAGTCTGAGAACCAGTGCCATGGGTGGACCACCATCAGACTGGGGACAGCCAGAAGCCAGCCACTTCTGGCACATGGGCTGGTAAACAAGAAGTACCAATCACCCCACCCTGTAAACAACTGGATTATCTAGAGAAACACAGGCTGTGATGATAACTATTGAGGTAAAATGCAGTTGGATGCCTATGGGGCTTTGGTGTCTCACTAACATTGCAGGTCTAGGGTCAGTGGTTAGATCACAGTTTCAGAAGACAGCAGTACAAAGTGTGGCATCTTGTGGGGTGTCTTATGGTCTTATTTTGAAGTCCTTTATCATTTCCATTGTTTTACTTAGTTGGGTTTTATTCTGTTTTGTTTTATTTGATTATGTTAAATCCAATGACAGGAGCAACTATTTAAAAGACAGTAAGATATATTATGGTAGCTATTTTGGATTTACTATTGGCTTGTTTTGAAATCCTTTATTGCATTCATTGTTTTGTTTTCATTGTTTCTATTATATTCTGTTTTGATTGGTTTTAAGTATATCCAAAGTTATCTGCAGCTATTTTGAAGACATTAAAAGGCATTATGATAACTATTGTTGATTTCATGTTTTAAAGTCATGTATCTCTTACATTGGTTTCTTTTGATTGGTTTTATTCTGTTATATCCTCCTTAAAATAAAATAAAATGAAAATATAGTTTATATCGATAAGAAGACAGGTGTTTAAGTCTTAAGGTTTGAAAGAGTGATGAAATGTTTACAAAATGTTTTATTTATAAGCTTGGAAACTGTTATGGCTTGTGTCTAGATGTTTCCCCAAAGCCTCATTAGTCATAGATGGGACATTTCAGAAGTGGCTGAATCTAGAGTGTGTGATGCTAGGATCAAGGTTGTGTGATTACTGAGTTAGTCCATTGAGTGGTTTGGCACAGTTTTCAGTGTGAATAACAGTAAAGCCTGCCCTGGGTGTGGGTAGCATCACCCAAAAGGTGGGCAGCCTGAAAAGATTAACAGGGAAAGGCAAGGTGCTGCTGATATGCTCCTCTGCTACTTGCTGCTGGCTGCCTTGTTACCTTCTCCCTGCCACGAACCTTTTCTCCTGTGCGATGCCCCTCTTCCAAAGCACTCTGCCTTAGAGCCAATCAACTGTGAACTGATGCCTCTATAAGCTGTGAGCTGTAATAAACTCTTCCTCCTTTAACTTTGTTGAATATTTGTCTCAACAGTGAAAACAGTAACTGAAGTGTTTTGGAACATGGACAGATACAGTAAAACTTGATTAAATGCATCTCTTTTGACAAGAAATCCAGTCCAAACCAGGAGTGAAAATAGAAAGGCAAAGATGTTTTAAAATTCCTATACCAATTTCAATTGCAGCTTTAATAAATTATCCCAAATTTATTGGCCTATACATGTCAATGTATTAACTTACCACCATGTAGACTTGGAAGTTCTGTAAGAGTCTCTAGTTCTAAATTCAAGGTATCATCAGGGTTCTGAGTGAGAAAGTGTTTTTTTAGCAGCAACACATAATTCCTTGATTTGTGGATGCTGCTTTCATCTTCAAAATCAGTAACACTGCATCACTCTGATCCCTCTTCTCTCTTCACATCTGAACAAGCACAGAAAAATTTTCTGGAAGGGTTCATGTGATTTCTTTGGGGCTACCTGGATATTCAGTGTAATGGCTCCATCTGATGGTCACCCTATGTCCTATTTGTGATTTCATTTTTGCCAAGGAGGTACCGTATTCAAAAATGTGGATGTTTGGAAAGGTCTGATATCTCCTTTCTCATATCCTATTTTAAAGAAGTTAATGTTTTCCAAATTGAATTTAGATTCTTTTCAAAAGAATGAAAGAAACATTCTCAGTTGTTTGCTATGATAGCTTTGTTTACATGTAAAAATAAACAGCTATGGAAAATAGAGGTTGTTTCACATTGAAAGTTCTGATATCATAAGAAACATATATTTAATATTAACTACAAGTTGTTAGAATAAAGCTCCTAAAACTCATATATTTTCTACTGGTATATATGATCCAAGCAACTTTTGCTTTAATGCTTTGCTTTGTTTTGTATGTTGGTTCCTGATACAGAACTCCTAAATCTCTAGGGGTTTCCCCAATGATATTAATGTCTTTGGTTCAGAGAAAGTGATTCTTGATGGACTCCTGGATAGCCTCTGGGTAGAAACTAGTCATCAGAAAGACCAACTCATGACTAGCAACAGAGAGCTTTTAGATCCCTTTGCTGTCCTATATGAAGGACTGAGTTAATGACCTGTCTTGCTTGCATAATGAAGATTTCATGATCTAGTAGAGTACTATCTCCACCTGACATGATCTGAGGCTTCTGCTCATGTAACCCTTCCAGACTTTATCTATATGTATCTCTTCATCTGGATCTTCATCTGATTCACATTTTTCATTTTAAACTTGTGTAAATCAAATATTTCTCATAGTTTGAGTCACTGTAGCAAATTATTGAACTTCAGGAAGGAGAAATGAGAATATTCTATCAATAGTTAGGTCAGACAAAAGTGTGGGGAACCTGAAACTGTGGGATTTCAGTTCCTCAAGAGTGGAGGAATTGTTTGCTATGGAAAAAAACTCCAGAATATTTGCTGTTGAAAGTGTTCTGTGAACCCAGAAAATAGTTTGTCTTTATTTACAAGTTAGCAAAAGCTATGTTAGAAGCAAATTTTGAATTTCTAATCATGAATAACTTTATAAAATGAATTGTGGGTCATCACTTAATTTCTGATGGAATCATACAACAGATGTCTTGGATGAAAGGAGATCAGAAATTACTAGATGGGAAATCAAATTCAATGACAATTGCAATTTGTTCAACTCTTAGGAAAAATAAAAAAGAATAAGACTAACTGATGACCAAAAACAACAACACGAAAAAAGACACTCTGATGTGTCTAGTCCAACAGTTTTAATAAACAAGGCATTTACACCCATTTGATTCCTGGCAAGCATACACTGAAATCAAGGGAACAGGTCTGCTGGGTCCAATGTTCTTGTACAATGTGTTTGGGGCAATAGATGGTTTCAAAGGAGCCTCACTCTGCAAGCTTAGGGAATCAGAAAACAACTTTCTTGAAACACTGCCAGATAGTTGCCTAGGGTTAGTGCTTATATTTATTCTATGTTTACATAGACTGGATGGAAAGAAAAAACTTAAATCATTTCATTCATAACCCCAATGGGTTCTCCTGTGTCTGAATTAGGAACAATCACACAGATAAATCTGTTCTATACCACCCTTAAATCCAACAATGTAATTACTAGTTTGCAGAATATTAAGGGTTAATGTTGTACTTAAATTTTCCAGATTTATATTATTGCATATAATTATAGTAGTTAATAAATAATTTAGGAAAACCCTTATTGTGAGAAAAACTCTAAATTGTTTTCCTTTTTCTTTTTTTTATTTTACAGAGAATAAAACAAAAGAGGACAGAACAAAGCAGATCAGAACAAAACAATGTAAGCAACACAGCCCTTCACAACAAGATGATTGGATATCAATAGTAGCAACCATAGTGTCTCTTTCTTTGAAATAATTGAGTGTAGTTTCACACACAATAATATCAAACATAACAAAATAGAATAAAACCATTCAAGAGAATGAAAGTATTGCAAAGCATTCTGAACCAAATAACAGAAAATGAACAATGGCTACTCTAATATCTCATTTTCCATAAAAATTTCTTTACACTATCATACATATTAAAATCCAATAAGACACAACATGATAGAACCAATGGTAATAGAAGAACAAAAGCATGTTAGGACTTCAAAGCAAGATGATATTAAATCAGCAATGGCTGCCATAATGTCTCGTTTTCTTGAAAGTAACTTGTTTTTCTTGAGGAGAGATAAAAATGTATTTGAAGATGGTGAAAAATTAAATTACTGTGTAAATATAATTAGGGTTTGCCAGTGCAGAAACTTCTAGTAGTTTGATATTATTCCCAAGCCACCTAATCAATAAAATATTATCCATAGAAATACAGCACAGTTTCCCATGATTTTTAAACTATGATTAAATGACACAAGAAAATGTTTATATTTCAAGAACAAAAATAAAAATGAAAGAATGTTATCTGTGTACTTTTGTCTGCTAATCTTACATAAATGCAGCTTTTGAGATTACCAGTGTTGTGGACATTTCATATTAATACATTTATTACTCAAATTTAGTTATTGAAGATTTTACAATTTTGTTTACCCTGTATTTCTATGCAAAAAAATCCAAATGTACAGGTGAAAACTTGGAGATTTAGGGTAAGGTTTTTTAGGAATGGAAATCAAGGACTTCTAGTAGTTTTTTAAAATTTTTTTATTTAAAGGGATAAAACATAAAAAGAGAAATATTACAGAATTTCAAAAAAAACATAAACAGTAAGAAATCACTAGTTGATAAATTACATATTGCTCTTTTAGAAATAGTTGTTCAAGTTACAAAATCAAAGCACACAAAATAGACACTCAAGCAGTGAGACTGCAAACAGATCTGTTCAACAGTCAAACAAGAACTAAGAAATATGGGTAACAATCCTGCACACATAAATATACATGCAGTTATATCTTTTATAGCACTTCCTATTTTCTCTTTTTTACAATAGCAATTATACATTTTTTTATTTAAAGAGAAAAAAACAGGAAAA